>CM053580.1:219040396-219110890 GCA_028627135.1 Pseudochirops cupreus | reverse complement strand
TGCGTTTTGGAGTTCCAGGATTGGTTTAGAGTCCTATTTTATGGGTATTTTGGGGTGGCTATGTGAGAGCTGCGATGTGTTGCTGCTTCTACGCCGCCATCTTGGCTCCGCCCCCTACATCTTGTATTTAAAAAAATAAATTTAGCACAGTAGTACCAACACTGTCCTGCTTGTCTATGTCCCCTACTGTGCTCTTCTGTGTGTTTCTAACAATTCATTGATGCTCCTTTGTTTCATCACCTACTTCTTCTAATTCTCCTGTTTCCATAAATTAAATACCTAGCCTTCCATGAATTCAATCTAAAAACTTAGATTTATAGAATTTTTAGAAGTAGAGGGAGCTTAGAAGTCATTTCATTATAGGATCCTAGGATTTAGAAGTAGAAACAACCTTTAAGGTCGTTCTCCCTTGTTTAAATGGGTGAGGAAACTGAGGCAGTATGGTGGAATAGAAAGAATGCTGAATTTAGAGTCAGATAACTTAGGTTCATATCCTTATTCTACCAAGTGCAATCCATGTGACCTTGCACAAGTCACTGAAACTCTCTGGGACCCAGTTTTCTCATTTACAAAATGAAGTTAAACTAGATAGCTTTGAAGTTCTCTCCCAGCTCTAACCCTATGCACAATAAGGGAAATGATTTGCCCAAGGTCTCATAGAAGCAGGCAGCACAGTGAGCATTTCTCAAGGTCACCCAGGAGGTAATGAGACTAGATGTTAGGTTTCTTAATCTCAATTAAGTTATTTTACCATTATGCTCAATAGAATGCAAGATCCTCAAGGGCAGGGATTATTTTACTTTTGTATTCATAAGTGCACCTCTTAGGAAAGTGCATTGTACATAACAAGCGCTGAAAAGTATTATTGATGTGAGAAAAATAGTGGAGTGGCAAAGCCCCAAGTGTGGTGAGGCTCCACATATGGTGAGGATACTGTCCTTGTGTGTGGCTCACAGAGAGGCTTCTCCCCACCCTTCTCCAAGGGAGATTGTCATTTTCCTGCCAGGAGGGAGAGCAGGAAGTTGGGACCAGAGAACACCACTGGTCTGTTCTTATAGAGAGGAGGTACCAAGGTAGAAGTATATCTATCTGCTCCCTTAAATACTGTTAACCTGCGGTGTGTGATCAGATTCTATCTTAGTTCTGATTGCTTTGTCATTTGGGAAAGAAGAGGAGTCCATGCTCTACATCCAAGGCTTGACCGTTTCTCACCGAATACCAATTCCACAATAAACACACATAGCCAGTAACAAAGAAACCTATTTATCCAAATCATAGCAAAACAGAAATTAAATAAGATATACATGGGAGAATATATGCCAGACAACACAGAGTAGAGGAAGAGCACTGGAAGCGAGGCAACTCAGTTCAGCCAAGAAAGAGAATCCTACATTTCACTCAAGGGGAAACTGCCTGAAGTCTTTAGAGAAGCGAGCTGGGACTAGAGACATGCCAGAGGCTACCCACTCCTCTCATGTCTTCTCAGGATCTTTTCCTTCAGCTACCTCTTCCATCTTTTCTCTCCAACTGGAATCAGGGGTACCTGAACTGACTGGACACTTGGACAAGCCTGGGAGGTTGATAAGTCCTCAGAGAGGACTGTCCCTGGAGAGTCCCAAAAAGGCACTGACTCTCCTTTACCCCACCTCTCATGTAGGGGTATAATGGAGAAGACCAAGGGAGTGCAGCTGTCTGGGAAAAATAGACAAAAGAAGTCTAAGAAGCCTATAACACATTTTCAAATGTTTGTTAAATACAGTAACTCATAACTCCAAAAGCATAATTAGTCTTTGTATTCAAAGTAAGCCTGATTGTTATAATGTGCAATGGAGGATTGCTTTTATAGCATAGACCTTGCTATTACATTTTAAAAGCCCTTATTTTAAATAATTATTTTCAGATGCCATGGGTTATATACATTTTTTTAAAAATATAATAGTTACACTCTACAAAACACAAGTAAATTTGTGTAATCTGATCCAAGCATGATGATTCCAGATTGGTAGAGAGAATGATTACTTTCTATGTTCCTACATGAAGGATGAAGCTTGGGAGAAGAGTGAACTTTTTCTTCTTTCCTGCTTCCAGAGGGGATACACATAGTTCTCTTCAGGAAGAGAACAAGAGAGAGACAGAGAGACAGAGAGACAGAGACAGAGACAGACAGAGAGACAGAGGACAGAGACAGAGACAGAGAGACAGGGACAGAGACAGACAGAAAGAGACACAGAGAGAAGACTCTGGGAAGTGGAAACCTCTACATGTCCCTGACTGCCAGCTTGCCTCCCTTGAGACTTTGATGAATTTTCTCGTGGGTGAGACTGGGGACTCTCAGGGAGGCACTCTTTGTATCATCTGGTATTTTTTTAATCTATATAACTTCTTTGATTTCTGTTTGCTCTCTGTTTGGATAAATGGCTTTATTCTCTGTTCGCTATTTGTGATGGGTTTTATGTAACTAGCATTTGTGGGAAGCAACTAAACCTTCAGACGTAAGTTATAACGCCTCCTCTTTAAAGAATATCAACCAGGAAAGCAGTTCTAACCCTCTCGGACTTAAAAACCCCTTCTAATGAAATTATATAGTAGCATATTATTAAAAATTCTTAGTAATATCTTGTGAATGGTTTGTGAGTTTTTGGACAGCTCTATGTTTCATTCTTTTTGGGGGATCCTTGAATGTTTTCTCTTATAAAAGTTAATTTGATAATGTGATGCCATACTGTAAAAAAGATATCTTTAATTATAATACTCTGATGGAGTAGATCTCCTTGTGGATATTTCTCTTAGCATTGATATAATTATTCATATTAACTTGCAAAAAAGATAATTACCCCTACAGACAACTTTCATAAGATTACCTAGCAAGGAAACTTTATTCCAAGTATTCTATGAGCCCATTGCATTCCGAACGGTGAAGCCTTGGGTTTTACTTCACACTGAATGCCACTGCCCACCAGGAAGGATGAGCACTTACTTAATCAACTAAGCATTTGACAGTGACAAGCAGATATTTTTAGGTCATGTCCCCAAAGTACCAATATAAAAAAACAAACCAACAGCCTCAAAATATCTAAAATGAATCACAGAATGTAAGAGCTGAACAGGACCTTACAGATCATACAGCCCAGCTTTCTTCATTTTATAAATTAAGAAAACAAGGCCCAGAAAGGTCAGATTAGTAAGTGGCAGGGAGGAACTAGAACGTGATCCCTTCTGTTACACTGCACCATGTTATGAAGAATATGGAAATAATCAATGACCTCCAAAGAATGTCTTTTAGTACCATCTTTTGGCCATGTAAGTCTCTTGTGTGGATTTCCTCCTTTTTCCTTTCCCTGAGTCAGATCCAAGGTCACCCCCTGACTGCTCAATTGCCACACTGGATGATCATGATAAAACATATACAATCTCGTGTGTACCCCACTCAAAAGAACGGAGCGGACAATAATGAGATCTATCCCGTCATTCCAAATCGAATTTAGGACTTTAATAATAAGCTTATGTCTACTCTATTGGGTCTGTTGAACATACTGAAAGCATAAAAAATAAGTATTACTCGGACTGTGCCAGACAGAGTCTAGTCAAGGGTCACGTCTTCCAGCCCACCTAAGATTGTCTTACAACAGCCGTTTGCTTTTTTCCTGCTCAACAAGTTTTCATATATGTTGAATAAAGAACTGTTTCAGAAAAACGAAGCTGAATCTGTATTTTACTCCCATTCTGTGTGCCCTTATTCAATAGATTATTTTATCTCTAGGAATATAAGAATTTTGATGATGAAAGATTCATGTACCCTTGTAAGCAGCATAGAACTGTTTAGGAAACTGGGTCATGCTCTGGCAGATCTGACTCAGTTTCCTCCTGTCAAACGAGATCACAATGCAGCGCCTGCCTCCCAGGGTTGCTGTAAGGATCAAGTGAGATCATTGTAAAGAGCTTAGCACTTTGTGCACGCCACAAGGTAAGCTCTCCATAAATGTTAGACCTTCTCTCTGTAGCAGATTTAAGGCGACCCTTGACTCTGCATACCCTTTGCTTAATGTAGAGACTCTGTCAAAGCCACTCTTCCTGACAGATTCCCATATTTAAACAAAATGATGATGATGATGGCAGCTAGCATTAAATGGTACATTAAAATTTGCAAAGCACTTTTAAGGTATTGTCTCATTTTATCCTCACAACAACCCTGGATGGGGCGCTGGAGGTAGGTGCTGCATTATTATCCTGATTTTACAGAAGAGGAAACTAAGTCAGACAGAGATGAAGTGCCCTGCCTGACATCACACACAAAGTATCTAAGGCTGGATGCAACCTCAAGTCTTCCCCACTCCAGGTACAGGGCTCATCCATGGTACTTCCCGTCTGCTTCATCTACCTTGTTTTTTGCCCCCATCCGTAACTGACAAGCCATGAACAGACAATTATCCCTTTAATCAACAGCAGCTTCCAACTACACGTTAGCACCCAGCCACGATATTTAGGTCGCACAGTTCCCGTCCTCTGTTTTCTTGTTTACTTATAACACTAGGCAGGCTCAGGGAAATGATTCCCCCTCAAGGTTGGCTGGCCTTACAGCCACTGTTAGATCCAAGCCCGAGCTAGGAGAGGAGCTCACATGCCTGATCAGCATCATGAGGGACCAGAATCCTTGTGATATCCTTAGCCAAGGCTGTGCAGAATATATTCCATAAGACTGAACCTTCTGCAAATGTCCCTTCATTGCTTTAATGGATGAAATGGACCTGAGAAACCATGCCCAAAGCATTAGCTTTGAAATCTTAGCAGATTTTATTGACTTAAGCATTTCACCCAGTTGCCACCAGAAGCTTGGTTAACCATTGTAAAATACTGAGGTCATGTTGGTGTGACTTTGTCTATGGCCCCAGCACTTGGCACAGGATCTGGCATGGAGGAGGCACTTGACAAATATTTATCGGCTGACAGGCCCTGCGGGGGTCTTTGTTTTCTGTGCTTGTCCTGCTTCCAATGAGCTGCAGAGAGAGGGTGGCGTCTCCCACACTGGCCTGCAGCCAGAAAGCACACTCTGTTTTCAGACGCAGGTGGCTGATTCTAAGGTATCACTACAAAAAGAAACAAAGGAACAGAAACCAGCATCAGATTCGTGTTAGTGTTTTTTTAATGGGATAACATTGTCAGCTCTCCCATATTTTGCTTTTCTGTCTTTCTGGGAAACATCTTCTCAGACTAAGATGAGCTGTTTGTGCTCCCAAGGGATTGTTTCCCTATCTCAGAATAATCCAATCTGGCATTTACTAGTAAAACATCAAAGCAAAACCCAATTCACAGAGGACAGTGTGAGCGTCAGCGCAAAACCAAGTCCAATTCAGAATGATTTAACACAGGAGTTCTGTATTCTCTTTTTTATTCCTCCTTAAAGACTGTAATATGATTATTTATGCAGATTTATCTATGGCAAAAGGATTGAAAAGCCTATTTTTTTTAAAAATTGTCATTACCCCAAACTTTTTGGTGTTGCCCAGTGAATGAAGGTCCGAGTTTCCAGTGGCACAGCCATTCTCTACTGTGGGTTATCCCTGAAGCAGGTTATTCCTGACACCCAGTTGCACCATTATTATTGTCAATAGACATTACCTGAGTGCCTACTAAGTGTAAAGTACTTTGTTATCCACAGGATCATGAGTTGGAGTCAGAATCTTACTCTTTGGGTCATGGAAATTAGACATAGGAAAAGATAATGCGGCCACAAATTAGCTGGTAGGCCTTTCAAGATCCCCCTTCCTCCCTGCCCATCAATTCCCTCTGAAATTTCCTTCCTTTTACACTGCGTTTATCTCGTATGTGTAGCCTTTATGAGCTCTAAGGAGCCTTCTCCCAACTCCCACTCTCACAGGTGTGTCAGGGCCCAGAGCAAGGTTACATCCCCCTCAAAGTTCTAGGGGTACCCCTGAAGGGTTGAGGTGATTATCTCATGTTATTGGATCAATACAATGACATGTTCTTCCCACTGGTAACCACCAGTCATCAATGCCTCAGTATCATTTAACCAATTAATACCAATTAATTTTTACAAAGACATGATAGAATAACAGAAGTACAAACATTCCCCCCCCCCAATACCTGAGGACACACTCTCCCTACACCACTTCAGTCCATGGGAGAGTGGAATCAAATGGTTTCTATATAAGCTTGTCCCCACCATGTTTCCTTCCAAGTGGGGGCACATCTGATGGATGACTCCTAGTCTCTGTTAGCTCCCTCAAGACTTCGCTCTTCACCATCAGGCTCCCAACAAATTCCAGCATGGCCTCTGGCTCCCAGACTTCTAGTGGCTTGTCAAGATGACCTTTTGAACTCTCTAATACTCTTTCATCTAAAAGAAGGTCTGCATTTGTGGACCCTTCACTGGTCCCAGATAAGGAAGTCTCAAGGCCTCTCCCCATCCCCAGCTGATAACATCGTCTCAATCTCTCACCTAAACAAGAGCCACTCAGGAACGAGGAAGGCCTCTTGTTTCACTTGGTCAGTGGCCTTTGAATGTACCCCACTTACAGTCCATCTCTGCTGCCCGTGGTAAGCAGTCTTGAACCAGTTATGGAATGTCTGGGAATGCCCCGCATCAGGCATCCATGGCCTTTCCGGGTTAAAGCAGACTGCCTAGGCTCTTCCATGTGGAGATTGCCTCAGCTGAGCACAATATACAGAGCCATGGGCTACACACATGTAGCGTGTTGTCTCTTCCATTAGGATGTGAGCTCCTGGAGAGTTTAGGCTGGTTTTGCTTTTCTTTTACTCTCTGCATTTAGCATAGTCATTAAGGCAAACAAAGGTTAAGTGACTTGCCCAGAGTCACACAGATAAACATCTGAGGCTGGATTTGAACTCAGATCTTCCTGACTCCAGGCCCAGCACTCTATCCACTGAACCACCTAGCTTCGCCCTGTATGGGGGTAAACAACACGTTAAAGCAGTGGTTCTCAACCTGTGGGTCGCAACCCCTTTGGGGGTCAAATGACCCGTTCACAGGGGTTGCCTAAGACCATCAGAAAACACATATTTCCCGTGGTCTTAGGAACCGAGAGACACGGCTCCTCTATCCGTCTCCAGGCGGGTCCACCCACATGCAGATATGCCCACATACAAGTATTAAAGGGTTTTGGCATTAGGAAGGTTGAGAACCACTGCATTAAAGGGAGCTGAAAGGAGTTGGAAGTGGAAAAGTAGTCCAGGGAGTCAGGAGCTGAGCTGAGTTAGGAGTGAGCATGGGTGGTAGGTGCTTCAAATGGAGGTTCTGGGAAGGAACTCATCAACTGGAGGAAGCAGCCCCAGGAGTAGAGGCTTGTCCAGCGTGATGATGCTATAGGTGCCTGATTAATGCTTGTTGACCGACTGAATGACCAGCAGGGGTAGTAAATGGTCTGAGGAGAGTCTGCACGTAGACTAGACCTCTTTGTGAGCAGAGGCTGTTTCATTTTTTGTGTTTGTACCCTCAGTGCCTAGTACAGGACTTGGCACACGTTAGATGCCTAAAAAATGCTTCTTGACTGATAAAAGCCGTAATCTATTTCCCCACAGCAAAATTATTCTCCTTAGTGAGTAGGGCCATAACCTTCCCTAGCCAAATATATTATTATCAGTCTTTTTTGGTTGGGACCTGTGATGCCATTTGGGGTTTTCTTAGCAAAGATACTGGAGCAGGTTGCCATTTCCTTCCCCAGATTTTTTACAGATGGGGAAACTGAGGCAAACAGGGTGAAGTGATTTGCCCAGAGTCACACAGCTACTAAGTGTCTGAGGCCAAATTTGAACTCAGGAATACAAATTTTTCTGACTTCAGGCCTGGCGCTCTATCCATTGCACCAGCTAGCTGCCTGTTCTCAAATAACAGATGGGGAAACTGAGGTACAGGAAGTGATTGGTCTAATTTCACATAGTGAATGAGTTACAGAACAGCAGCAGCTGTTGACTTCTAGCTCAGGGTTCTCTCTGCTTTAGCACACTACCTCCCCTATTTGCTCTAACTATCTCCTTAATTGTCGGTGACAATCAAGAACCAATTCATTTCTGAAAAGACCATGTCACAAGAATAATAAAAGGTCCCTCTTTGCTTACCTATAACTCTCCAGTTGGTTTATTGCTGCAATACAGCAAGTAATGAGAATGCAAAGAGTAAAAGAAATGAGAGAAGTTAAAAGGGACTGAGGAAGCTCCCCAAATGACATGGCCATGCCATTGAAGACTGCAGACGGGAGCTGACTCGCACTTCAGGAGCTAAATTCTACAGGCCCGTGGCATATGAAGAAGAAATAAGTTCTCTGATAACTACACATTTCTGACGTTTATAGCTCCTGAGATCAGATATGAATGTGCTAAAGAACTAATGCCTTACAGGACAACTGTAATTACAACTAAATGAAATGAAAACTAGTCTAATGAGCGTGTCAAAGAAAATGAGGTCATTCATCTACTTACAACAGAATGAGGATTCTGAAAAATATGCCACCAATTTCTTTGCCATTACAAGTACTGAATGGCACCAAATAAGCGCATTTCACATTGCTTCTATCTCCACTCTAAGGACTTCTCTGTAAATATGTGAAGCGATTCAGTAACTGTTGGCCTGTAACCTGATGTAGTGTAACACTACAAAAAGAGTCATGCCACTTTGACATTTCCGATTTCTCAGTAAAAGACTTCCTCTGAAATGGAATCCCATTATCTCATTGTTTCCTGGTGTAGGCCCATCACAATTCCTGCATTAGGTTTTAAATGTGTTGCAATTTGACTAGTCAAGTGCTGTACTTCAATTTATGGACATATTTTCTGGATTCAAACTACAAGCAATGCAAGGGTAGTGGCAGCTGCTTTCTTATTTGATGGATTCTCCGCATCGCAGATGACCTTATCCTAAGCAAATCTCACTGTCAGATCTCACTCGACGTTGCTACCCCAAGCATACGAAGGCTTCCCCCAGTGGAAGGGGCAGATGAGAACAGTTTGTTCCAACAGCCTTGAAGGCAGCTGATGCGAGCTACACGGGGTTTAGAGTTTAGTCATACATCAAAGATGTCACAGTCAACCCAGGCCATTGCCAGTCATCCTGGCTTTTGTCCTGCCACCGGACTTCTGATGACTCTGGAAGAGAGAGTGAGACTGACAACTTTGTACAACTCTGTCTCACTTAAATCTAATTCATGCAAGTCAAAACATTACCCTGTGATGTTGTTGGTCCTCTTCAACCAAGGACCAACAACAATAGATAGAAGAGGCTAGAATTAAGAGGGATTGGAAGACTTCCTGTAGGAAATTAGATGTAAGTTGGGATTTAAAGGAAACTGGAGAAGGCAGTAGGTGGAAATGAAGAAAGAGAATAGAACACCCCAGGCACGGGGAACATGCCCAGAGTCGAGAAATGGAGTGTCTTGTTGGTGGAACAGTCGGAAGGCCAAGAGTCACCAGATCAAAGAGTACACGGTAGAGTTTAAAGTATCAGACCAAAAGGTAGGAAGGGGCGAGGGCATACGCCTTACAGCGGAATCTCTGCATCAGCTGATACAGATATTTTAGTCACTTTGTTTAAAGCATATACAGCATATCTCAAAAGTCTTCAGTTTAGTCTAGTGCAGTGGTTTTCAACCTATGGGTCACAAACCCTTTGGGGTCAAACGACCCTTTCAACAGGGGTCACAAGGGTTGCCTAAGACTATCGGAAAACACATATTTCCGATGGTCTTAGGAACCGAGACACGGCTCCTCTATCCGTCTCCAGGCCGGTCTGCCCACATTCGGATACACACACTTACAAGTATTAAAGGGTCGCGGCATTACGAAGGTTGAGAACCACTGGTATAGCATAAAATAGCTTTAAACTTCACTAATACTTTTGGGACACGTTGTATGTTGAATAAGCATTGCTTTAGACCTACTCATCTGTAGAGATTTTGATGCTTGTGGGTCTGGGTCTGCTTAAGCCCTCTACAAATAGTCTTTTTTTTTTTATGTGTATGAAATACTGGAAACTCAGAACTATGCCATTGGGATATAGTGTCTAAGCATCAGATAGCAGCTATAGGTAGAAGCAACCTTGGACCTAGAAACTCTGCAGCCCATTCAAATTTGTGTAGGAAGCTGTTCCTGGGCTAGAGGAGGGAACAGAAGCAGGGGGTATATGACCTTTGATTAGAATGGAACTTTGAAACTAGGAACATAATCAGGAGTTTTCCTGTGACCTGGAAAGCCATCTGTAGTGATAAGTTCTATTTCTATACTGCCCATGCTATTGCTGCAAGGTTCTCTATCTCAGGACAGTAGAAGAGTCAAAATAAACTGTTGAGAAAGGGGCCGAAGATGAGACTCTTTATGTCAAAATAGGTAGCCCTGTACACAGGGATATGCTGGAGCCAGTTCTATCAAGCCAGGAAAACCAATTATTAAATTTTCAGTGAGAACATTAGAGACCTTGAAAATTGGCAAACACTACAAATCAGGGCTTGATCTGTTGCTTTGTTGATTGTCTAGATTTAAGGGAATGATGGAGAAAATGTTAACAATGCAAGTTAAACTTCAAAATGTGCCGTGGGCACACTGGGCAAGGCAGTCAGGGAGCCTGTTAAACACTTACCAACACACCTCTGTCTATAAATACGGTTCATCACAATTCCTCTTCAAGGCCACCAAGACAAGGATTCAAGGAAACAAGATAGTGGGGGTAGCCAAAAGCTGTATCTAAGATTAGCCTGAGTATAAAGGTATGATCCTATGGTAAAACTGTAGCTTATGTTGCCCATTTCCAACCTTCTACACATCATGACTACCACCCCGTCCATGTCCTGCTCCACTCCTGGAATCTTGTGCTGGAATCCACATGCTGGACTGCAATATGTGGAAGGGCTCTGATAGCCTTTGTTTCATCTTATCCGTTTTCTCCACCCCTGTTTACTAGCTATCTCCACAATATACCACCAGGCATACCATGCCCTCCTCCCCACTTTCCAGCTCCCCTTTATGTTAAATCTCCCCTCATTAGAATGCAGCTGTTTGAGGGCAGGGAGTGTCTTTCTTGCTTGTGTTGTGACATATAAGTTCAACAGACATAGTTTCTGGATAATTAATCATTTTATTATTTATGCTAGTGAGTAATTAATTAAAAAATCAGTGGCACTCTCCAACGCCAAAGATGGATCATTGAGGTTTCTTTATGCTTATATGTCCTTGAAAGAGTGTGGGTTTCCTGACAGCCTGCAATCAACCCTGTTTGGTTAACAATGAGAGAGTGAGAGAAGGAATATTATAATGAGAGGTGGACCTATTCTAATGAAGAACTGGAGGTGGTGACTCTGATTACTCTCCTTGGGCAGTCTTGATAAAAGATCTACCACCTAACCTAACCTTAGTAGAACGCAATAGGTTTCCCCACTTGGGTGGAGTCTGAACAAGATTGAGGAGAAAGTTAATCCAATTTCATTATCAGGAATGTCCTTCAGATGCTGACTTGACCTAGTAGAGAAGGAGGAAATAGGAAGGAAAAAAACCCTGAATCTCCCCAATAGTTGGTTACTTAATAATCATTTCTCTTTCAGTGTTTATATCTCCAGCACATAGCAAAGTACCTCACACATAGGTGTTTAATAAATGTTCTATCCATCTATGTTAGACTGTGAGGACACAACCAAATAGCAGTTTGAGAGGAAGGCACTACCTTAGTAATGACTGAGAATTTTCTGACATTCTCCTGGCACTGATTTTCAGTGGAGTGAATTGTTGGCTGTGTAATTGGGAACCACCACATCTAATCTCATTTCCCCATAATGGCTAAGGTGAGGGAGCTACCCTTTATTGGGTAAATCCTCAAGAGTTAAGAATCTCATTTTTATCTCTTTTTGTCTGGATTTGAAGATTACATTGGGAAGTATATGGTGGGTTTGAACAAGGAAGAAGACAGCCACAGAGAGGAAGGGTTAGTAGCAGCAACCACAAGATAAGGGGAGCACCTACCCATGCAGTCTGCTAACAGCTGAGAATAAACTGAAGAAGCTTAGCTTCAGAGGAACCCTGCTGATATGAGTGGGGAATGGCCTTTATTGAACAGAGTAGGCAGAAGAAGGACCTTGTGAATGGATTTGCAATATTGTCTCTGAAGCCAGGAGTCCAAGTGAAACTCTGACGGTCTTGGAGTGAGTGTTACAAAAAACTGCACAGGCGAGTCATCTGAAGTTTTCCATATTACCTACTGGGATCTGATTGAAACAAGACAGGAAACAATGGATTCTTTTCTTACCCTGCCTGCCCATTCACAATAGGATAATTTTTCCACTCCAGTGAGTTTTCTCGGGAACTGTTGCTTCCCCTCTGGCACATTGGGAAGTAGATTACAGCTATTCTGTGTAGCAGAGGGAATGATTCTGCTGCCTGTTTATTTTTCAGCGAGTTACCTTGCTAGTTTGTCTTAGTTAAATTCTCTGATGTTCGATTTGTGGTTGGTTCCTCCATGGTCTATACAAAATGCATTGGGCAGAGGTTCTTTTGTGTCCGTACAGAATGCATGAGATGGGTACTCAAGCTTTATTTTGCATAACTGAACTGGAGGCAGCTAGGAGCCCCAAAGTGAAGGGAAGACCCTGATTCCAGGTGCTTGAGTTGGAGGATGTTATGAGCAAAATTTGAATGTGTGGAAGCAGAGAGAACGATTAGTTAATAGAAGCATGAGCAAGCAGCAGGACTGTGAGTCATTGCTTTGTCAATGAGATGTGAGTCAGTGCATGTTGTGAGTGAATGGGGTTGTTATTTGGGCACAGATCTCTGTGTAATTTGAAAGTCTGTTTCAGGACTTTGGATGTGGATCCCCAGAGAGTTCAAGGTGCCCCTTTAGGCAAACCTCCATTTAAGGAATCAGTCGTGACTGAGAAGAATATGGAGGCAGGCAGCCCTAGACTGCATCCACCTAGTGAAATTGAGCTGTCCTAGGTTCTAATGCTAATCCTCATGGAGTAATTCAAACATTTTTAGAACAGTGATAATGAAGCTCAGACAGATGTAAATATCAAGCACAGTCCTTAGCAATAGGGGTAGTGTGGGTAGGCGCAGAATCAGCAGGAGAATGTTTGGGGAGGAGGGGTGGTCTGTATCAGTCTAAGTCACACAAGTCAGAGAGAAAGAGCTAAGGAAGAAGGGGGAGAGAGGGGAGAGAAAGAGAGAAAGAGAGAGAGAAAGAGAGAGAGAGAGAGAGAGAGAGAGAGAAGGAGAGGGAGAGCATTTTGCTTGGTCAGAATTGCCAAGCTACGTGAAGCAAGCAGGTTGTTCTAAGGATATCTTCAGCAATTCAGACATCAAACTGGAGGGTCCAAAGAATGATGCTGGATGCTGTGTCCTGGCATGATTGAGTTGCTTGGGTTTTAAAGAGAAGGTTGGACCCTGAGGTCTGTTAGGTCGAGGTCCTCAGTTCTCTTGCCCCTTGAGTCCTAGCAAGAATTTTGTAATACACATTGGCAGAGTGCCCCAGTAGAAAGAGTGAGATAAACCTTAAGCTTTCAAGCTCTGTATATTAGAATAGACTTATTCTAAGATACTCTTAGAATAAGAAGCAACAGAGTACAATAAAATAATGAAATAATGCTAAACTTAGAGTCAGGGTTCTTAGGTCTAAATGCAGGCACTAATACTTAACTAACAAAGTGACAATGGTCAAGTCACTTAACCTCAATGAGTATCCATATTTCCTTATCTGTAAAATGGTAATAATAATAGCACTAACTCCCACTGTGTTTTTTCTAAAACATAAATGTTTGATTTCTTTTGCTTTCTCCACCCCCTCCCCAGCCATTTGCTATTTAACAAAGTATATTTTTAAAGAAAAAAGGGAAAAGAGAAAAAATAATCAGGACAATAGATCAATAAATTCAAAAGTATGGAAATAACGGAATGTTCCATAGCCATGGCCCCCCCAACTCTGCGGAGGAGTGAGGGGAAGTGTCTTCCCATTAACTACCATCTTGTGAGGAAAATACTCTGTGAACCTCACATTTTTTTAAAATAAATTTTTATTGCTGTCTTCTGTTTTTTACATCATAATAGTTATCCCAAGTACCCCTCCCCCTCACCTTCCCAGAGATTGATCCCATATAACAAACAGCATTTTTTTTAGAGAGGAAAAACCCCACCAACTAATCAATACATTTAAAAAGTCTGAAAATGTGTGCAAGCATAAGTCTATGGACCACCTACCTCAACAAAGGAGTCGATTGGAAGTGTCTTCTCACATCTCTTCATTTCAGTTCTGCTTGATCTTTGTAATTTTGTTTTGTGTGTTACTATGTGGTTACTATATATTTAGTTTTCTTGTCTCTGCTTACTCTACTCTTCATCAATTCATGTATATCTTTCCAAGCTTCTCTGTATTCATTACACATATCATTTCTTATAGCACAGTAGTATTCCATTATATTATGTGCCAAAATATGTTTAGTCACCCCTCAGCTGATGGGCATTTACTTGTTTCCAATTCTTTGCTATTACAAAAAGTGCTCCTATAAATGTTTTTAAGTGCATGGGGAATTTCTTCTTATTAATGGTGTCCTTGGGCTACAAGTTTAGTAATAGAGTATCTAGTTCAACAGGTTTGACATTTTGGTTACTCTATTTGCACAATACCCAATTGTTTTCAAAACGGCTTACCATTTCATAAGTCAGTCAATGACATATTAGTACAACTATTGGAGGGTACAGATGTCAGGAAAGACTAACCTCTGATGTGATGGCTACTGAGCCCTTTTCAGGGTTGCTTTCCATCTTTGGTGTCTACCTGCCATCCAACTCTCACCTGTGGCTCCAACTAGCTGTAGTATATACAGCAGCCAATCTTGATAAACTATTTCAGCAGACAGGCTAAACCCAGATTGAAAGTAACCAATAGGCCTCAACCCATCAGTGATTTTAGGGGGTGTCTACCCAAAGCATGTGAAGACTTCCCCTGGTGGAATGGGCAGATGAGAATAATTTGTTCCAATGGCCATGAAGGTGACTGAAGCAGGTGCTGTGGAGTACTTAGAGAGCTTGGTCAGACATCAAAGACACCAAGGTCATCCACTGTCTCTTGGGTCATTGCTAGTTATCCTAACTTTTGTCTTGCCACTGGACTTTGATGATTCTGGAAGAGAGAGTGAGGCTGATGACTTTCTGTAATTGCCTCACCTAAATCCAATTTATGCTCTAGTCAAAAGACATCATCCATACCATTTTACCATTTTTACCTGCCTCACAGTCCTGTAGCAATGGGCAAGTCACAAAGCAGCAGGTACAGATACATTGGGAGCTGTAGTCACAGCCCTGTACACAGGCAGCCTAGGCCATAGGATCATCTTTTCATTGGACTAGAGCAGCAATGGAACTTAGAGCAGTCCCCTGGGGGTCTGCCTTTTTTTTTTTTAAAGATTGTACTGTTCTCCTCCTGGCATGAGGAAAGTGCTAGAAAAGGTGCCCTAAAAATTACAGGCTTCACAAACCTAATGTTGGCTTGTTTACCATGGCAAGTGGGGATCCTACTCTGTGGTAGAAACACAGGCAAAAAAATGTACAAAAACTTTTGTGAAGATGATTCCCTCACCACTGGTACATGGAATGTGCATGTGCTTATGGGTGACATGAAACCCAGAAGACCTGAAAGATGAATAACTCTTGTGAGAGAACTCAGCAGTTATCACATCCAAACAGTAGCCCTGAGTGAAACAGGGTTGACAAATAAAGGCCAGCTTACCAAAGTGGGAGCTGGGTACACATTTTTATGGAGCGGCCACAGTGATGGGGAGTGCCCTGAGGCTGGTGTAGGTTTCACAGTCAAAACTAATCTAGTTAACAAGTTTGCATATTTCCCAAAGGGAATGAAGGACAGGCTCATGACAATGTAATTGCTACTCTCAGGAAAGTGCTGTGCCATCATCATATGCCAAATCTTGATGAGGTAAAAAAAAAAAAAAAACAAAACTGTGAAGGCCTAGAGACCCTTATCATCAATGTGCCAAAAGAGGACAAGCTTGTAAATATTGGGTGATTTTAACACCAGAGTAGGCATGGACATGGCAGGGAGTCTTTGGAAGGAATGGAGCTGGAAAAAGCAACATCAATAGTCACTTCATACTATTGAAGACTTGTGTGTTTCATGACCTTCTCAACACCAAACAGCCTTCCATTTACCTAAATGCAATAAAACTTCATGAATGCAAAAATGCACCCTCCCAGCAAACATTGGTATTTAATAGGATATGTTATTGTGAGGAGAGGAGACAGATAGGGTCTAAGAGTAAAGCAATATGTGGTGTCTTGGGGCTGCCACTTCTGTTGAATTTGAGTATTTAGCTTGGAGAGGCTCAGAGTGCTAGACCAATCTGGACCACAGACTTATCCTTTCCAAGCTAAACATTGAAATTCAACAGAATTGACAGCCCCAAGACAAGATGACTACTAGAAGACTTAATGTCAACAGATAGAGTGCTTCTATGAGAATGTACAGTTTATTGCTAATTTAAAGGGAAAACTGAGCCAACACATGGTTGGCAACAGTGGAGCAAAGAAGTGGATAGCTTTCAGAGATCTGGTGTACATTTACTCATCTGGGCCAGGAGGCTTGCAAACATCAAGATTACTTTGAAGAAAATGATGGAGAAGTTCAGAAGCTGCCAAACAAAAAACAAGAATTCTTTGGTTTACCAGCAGGATAGTTCACCTATCCTAAGAAGGCATCATTTAATTCCATCAAAAATAAAGTGCAAGCAAGACTTAGAGAGATATAGTATTCTTGACTTTGTAAGAAGGCAGATGAAACTCAGTTTTATACTGATAGTATCAATCCAAAGCACTTTTATGATGCCATAAAGGTTATTTATGGGGCAGAGATCATCTTAACTACAGTGCATCTCAACTTCTCAGTGCTAATGGAGCCACACTGATTAGTGATAAGGACAAGACCCTGGAGAGACGGGCTGTACACTCCCATGGTGTTCTCAACAGATGATTCTCAATCAGTGCTGCAGCCATTGACAGGTTGAAGGCAATCCCTTTTTAGCCAAACTTCCAACTGAAGAAGAGGTTTGGAACGCCATTAGACTCCACGTGTAGCAAAGCACCTACTGAGATTTACAAGGCAGGGGATCCACTGTTCAAACAAAAGGTGACAGGAAATTTCCAGGTTATGTGGCAAGAGGAGGTTATCCCCCAAGAGTTCAAGGATGCCCCCATTGTTCATCTCTCTAAAGGAAAGGGAAATAAGTTTTCTAATAATCACAGGGGGTGAGGGTGGTGTCTCTCTCTCAGCTGGTCTTGGGAAGATTCTTGCCAGAGTCCTCTTTCACGTGGACAATGGTCACCTACCCAAGAGCAAGTGTGGCTTCAGAAAGGACTCAGGAATGGTTGATATGATATGGTGTTTTCAGCCCACCAACTCCAGGAGAAATGCTGGGAGCAGAACAGAGGTCTGTACACAACATTCCTCCATCTGACCAAAGCCTTTGATACTCTCAGTTGTGGGGGCTTGTGGAAGTTCATGGCAAAATTTGGTTGCACAGAAAAGTTCATCTGTATTTTGTGTCAGTTTCCTGACAGCATGTTTGCATAGGTTTCGGGTAACAGATGATGCTCTTGCACTTTCCCAGTTACCAATGGAGTATGGCAGGGCTGTGTGCTTACTCCCATACTCTTTAATGTGATGTTTTCAGTGATGTTGTCAAATGCCTTCATTAAGGACAAAAATGCATAAAGCTCAGCTATTGCACTGACAGTCAATTATTTGGCTTAAAAAGGCTGTAAGTCAAGATTAAAGTGAAGGGAGAATTGGTGCTCAATTTTTTTTTTGGTAGATGATTTCACACTCAATGCAGCCTCTGAGGCTGAGCTGCAACAAAGTATGGAACAATTCTCTGCTGCTTGTGCTAATTTTGGCCTGATGACTAACGCCAAGAAAATAAAGCACCAACCAGAACCACGTCATCCATACAAGCAACTATCAGTTACAGAAAATGGAGAAGTTTTGAATTCTGTGGATAAGTTCACTAATCTTGGCAGTACACTTTTCAGGTATGTACACACTGATAATGGAAGTTGACTCACACATCACCAGAACTAGCTCAGTGTCTGGGAGGCTCTGAAAAAAAGTGTAGGAGAAAAGAGGTATTAGGCTTTTAAGGTCTATAGAGCTGTTGTGCTGATCTCATCGTTGTATGCCTGTGAAACCTGGATGGTCTATAAGCACCATGCCAGGAAACTGAATTGCTTCCATTTGAATTGTCTTAGGAAGCCTCTGAAGATCATCTGGCAAGGTAAAAAACTGAACACTGAGGTCCTTTCTCAAGCTGAACTGCCAAGCATTCTAACTCTATTTCAGAGAGAGCAACTCTGGTGGGCTGGCCATGTTGTTTCAATGCCAAACATATATTTGTCTAAAAGACTATTTTATGGAGAACTCACATGAAGCAAGTGCTCACATGGAGGTCAGAAGAAGCAATACAAGGACATTCTCAAGATCTCTCTGAAGAACTTTGGAATCAATTGTGAGACATGGGAGATACTGGCAAAGGAATGTCCAGTATGGCATTCCTGTATCAAAGAAGATACTGTGATCTATGAGCAAAGCAGAACTGCAAAAGCTCAAAAGAAATGTGAGGCGCACAAATTTAGAATCATCTCCACTCCAAATGCTCATATGGACTACTTGTGCCAATCTGCGGTAGAACCTTCCAATCTCATACTGGTCTGATGATCAGCCACAGTTGGACACAGTGTGCCTTCATCTCAACATAGTGATGTCATTGTGGTTCTCTTCAAGAACAAAGGACAACAACCAGTCCATCTATCATTCTACAACACACCCACCCCCTCCCACATTGAGCACTACCATTTTTGTCATTTTTCCCAGTCTACCAGGGTTTAAAGTCAAATTTCAGGGTGGTTTTGATTTACATTTCTCTTATTCTTAGTGATTTAGAACATTCTTTCATGTGGTTGTGAATACTTTGCAATTCTTTTGAGAACTGTTTGCTGATATCCTTAGACCACTCATCTATTGTGAAATGGAGATAGATAAATAGATAGATAGAAGAAGTTATAGAGTATGTGTGTATACATACATACATATATACATATATATATATGTGTGTATATATATATATATACACATATATATGTATATCTTGGACATCAAACTCTTATCAGACAAATCTGATACAAAGGTTTTTTCCCCCATTCAACCACTTTCCTTCTTATCCCAAGTGCATTAATTTTGTCTGTGCAGAAGCTGTTCAGTTTCAAGCAATGAAAATTACATATTTTGTCTTTTGTAATTGCCTCTATCTCTTATTTGGTTAAGAATACATCTACAGATTTTTAAAGAGTTGTCATGTTGGTGTTACAGGGTTGTCTGCCTTAGCAATAGCAGTTCAGACTTTTGCAGTGCTGATACTGCAGTGTTCTGACTCCCAGCAGGCTTTTGCTCCTGAAGGACTGTGGCAGCACTGGCTCTCCACCTTCAGCCTGGACAAATTTTCACAGCTGGGGTATCTACAACATTGGAAAGAGGGAGGGGGACCAGATGTGGAAACAGGTTTGTTGTAAGAGTGTGTCCTGTCTCTGGGTCTGCTAGTGTAGCCTTGCTGCTGGTAGTACGGGAGTTAGGGGAGGGTTGTTGAGTAAGCTCAGGGTCAGTTTACAGAGTTTTGTTTTTGTTTTTTGTTTTTTTAATCTTCTTTTGGATTCTGGGTATCCCTGACCGTGGAGACAACTGAAATTACTTTATCTTTGGTGTGTAATTTCTGTTTTGGAGGTTTGAGAAGTTGTGGGGATCAGAGAAAAAGTATATAGTCCTCGTTCATGCGACTCAGAAATCCTCACATTTCTGTAAGAAATTTTTATGTTCTGAGAATTTGGCAATGGGATTTTCACTGACTAGGTGATAAAAATGCCTCTTTGTCTCTAAGTGGGAATGATATAAACCAGATAGCTAACAGCTTTCAAGTGGTTTCATCACTCTTGTCTTCACATTCACTATGTTCTAGGGCTTAAACTGCCAGCTTCTAAGAATTATGAGATATAGCTCAGACCTAAGATAGAGCCCCAGGGAAGTGGTAGGCTAGATTCTGGATCTGTGATTTGGATTAAAAAAAATTATGGTAATGCTTGCATGATCCTATTGTAGGCAATGTCTGTACAATAAAACAAAGGGTGTTGCAAAACTGCTTTGAAAAATAATAAATTGCTCATAAATGTTAGAAACTGTGAATATTGTTTCTCTGGCCATTTCTAGAGCTTTAACTTCCTGAGAAAGGAGATAATCCTTCTGTCTTCACAGGAATCTCTGGGACAATCCTGGTACAGGCATTTCCAATTTTTAGTATTTTGGGTACCTAATGCTTTGAGCCAGGCCTCCTGAATTATCCAGATCACTTTAATGGGAACACTCATATCAGTCAGTTATAGAAGCTGGGCAACCCCAAGAGTCAGATTTCTAGCATTTCATTTTGTTTGCCATATTTAATCATCACAAGAGGAACGTGCTAGGTTGGTGTAGCTCCCTGCGGTGGTCCAATCTGTTTAGCATTTTATCCTTTAATAAATAATATCACATGTATGTATATGAATGGAAGGAGAACAGAGTGAGCAGAACAAAGAACACAATACACATGATTACTACAGTAATGTAAATCAAAATGACTTTAAGATGAAGCAATATGTTAGATAGCCATGATGGCCAATCTTGGGTTTCTAGAAGAGATGACAATGTGCACTCACTCCTTTCCTTAGCGAGGTGGTGGGCTATGATCACTTAATGTTACATATGTACAGCTAGACTTGGTCAAAATGTCAACTAGTTTGGCTTACCTGTTGTTCTGTGATATAAGGGAAGGCTCACTTGGACTTAAAAGTGGTTTGTCTGCCCAGATGTCACGTAAAAACAAACAGCATCCATAAAACTATAATTTTTTAAAGTGTTATTACATCTATTCTCATTACATCTATTCCCATTTGATCTTTATAACCACCAACTGGGATGTATTCTTATCTTAAAGTAGAAGAAACGAAGGCACAGAGATCTCAGTATCATGGAGGCAATATTTTATGTTTCTCTATTCTCTCCCTCCCTCAACTCTAAAGAGTAGGTTCATCTTGATTCTGACACACATCCCTGTTAAATATACAAAGAAAAAAATCCCTGTAAGCAGTTCAAACAATCCCCATGCCCATTTTTTATTAGGTCTTTAGGTTCCATTTTGAAAGGGGGTTAATATGTTCCAAATGCTTATTTGATCTTAAGTTTCAGAGGATCAGATATGCTCTGAAATGGCACTTCCCACTTGTTTAATTAAGAACCTTTTGTACTTGCATATTTTTATATGGAATGTTTTGAACCTATACCTGAGCGTAAATATGTATGGGGAAAGCAAAATGCATTGAGAAGCTCTCAAGACAAAATCTATTTCCTCTGATTTGGAATACAGAAGAATCAACCTCGGGTAGACACTCAAGAAAGTAGGTGACCTTCCAAGTTCCAACTGATGTTCTTGGAATGTATTTTCTTATGAAACGGGCCACCTGCTGAGGCAAATCACCAAGGTACCTGGGTAGGTTCAAATGAGTCCTTAGCTCATTAGCAATATTCACTATGGCAAGTACTGTCCACATTTTAATCAAATGCCCTTTGAGAATAAGTCAGCTTTATGGTGGCAAGAGGGCTAGATTTAGAATCAGAACCAATCAATCGGCAAGCATTTATTAGATGCTTCCTACGTGCCAGACCCTGTGATAGTGACTGGGCACACAACTTCAAAAATGGAATATTCTGCCTTTAATAACCCTAGATTCTAAACTCCTCATATTCAGAATCCCTTAGTCTGAATCTTGGTTCAGCCCCTCACCGTGTGACCTTAGGCAAATCACTTCCTCTTCTTCAGTAAGCTTTATTGGTCCAAGGCGGGAATTGCCAACCCAGGAAAGAAGGAAGGAAAAGAAAGAAACACGTTTTTATTAAGTACCTACTATGTGCCAGGCAAACTTGTGAACGCTTCACAAATATGATCTGTAGGCACTGGGCTAAGCGCTTCACAAATATGATCTGTAGGCTCTGTGCTAAGCGCTTCACAAATATGATCTGTAGGCACTGGGCTAAGCGCTTCACAAATATGATCTGTAGGCACTGGGCTAAGCGCTTCACAAATATGATCTGTAGGCACTGGGCTAAGCGCTTCACAAATATGATCTGTAGGCACTGGGCTAAGAGCTTCACAAATATGATCTGTAGGCACTGGGCTAAGCGCTTCACAAATATGATCTGGTTTTACAAGATATTTGTAGAGTTCTGAGCACACAGTAGGGGCTCTATAAATGTTTATTCCCTTCTCTTTAACCTCATGATAACCCTGGAAGGTAGGTGCTATTGCTCCCATTTTACAGTTAAAGAGACTGAGGCAGATACAGGTGAAGTAATTTGTCCAAGTCTCTTGGGCTGAATTTGAACTCAAGTCTTTCCCACTGCAAGACCAGTGCTCTATCCACTGCAACACCACAGCATGTCCCAGAAGAGTATAAATATTTGTCAAGGGAGCACTAGGAATATTATAGATTATACTTATATAATTATAAGTATACTTCATTAAAATTATAATATAGAAATGTATGTATAAATATATAATTACATAATATATAATTATAGATATACTTATATAATTAAAATTATGCCAAAGTAAAAACTAGCTTATTGAAATTATTTCTTTATTTCCTTTCTTATGTGCATATGCACAGTTTCTTTTCTTATTCAATATGGAATGAGGGCACGAGAATTTTTTCTTATGTATATAGGCATGGTAAACTCTAGAATTTATCTCCTTTAATATTAAATAGGGAATATGGGAAGATTTACTGAAAGCCAACTGTTTGGGGACAGAAAAGATGGGAACTCCTGACCTAAGATAGAATTTTTTTCAGTGATTGTCAGATATTATATACAAAATGAAGCTACATGTCAATATGTCTGTGTTTTATCTGGCACCTCAATTTCATCATCTGCAAAAATGCGGAAATGGCAAACTAGGCAATTTCTAAAGTCGGAAATCCAACGATACTGTGACCACTTTGAAGCTGTTAGAGGTGTACTGCAGTAGCACTGCACATTCGTATCATTAGGAACCACCAGCCTGCTGAACTGTCCAGCAATTCTTAATCATACCAAGCACTGATCAGCCTCCTCAATCTAGATCCTGAGTGCACTACGTTCCTACTTCTCACTATTTTTGTACTTCTTTGCAATGGAAACTCAAAGATGATTAATGACCACAACATATATAATAATAGAGAAAACATTTTAGAGTGGTTCTGCACATAAGGACCAAGTTCACTTAACTGTTTTAAAAAATTAAAAAATTGTTTACTTAGAAAGGAATGTGGTTACTAGGATTGACACAGTTGTACTCATTGGTGCCACAAGTACAGAAAGCCTCTCAACCATTCATTGAGTATTTCATACAATTATCAAAGATATATTTGCAAGTGACATCTGGGCTGTACATCGCTGATCACAAGGATTAGAAACAACTCCATACAACAGAAAAAGAAATGGACATGGTGAGACCTGGCTTCAAACCAATCCCACCTCTGACACTTAGTCACTGATACTGTATGATCGTGGGCAAGTCACTTAACTTCCCTAAGCTTCAATTCACCTTTCTGTAAAATGGGGAAATAATAGCTTTAATCTCTTGGATTGTTGTGAGAATAACATGAGGTACCATATGTTAAAATTACTTTGCAAGCATTTGAATGCTATGTAGATGTCACTATTATTAATTTTTGGATGGTTCGGGTATATCATTCTCATTTGTGACATACAATCAGTAGTGGCTACAGTTTTCAGTTGGGATACCAGTTCTTGCGAGTCAATGGTGGTGCATAGTGGCTTCTCTGACTCTAATCCCAGTGTGTTTTCTTGGTTTCTTACACCACCTCCTTTAAATAAAGGGGGTTTTGATAGTAGCAAATCATAAGAGAAAAGGTCTTAAAGATTTTCTTCCCCCATCTCTGTGAAATTTTATTTGGTTTGTCGTAAACAACACAGGATCATAAAAGTTTAGGGTTAGGAGGTATTTTAAGCCATCACGTAAATACTAACACATTTATATAGCACCCTGGCATTTGCAGAATACTTCCTAGGAAACGACTTTGTGAAATGCAAGTTTTTTGTTTGGTTGTTTGTTTTGTTGTTGTTGGATCTGGGATGTCACTAACAAAGAGAACTTCCCAAGAAGAAACTCCCTCTAGCCAATGCTTATGAGCTCCTACTCAGCAACTTCTAATTTTACAAAGTCTTCCTGGATAGTGAGAGATCCAGTGACTTGCCAAGTAAGGATGTATCAGGTAGATCTGCCCCTTCCTGATCCCAAAGCTAGCTTACTATCCCATGTACTGTCTCGTATTCATTCTTCTATTTCAGGCATCAGAGGAAATGGAAATTCTGAGACACTGAATGCCTAGGCAAGGGTCTTGGGTCACCAGGTTACTAAGTGACGGAGGCAGAATTCAAACCCAGATCTCCTGACTTCAGACCCAGCGTGCGACACACTTCCATACTTCCTCTCACTTACTTTATCAGGACCTTGGTTCTAGGTCCAGGTTTGGCAGTGACTTTCACTACGTCTCTCTCCTCTATTATTACTGGTATGTTTATTTTCTTTAATAACTGAAAGTATGACACAGCATGCTCTAATAGCTTTTTCTTTTGAAAAAAATTTGTTGTTTCAAAAATACAAGTAGAATTCATGTCCTCAAACAGCAACATTGAAAAGCTGTTCAGAGACACAAGGTCAACATAACTATTCAGGTACTGAGCTGCAAGGTGTTATTTAACCAGGAACTTCAGAAGGTCTCTTTCTCCAGCAAGAACCAAAGGAAACATGACATTGGTGTCAAATAATTTTGCTTCCCTTCCTGCACAGTGAATTCTCAGAAGACTTCAGTGTTTGGCAAGACACATTAATATGGCAGCTGACATTTAGAAACAAAAGCACTCCTTCTAGTTTGACCAAGAACCCACGTTGATGTCAAGTGTTACACTGTGGATCACAGGAACATGACACTGTATAAAGTATGTGATTAATTTGCATGACACACAGAAACTTCCCTTTCTAGTGCCAGACTTCCAATTTTCACTTTCCAAAAAGCTGTGAGGGAATGACATTTTTCTCACATATCACATTCAATATCTTCTTTGATATGTCACTGTTATGTATACTAGCTAAAAGAAGTGATTCAAAACTTTGGCCACTTATAAGCCTCATCCTGATTAAATTCAACTCTTTTTCTCACTTGTTTTTGGCTAATATCTGTATTCTTAATTATTTTGTGCAGTCTTTGCTTTTTTGAGTAGTTGGTTGTGTAGTTGAATTTCCTTCTTTTAATAATTTCCTATACATATTTATTTGTCCTGTATGTAGCTTGCTTTGTATATATTTGTTTGCACTCTGTCTCCGCCATTAGGTTTTAAGCTCCGTGAGGGCATGGACTATCTTTTAACTGTTGGAGGCTTTGAACCTGTAAGACCTCCTGACACTGAATCTAAAAGGCCTAGACCACTTATCTGGGTAAGTCACATGATTTCTCAGGTCCTCAATTCCTTCATCAGTAAAATGAAGAAAATAATATTTATATTACCTACCTCATATTGCTGTGTAGCTCAGAGGAGTCAGTGCACATAAAATACTTTGTAACTCCAAAGCACATTTGAAATTTAAAGCCTTTTTAAAAACATTTTTTCGTATGTTTAACACAATGCCCAGCATGTAGAGGGAATTTAATGAATTGTGTTGAGCTGAATACCAAGCAATGCATTGTTCCCTCTTGATAACATCTTTGGTTTCAACAGAATCTTCATGTTAATACCATTTTTATTTCTAGTTCATTCATTTTAATTCTGACCCTTATCTTCAGGTCTTACAACTTCAAAATTTTCCGTGAAAAAATCCTTCAGGGACATGGCCAGAAAACTTTCTTGCACAATTTTGCTTATGGGGGGGAAACACACACACACACACACACACACACACACACACACACACACACACACACACACACACACACACACACACACTTTGAAATAGCTTTGGTTATAAAAAGAATAGTTATCATTAGGGAAACCCTAAGGGAGAAATGGCTTGAAATTGCAACGGTTTCCCTACCAAACCCTACCTCCTATCAGCACTGCCCCCCCCCAATTTCTTCCTTCTCAATCTGCCTTAACCCCACCATTCTTTCAGGAATTTTGAACTGCTGGGTGTTTTAGCTCGCGCAAGAAAAAAATACATTTTCCTGTTTAGTCTACAGAAATAAGAATGGCATTTTAAAAAATTTATTTTTATTTGTACATGAAAGAAAAAGCAAAAAAAAAAAGGGAGTACAGAGTAAATAAAAAAAAGCATTTAAATAATACAGGCTTCTATCTAATGTCGACTTTGTAGCCTCACCTTTTGAGCGCTACCAAAAGACTTGGATCTGGAACTAGAGGAAAAGGAACCTGCTGCTGATGGTCAGTCTTCTTACAAGCATTCCCTAAGATAAGAGAGTTTTCGGGTTTGATGGGGGTCCAACTATCTAGAGTGTCACTGTCAACAAGCATTCACAACTTCACAAAACTTACGTGAAAACCAAGTTTATCACAAGATAAGTGAACATGCACGTGGAACCCGAAGAGTTCAGAATAAAAGTTTGCATATTTGTAATAGTACAACAAAGGAAAGAGGGGATACCAGAAATCTCCATCTAAAAGGACATGGCATGGGAAGGAGAAAGGTGAGATAAGGGTGGGGAAAGGACAAAACTCCTCCTGAAGGGGAGGAACAAGGAGATAGCAAGAGCCAAATTCTTTTCCCTCGGGAACTGCTAACGCATAAAGATAGCATGGTCTGTTCATCTACAAGGGTTCCAGCTGCACAAGCAGTTTCTCAGCCTGACATAGACTCACGGGCACTTGTCTTGATTCCCGAGGACACTCAGGGTGTTCAATTTGGGATGCAAATAACAAATTATGTCAACAGGAGTCGGGGGTGTGGGGGGGAGGGGATTCATTCTTGACACATTGAGCGCCTCCTGCATACTCTGGGTCCAGAACTTCTAGAAAACATACAACTCAAAAAGACAAGTTCAGGGGACCTCTTAACATTCTTTAACACCACTAACCTTGATCTTGAGGAAAAGACCACAAGGGGTCTACCACAAAGGTGGGAGAAGTGGGCCAAGTAAGCAGAGAGAAGGGGGAAGAAGAAGGAAGCAGAGGCTAATGCAAGTAGGAGATATTTGAGAGCAAAAGAGTCAAAGAGCAGTCTCCCTTTTCAAAAAGGGCAACATTTTCCCTAACTGAAGTAGGCCAAGGACTTGGAAGTCATACTCGAGTCATAGCAGCAAAGTACAGGGTAGGAAACTGGGGGTGGGGGAAGAGGGAAACACAGTGTTAAAGTGTATAGTTTGGCAAGGAATCTGAAAGAGGAAATAACCCTAGAAATAAAATCACCAGAAGGTAAACACCCTAGGCTGTAAGGGAGTGAAGTACAGACATTTTTAACTTTCCCTTCCCACCCTGAGCAGCCACCCTGGCTTTTTGGCTTTTTGTTTTTTGTGCTCCAGGGTTTGAAAAGAAAGTCAACTCCACCTGTGGAAAGAAGTGAAAGTAAGTTGCTTAGAAAGGGAAAATCATGTCCCTGAGCCCCTAAGAAAACTCAGTCCACTGCAGGGAGGGGCAAGAAGCTGTCTGAACATGCTCAAACAGGTGCTCGGGCTTGAGGAATGATTGATAGCTCAGGCTGCCTAGCTCCCCAGTGCCAAATGGCGCTTACATCTGCCTACAAGCTGGTTTGATCTGCACACAGTTAGCTGCCCAGATACCAGACTCAGCTGCAGCTCTATACTATTTAGAGCTGGAAAGGACCTTAGAAACCACTGAGAAGAAAGAATCCTTACAAAATGAGGAAACCCAATTCAGGGGATTTGCCGCAGGTCATATAGAAAGTGACAGAATCAGAATTCAAATCCAGCTGCCATTGGAGGCTTTTCTGGCGGCACCACACTGCCTCCAAATCCACAGCTTTCCTATTGGTTTGCCTCTGGTACAGCCACTGATGAGTGCCTAAGGCTGGTTGTAGCCTTTGACCTTCAGTGACATTCAGTCGCTTCATCCACAAGGTCTACAGCTCCGTCCCACTTCCATATTTTGTCAGCTTATTCTGAGAGGGAGAAGTCAGCCTCTTTCCTCCTCCTGTTTCAAAGTTTGGTGCCTGCTGGTTCCAGGTACATGCCTGAGGAGCTATGCAAATGTGAGAGACTGCCACACATTTGGCCCTCTGTGCACACTCTTGTCAGAGAATAACTGGGTGCAGTGGAAAGAACGCTGAATTCAGAATCCTCAGTTCCGATAACCTTAATTCTGCCACTGACACGGAGCAAATCACTTTCCCTTTGGGCCTCCGTTTGTTCATCTGTAAAAAAGTATGCTCAGTTACATGATTTTTCAACTCAATTCAACAAGCATCTATTGTTAAGGACCCAGTAGATGCCAAGCACTGAGCTAGGAAAGTAGAATACAAAAAGGAAAAGGAGGAGAGGAGAGGAGAGGAGAGGAGAGGAGAGGAGAGGAGAGGAGAGGAGAGGAGAGGAGAGGAGAGGAGAGGAGGGGAGAGGAGAGGAGGGGAGGGGAGGGGAGGGGAGGGGAGGGGAGGGGAGGGGAGGAGACAACAATCCTTGAAGGAACTTTTGAATCATTGTTAGTGATCCAATGTCAAGATGTCAGGATGTCTCCAATGGAGTAACACAGGGAACTGTGCTTAGCCCAGTGTACACCCTCTGTGAAGACTCCTCAGAATGAGAAGGGAGAGAAACTATCTGGAAACAGAGACAGACTTTTGTAAGACTGGACAGACATGAGTCCTGGGTTTACACAACCTAGGACCCTTCCCTTGCTGTCATCAGCCTTAGGCCCCTTTCCAGAGTTTTAGACCTCCACTCTTGAATACCATACCCTGATGCTTTTAAGCATTAGGCCCTTTTTCAGGAGGTTTTCATCCCCACCCTTGCTCGTGACCTTTTCCCCTCCCTTGCTCTGGCGTTTACCAAATAAGGACAGCCCTACCTCCCTGCCAATAGGAGATAGTGGTGGGCTTCTTTGTTATCCGCCATTGGGTTAGATTTCGTGGCAAGACTGAGAGCCCGCCTCCTAGCCAATGGAAGAAGGGACAGCCAGGGGGAGGGGGCTTGACAGTGTTAGAGTATAAATTCTTGTTCTGTCTTTTGTAACACGCCTCCTCTCCTTGATCCTCGTCATGGAGAGGACCACCCTCTTCCTACGGGGGAAGAGAATAAAACTTCCTGTTCCTCAAGATGCCTCTGACTTTTGACTTTTCTTGGGTAGGGGATTTTTGGGGTCCCCGTGCCCCACACAGATTGTTTTTAATTTTAATGACTTGGACAAAGGCATAGAGAGAATGCTAATTAAATTTGCAAATAACACAAATGTGGGAGGGATAGCTAACCTATGAGATCCAAAAGGATCTTGACTGGCTAGGGAGGAATATCTACCACAGTGTAGTGCCATGGGGGCTGGGCTAGTTCTTTTCCTTAAAAGATACTGAAACTATTGCTAAGACTTAATTGATTCTGGGCACTAAGGCCTCGGGCTGTTGATAGAAGTTCATGGCTACCTTTGTACAAAAAAAAAAAAACCATAAGGTAGCTCTCTGATGCTTGATCATTGGATTGCTATGAGAAACTCAAGCAGAGAAGCTAGACTTCTTTTAGCTGCACATCCTTGTCATGCATCCTTCCCTTGCTATACCTAAATAAATCTCCTTTTACTAGCCACTGGATGTACTACAAGGTTCTTATTTTATTGCAATCTTGAATCTAAATTATCAGGAGAATGGTCTGATCAGCCAGTGACTGTGACAATTAGGTTGAATTTAATAAGATGAAATTCAGTAGGGACAAATCTAAAATCTTTGTGTAGGTACCAAAAAAAAAAAAAAATCAACTTCCTAAGTACAAGATGTGGGAGAAATGGTTAGACACCTGTTGTTATGAAAAAGATCTGAGGGTTTCAGTGTGCTGCAAGCTCGATGTGAGTTATGTAATGTGACAGTCACAAGTCAGCAGAATCTTGGGGCTGCATTTTGAAAGGCGTGGGAATAGGGAGATTATCGCTTCTTTGCACTCTGCACTCATCAGACCCCACCTGGAGTGTTTATTGTGTTCCATCCTGATACCACAGCGCCAGAGGGTCATTTAAAAGCTGGAAAGTGTCCAGAGGAGAGCAATAAGGATGGTGAAGGACTTTGAATCCGTAACATATGGAGATCAGTTCAAAGAACTGGGTGTGTTTAGCCTGAAGAACAGAAGAAAAGGGACCCAAGATCTCCATCAAATTAAAACCCCTCATTTTACCAATTGAAGAAACTGTGGCAAAGACTGATTAAGGGTTGCCTTTGCTAGTAAGTATCGGAGGCTGGATTTGAGCTGAGATCTTCCTAACTTCTAGTTCAGCATTCTATCCACCACCTGACTTCTGATAAACAGTCTATCCTTGAGCTTAGACTCGAAACCTTCCCAATTTGGGAGGACCCACCAGAGCTTGCACCCCACAATACAACCTTTGAGAAGCCAGGGTTACTTCTCCCACCTAGAAGCAGAATTTTAGTGGAGCAAACAGAAGACCCACCCAATTAAAAGGATTAAAAGGGCATGGTACATTTTTACTGGGGAAAGAAGGTAGTCAGCCCCAAACCATGGAAAACTGACATGCTGGAAATGACTTAACCTTCTCATGGTCAGTATTATCCAAACCACCACCTTCTTCACCAGGTCCCCCTTTTGGAATCAAAATATCTAATGATGAAAAATTACAGAGAGCAAACCCTATCTGGAAAACTATAAAGTAGGGCTTATGGTAAAAGGGGTAAGAACTAGTTCTGTGATGCTGGGAACTCCCAGGGGAAGAAACACCCTCTACCAATGCAGTTCAGTACCTTTGCTGCTACTTCTCTCTCTTTTTTTTCCTTTGGTGGAGGGGGGCAGTCAGGGTTAGGTGACTTGCCCAGGGTCAAACAGCTAATAAGTGTCTGAGGCCAGATTTGAACTTGGATCATCCTTCTGACTCCAGGGCTGGTGCTCCATCCACTGTACCGCTTAGCTGTCCGTTGGTTGTTACTTCTAGAGAGTGGTGTGGAATCCTGAGAGGTAGAGCACCCTGCCACTGAGTCACAAAGCCAATATGTTAGAGGAGGGATTTGAATCCAGGACTTTTTGGCCCTCAGGACAACTCTTACCCATTCCCATAAATGAAGGATAGGCTACTTTAGTCAATCAAGAAAATCACTCTATTCCAGTTTAGGGTGGAGAATAGGAGGTTATATGATATAATCTAATTTGTAATTTTATATGACTCAGTCCTTTTCAACCCTTATTAGGTAGGATGTGACTCATGTTAGGCATGGGTATTGAGTAATGAGAAGAAGCCACAAAGAGCCTCTGGGATCCTTTCTGCCCTCCACAAGGAAGAGTACCATGTGGTGGGAGGAAAAAATGGGAACTGGATTTGTGATTTCATTGGTATAGGGAAATGCTGGGAAACAGCAAATAGCAAAAAGAAGAAGAAGAAGAAGAAGAAGAAGAAGAAGAAGAAGAAGAAGAAGAAGAAGAAGAAGAAGAAGAAGAAGAAGAAGAAGAAGAAGAAGAAAAGAAAAGAAATTTCTTCTAATAACACAGGCCAGCAATTTTTTAGGGAGTGGGGGAGGACAGGGACTTAAAGCCTTAGAGTGAGTCCTTTTTAGTGAATCCTTTTATTAAGGGGATTTGTACTGTGAAATTTGGATTCAGTCAAAGGGCTGCACTTGAGGACCCAGAGGGCCACATGTGGCCTTGAGGTCACAGGTTCCCTAGCCCTTAGACATTGCCTAGATCACTCAGATTAATTGACTTCCTTAGAATTACTTTGCCGGTATGTGTTGGAAGCAGAACTCAAACCCAGGTCTTTCTGGTAGGGCACAATGAGGAGTACTATACTTTCCCCTTTACTAACTTAATTACCACCACCAACAAACTAACTAAATAAACATACAAAACAAGTACTAAAATCTCACATAAACATTTTATAAGGGAGAAGCAAATGATTTAATAAATAATATAAAAAGGGAAAAATATTTAGTTCTCTGTCCTTCATTCATGTATATGTATTATGCATGTATGTATGCCTGTGTATGTATATAGTGTATGTATCTAAACATATATACATGTGTGGATATATACATACATGTATATATGTATACATATATATGAAGGAGGATATACTACATGAATATAATATGATATCATTAATATGATATAAATATAACATATTTATATAATATCAAAAATATAAAAAGATCATGCTTTCTGTCCTCCATGTGTGAGTACATACATGTACATGTATAGACCACACATACAAGTATATACATGTACACATATATGTATACATATATACACGGGCATGTATATGCATATATACATGGTGTATGCACTCATATATGAAGGATGGAGAACAAACTCTATCTTACATATTTAAAGTTTATATACAATATTACACATATTATATTTTTCTGGTTGTAACTTTGTATTACATCACTCCATAAAGATATCTCTTTATTTCCTTGGCATCATAACATTCTATTACATTAATACACCATCATTTAGCCAAGTCACTCTCCAATTGTTAGACATACAGGTTGTTTCCAGTATTTTGCTATTACAACTAGAGGAAGTACAAATATTTTTGTATCAGTGGGTCCTTTTATATGAGGAGGGGAAGGAATGAAGTCCTGTCTATGGAATTATTAGGTTGGAAGGTATGATCAGTGTTTTATTTTTATTCTATATTGCTCTCCCAAATATTTGCCCTGGTGTACCCTACCCATTGGACGGCTAGGTGGCACCGTGGATAGAGCACAAGCCTGGAGTCAGGAAGCCCTGAATTCAAACCCAGCCTCAGACGATAACTAGCTGTATGACCCTGGGCAAATCACTTAACCCTGTGTGGCTCAGTTCCTTCATCTGTAAAATGAGCTAGAAAAGGAAAGAGCAAACTATTGCAGTGTCTTTGCCAAGAAAATCCCAAATGGGGTCACAAAGAGTGGGACATGATTGAGGAACAAAAACCCTACCCACTCTCCAACCCCAAGATACATTAGTGAGGTAGTTCCAAACTTTTCACTTGGGATCGGTTGTTTGTTTTTAACGATACTTTACTGCCACCCGCTGGTGACAAATCACCTAACTTCCGCATTTATTCTCTGGCTTTCAGCAAATTAAGGAAAGGGACATAACAAGGGCAGTGAGGCTAAAGGTTTAGTTGGCCAGCCGTCGTGGTTCGTCCCATCTATCCCTCATCCTCATACAGTGAGCCAGGTTTACCCTTTCCCATGATCACCCCTTAGTCGTGATCTCATAACTATTCTCCATCAAAATCCATTGTTTCAAACCCTGAATTTCATGACGTTCTTTAATTCTTCCAACTGGAATGCAGTGGCTCCTCATGGTCATCAGGCTTTGTGTAACGCCTCCCACACGTGTGAAATAATCACTTCTGTTGCTTGAACCGTCCTTTCTCCAGCTAAACCGTCTCTTTAGTGTTTTCTCGGAGTCCCTACATGATGAGAGCCCTTGGCGACTGTCCTGTCAATGACAGTGAATTTTCTTCTGCTTCCTTTAATCTGTAATGATCAGAATTGACCAGGGCTGGAAAAAAATGAGAAATTTCTAATTCTGGATCTATTATTTATTCTGCGGCTTTGGGCAAATCATCGAATTGACTCGTCAAGGCCTTACCTCAGACAAAAGAAGAGGATGGACAAAATGATTTTAAGGTCCTTTCTAGTTCTAAGCCTGCTAGTGACTCTATGAAAACCCCTACGACAGTGGCTCTCAACCTGTGGGTCGTGACCCCTTTGGGGGTCAAACGACCCTTTCACAGGGGCCGCCTAAGACCATCGGAATACACATATTTCCGATGGTCTTAGGAACCGAGACATGGCTCCTCTACCCGTCTCTAGGCGGGTCACCCACATGCAGACACGCCCACATACCAGTATTAAAGGGTCACGGCATTAGGAAGGTTGAGAACCACTGCCCTACAAACATCTCACAGATCCTAATTAACATCTACATCAAGGATCCATCAGCCGGCTCTGGGAAGATCTAACCCATCTATAATTCAAAGCATTCCCTGAGCTTCAGAGAGTCCAAGAGCACAGCTAGCAAGCAGCAGAGGAAAAGTCGGAACCCAAATCCTCCTGACTGTGATTCTCACATACTACCCACAGCCCCACGCTGCTAGCTATGCATTTTTGCATACATTACATTTGTAGCTCACTTTGTAAGGCACCAGACTTGCACCTCTAAGCAAACCAAACCAGTTGAGGAAAAATCAGAGCTCGCCAAAGATAAATTAGAGGCTTCTTAATTAATTTCATGAAAAGACCCTTTCTTTATTACAAGACTGTTGTTGGATTCATTTAATTAACATGTAACATGAAAATATTTAAAATTGTTGAATTTATAAGAATTTGACGTACACACAGTTTCAGGGGGAAAATCAGTTACTTAAAGGAAAGAAATAAATGTGTATTAAGCAACTACTATGTACTGGGTACCATACCAAGTGCTTTTCAAATATTATCTCCCTTGATCCTCACAACAACCCTGTGAAGTATGTGCTATTATTATCCCCATTTAACAGCTGAGAAAACTGAAGCAGGCAGAGGTTAAGGGACTTGACCAGGGTGTCACTCAGTTCCCATCTCCAGGTTCAGCATTCCATCTACTACACTACCTGGCAAAGTACCCTGCTGATTACTGACCCTTCCTTGATTTTTTTTAAACTTTTAACAGCTAGGACATAGGCCCACACCATAGAGCACAAAGCACACACAAGGATTTAACTACCCCATTGGTATACACCTGGACCTGTGATTTTATTGGTAGAGCGGTCTCCCAGATGAGGAAAGTCTCCCGGTAATTTAAAGCACAAAAGAGTTGCCTAGAGCATCCATACAGATATTAAATGACTTACCCAGAATCCTACAGCTGTGCTGCAGACAAGACTTGAACCCTGAATCTCAGTGCACTTTCTATGCACTACCCCATTCTGCCGAAATGTAATCATATGGGTTGTTTTTTTTTCCCCTTGTACTAACCTGTACTTTGTCAATGTTGAACATTAGGATTTTATGTCAAACCAAACCAATTTTTCATTCTGTGCCCATCTTCCAAGGTCCTAGGCAACCTGCTCAGTTTGGGATCATCTGGGAACCTAATGAGCTGATCGGCAACGCCACTGTGTTCTCCAGTTCAAGGTTATTGGCCTATTTACTGGCGAATTTTATTTCGGTTCACATGTACTTTTTAATCAGATACATACAGTCCCCAGCACAACATCTTGAGTACACTTAATATGTACTTGATGATAATGATAAGACATCAGGCCTAGAAACGCTGGAGCCTCTTCCAGAGAATGTTTCGGTGGGTTAAAGCAATTACTTGGCACTGTTATCCTAATTGAAATCATAGTTGAGTATCTGTCAGTAAAAGAGAAGAAAGAAATCTGCTCTTTCAACAGATGAGATTAAAATGTCCAGCCTTTTTATAAACACATGAACAACAAACAAGAATGTGCTTTTAAGATACTCTCTGAATTTTTAAATGTGCTTTCCATTTTTATTTCTTAAATGCAGATATATTTGAAACTGCCTTGTGCATGATGCTAAAGAATCATTTACCCTACCTTCAACAGGGGTGGGGAAGAAGGAAAAGTTCTGAGGGTGTTTCAGGGCTCAGATAAAGCAATGGTTGTAACTCTATCCCAATCAACTGGATGTCTAAAAGCTTACTTTTTGCCCTCAAGTTTTACTGGTACCTTTTGGTTTTACATCACAGTCATTTCCAGACATTTCTGGACATTTCTAGTAGCTAGGTGGTGTAGTAGATAGAGGTCTAAGCCTGGAGTCAGGAAGACCCATCTTCTGAGTTCAAATCTAGCCTCACACACTTACTAGCTGTGTGACCCTGGGCAAGTCACTTAACCGTGTTTGCCTCAGTTCCTCATCTGTAAAATAAGCTGGAGAAGGAAATGGCAAAGCACTGCAGTATCTTTGCCAAGAAAACCCCAAATGAGGTCAGGAAGGGTCAGACACAACTGAAAAAAACGGCTCAACAGCCACATTGCCAGACACGTCCTAATCACACCTCCAATGAACCTTCCCTTGTAATGAAGAAAAAAATAGCCATGTAAACCCAACCGACACGTCAGTCTTGTCTGATGACGCTCCTCGCCCACGGTCTCTCGCCCCTCCAAAGAAAGACATCTCCGCATTGTCTCTGGGATCAAAATCAGTCATCAGAGCTAAAAAGCATTTGTCCCACCAAAGTGTCTTTGCCCTGACATCTAGTGCATCAGGAAATGACCCAAAGAAGGCTGTGACAACCTCTGTCATACTTCGTCTCCTCTGCTCCCTCTCATACTGCCTTTTTAACGGACTGCTGTATAGTTACATACGTGTAATACCATGTAAGAAGCATTATTTGTGAATAATTGTGTTACAAGAAACAAACACAGCTTGGGCTTCTTGTGCCTTTTCCCCTAAATCCTTACTTTCATACTTCAAGAGTTTGTGATTTCATTGCTATGAGTATCCTAATGCAGATCGCAACCCGCCAGCGCACTAATACTGTGACACCGCATGAGAGTGTCAGGGCAAAGCAAAGGTCCAGCTGAGGCAATGGCTAAGAGCTGCCTACCGCCGGACTGGCTTCCCTGTGCAGAGGAAGAAACAATGGCTGGACTCTCTCAAATCCCAGCTAAAGTCTCATGCTCTGCTAAAGGCCTTCCCTGGCTGTTAGCTTGCTGCTAGCTTCCTGCTGTTGGTTATCTCCAGTCTGTACCCTCTACACCTTATTTGTACATCGTTGTTTGCATTAGACTGTCAGCTCCTTGAGGGCAGGGACTGGTCTGGGGTTTGTTTTTGTCGGGTGTGGTTTTTTTACTTTTGGGGTTTCTTTTTGCCATTCTTTGTATCTCCAGTACTTGGCACAGTGCCTACCACACCGCAGATACTTAATAAATGCTGGCTGACTTGATTTGAATTGCTGTCAGGAATTCCTGATGGTAGGAACTGTAGATACAGGGCTGGATGTAGAATCAAGAAGACCTCTGTTTGAATCCTGCCTCAGATACCTGTTAGGGGTGTGACTTGGGGCAAATCACTTAACCTTTCTCAGTCTTAGTCTCTTCATCTGTAGAATGAAAAGGATGACTAGACAACCACGAAGGTCTCTTTCAGCTTTGAATCTACAAACCAATGATCTATGATCCTATGTCCAGATAGAAATTTCTTTTGGGCTGTTCTCTAAGCACAAATTTTACTTCTCTTATTACAAAGAAGTTTGGAATAATAATAATAATAATAAACAAGAGACCATGAAATTTTATTTTCAGTGCAGGCCTGGAAACAGGGTATGATGGTGAGGGAACCACCTGCCTGTGGCACAAGACCCTCTCACTGGGACAAGATATGTTCATAGACTCTAGAAGAATCAAGTTTCTACTTTACAACTTATATGTTACTCTCTGGGTTTTTTTCCATTCATCATTACTTTGGGCTCATTAAGGAAATTATCCCAGGAAGGGGAAAAAACCAAACTTGCTCGGCCATCTCTGCATTTTTCAGCTTCACAGTAGGTGCTAGATGTGTCTTCACTTTCTCCAGACTGCCCAACATCACTATCTCTATCATCGAGGCTATCATCAAACATCAAGTAGTATTAATCTCAGTTAGTATATTTTTATATAACACTAGAATAATCAGGCAGAGGAATGGGCTTAAATATGGGAGGGATAGAGAACTGTCATTGAAATTTGCTGAATGGGTACAGTCAGGTTTTTTTTCCTGAAACCCTAGAAACCAGGGTTTTTCTCCATTAATCCCCTTCCTTTCATGGGGAAGAAATGAACCACAAATTGCAAAAGAGTGCTGCAATTTAGGGCAGTTGCCCTCTCCACCACCCAGAGATACAGAAGGAGGAGATCGTCTTTAGGGCATCAGAGGTCATCTCATCCAACCTCATGCAGCATTCACTGGTCATGGTGACTCTTGGCCCACCTTTGCTGCAATTCTTAGGAAAGCATCTGAATCTCTATGATTACCCTCATTCAAGGTCAGATGTGGAATAGGGAAGGGAATGTGTTATAATAATAATGAGAAGAAGGAGAAGAGGAAGGAGGAGGAAGAAGAGGAGGAGTTTTAAATGCACATAATAAAGTTCATAGGATTACAAAGGAAATCAATTACATTGTAATACAGTTATCAAAAAATGTTTAGAAAAAAGGAAAAACAAATTCATGGACCCTAAGTTTAAGAACGCTTGAGCTAAAAAAATGGAAACTACAGCATTATCCTCCCGTTGGGGAATGGTTAAACAAATGGTGGTATATATGAATGCAATGGAATGATAATGTACCATAAGAAATGGCAGAATGGATGGTTTCAAAGGAAACTAGGAAGACTTCTATGAACTGATGCAGAGTGAATAAGAAGAGCTAGGAGAACAATTTATACAGTGATAAAACATTTAAAAAAAACAACTTTGAAAGGCTTTAGAATTCTGGTCGACACTGATAAACCCTGAGTCTAAAAGAATGAAGATGAAATACACCAATCACATCCTCCCAAAGAGATGATGAACTTAAAATGCAGAAAGAGATGTTGCACTGAGCTACGTATGTACGTATTGAGAAGCTTTATATTTGGGGAGGAGTTATTTTTTTAAATGTGCTGAGTGGAAGGGGAAGTAGCAGGGCAGATACATTGACAAAAGAAAAAAATGGAAAGGGAAATAGGTAAGTAGTGACGTGGCGGCGCGAAAAAGAAGACAGCGGAGAGGAAGAGGAAGAAATAAAGCCACCAATTAAATCCTAAAAACACACAGAAGAGAACAGAAGGAAATGTAGAAAAGAACACAGACACAAAGGGCAAATGTGTTACAGTTGCATTGACAGTCTTCTCTGTTCTTATTTGCTTATTGAAAAGTTGGCATTTGTTTATGTTTCTTAAGTTCATAACTAAAATAAGAACCCATGGCCTAGAGAGATCCAGGGGTACCAAGACCCAACTGGGGTGCTGAAAGAGTACTCCTGCAATCTAGGCTACCAGAAATGGGTCCTTGATTAAGACCCAGAGGGACTGGATCTAAAGGAAAGGAGCCTTCTGCCCAGTCACAGGAGATCTAGGAGCAACTCTCTGTTTCTGAAGGAAGGTGCCTCCATCAGGGGCAAGACTGGAACCCTACCAATGAAAAGCAGGGAAGAAGGACAACAGGAGATGTCTAAAGAGGAGTGGAGATGGACTCCAGCCAAGTCTACAAACAAAAGCACTAGAAGTCCGCTTCTGACAGATGAAGAGAACCAAAGGCAGCAGCATGGAGTTGGCAATGTGATACACCTGAAGGACCACAAGGACCTTCAGATACAGTAGGAACTCTACTGATTACATGCTGTAAGTGGCCTCTGGGAAAAGATCGTTCACTCATAAACAGGTTTATCTTTCACGCATTGTCTTTTAATGTAACCCTCTGGCACTTCAGGGCCCCCTGTCCTTTCCCTCTTGTAGGCCTCATGCTGGCACAGCTGGGCTGGGCAGGCTGCTCCTCTCCACACCTCCACATCTGGCTAGAGCCAACATTTCATCCAACTCGCAGTCATTCAGAGCTACCTGGCTGCCTTAGAGAGCATCCCGCTCTTTAAAAGACCGCCGAGGCTGCGGCTGATATATAACTGGTCAATAGCTATTTGCCCTGTGATTCCAGCAGTTTTGGTTGGAAAATTTCATACTTTGATTAGAAAAAAAATCTGTAAACTTTCCTTTACTCTGTTTAAGATCTTAATGCTGTGTTGTCTTTGTCATTTGCTCTTTATCTTCTGTGATTTTATCATCTTGAGTAGAGGGAAATCAACCAGGGGGGTGTCCTGACCAGCCTTCTTCCCCCAACTAGGCTTATATTAGTTCTCATTATTTTCACTGAGCTATAAATCGTCTGGCACATTCTTCTGACCCTCGTGAGACAAGGGCTTCTTGGTTGAAATTGGTGGCAAACAGGAAATTCCCAGATTATCTGGGTGAGAGCAATAGGCTAAAGAAGGAAGAAATCTTCCATGGTGTAGCTGCGGCCTTGGTGTTGAGAGAGCCTCTGACACTGGTGTTGCATTTGGGGGCTCCTTTAGATATTAGAGAATTGTGACCAAAAATGCATTAACCTGACAACTGCATGCTGAACCTTTCTGGAGGTGATTAGGATTAGGCCTAAGGTAAAAGGTCTCACAAAGCCTTCCCAGCTGGATGGACTTTTCAGAGCTTGCACTTGACTGACATGGATGGCTCAGTGTCATCTCTGTACTACGAGGAGGCGTCAGTCTGGGATTTTAGTGGGAAAAAATTTCAAATCACTTCCATACGTGTGTGTGTGTGTGTGTGTGTAAATGTATATATTTACATATATATACATTATATATACATAATCTTCTATTTTCACAATATTCTGGTGAAATGGGAAAGAGCAGGTTTTATCAAACCACTTTATAGACAAACTGGAGAAGAGAGAGAATAAATGACTTATTTAAGAACTTATAGATAGAAGCAGACCCAGCATTAAGACCAAAACTCCCTGAAGCCTAGCTTTTTAATCTTACCAACAGCTACCTGTTTTTCGTTCTTATTGAGGTTTCTGACAAAGTAGCAAATAGCCTTACCTTCAGATCACAAAAGCAAACCATAACAGTGTTAATATTCTGTCCTCTGGCTCTGGGGCTACTGCTCTCCAGTGTCCTCATAATCTTTTTTTCTGCTGCCATAGTTAGAACAGAGGAGCCCCTGGACAAATAACACACCATTCTGTCACCCAGGACAAGCAGATGGTGTTGGAGAGTCTCATAAATAGGAAGCTGCCACAAGATGCAGGAATAGCTTGGCTTAGGAGTATAGAAGGTATCGGAATAAAGTAAATTGTTAAAGGATATAAAATTTTAATATTTGTTCTTGTTGCTATTGAGTCATTTCAGTAGTCTCTAACTCTCTGTGACCCTGTTTTGGGTTTTCTTGGCAAAATACTGGAGTGGTTTGCCATTTCCTTCTCCAGTTCATTTTACAGATAAGAAACTGAAGCAGACTGGGTTAAGTGACTTGCTCAGGGTCACACAGCCAGTCAGTATCTGAGTATGGCTTTGCACTAAGGCCTCCTGCCTCTAGGGCCAGCACTCTCTCCAGTGTCCCACCGAGATGCCCAATATTTCTGATGCTAGTTATTTTCCTATTATTCTCCATTTCTTGATTCCCAGACCCATCTGTCCTAGCCAAAGGAAAGACTAAGACACTGAACAGTCATTGTGTAAGCGTACAAGCTGCTGTCTAATCCCACCCTCCTGCCCAAGTAGGTCTTGGCCTTTGAAATCTCATTTTTGGTTTTTAACGACCTATTCTAGCCCCTAGAATGCCAGCTGCCCAATCTCTACTCGATGAACACACTCCATATCCACTCTGAGCCCATAGTGTGAGAGCCAGGAAGGCTGCGGAGCTCTTTGCACTTACTTTTATTACACAGGTCATGTAAGTTTGTCAGCCTCATCATCACTATGTTCCTATTTGAAGGTGGGGCATTTCTGGTGGGCATTAACATAGGACACATAAGTAAATATATCTTACACACGGTGTCCTCTTTGGGAAAACCCACTGAAGAATAGAAATAGGCTCACCTCTCATTATAATATTCATTCTCTCATTACTTATTAACCAATCAGAGTCAATTTTCCCCCTCAGGTGTACCCCCTTTCCAAAAGACTATAAATATCTAAGGTTCAACAGGCTCTGTTTCTTTGTTCACCGAGGGGAACAATGAACTTATTGTGTTGACTGCTTTCTTGACATAGTTAATAAAATGGATTATAATTTACCCACAAGCTCTGTCTCTTAGAAATTTTCAATGATCACATGTATGTCTCTGTATCCTATGGCTCCAAGACTTCTTAATTCACATAATAGCCGTTCCCTTAATTCCTCTGTGTGTAGCCTTCTGAAATGTACCGTATAGTCTTAGACTTCTTGTTCCTGCAGTGCTCACAGTTCCTACTTCCTCTTTTCATAAGTCTCCTTATTATGATTACAATCCATTTGAATATTTGTACCACCTGCCACTGACAAAATGTAAGTGAATCCTGTAACTTTCAGAGTGTAAGTATCCAAATTATTTATATCAATTAAATGCTTTTCTACATCTCATTTCTTGGAGATTTCTTTCCAAAACTACCCACACTAAACACCAATAGTATGCCATTGTTGAAAAGATGTCTCATCTCTATCAGTTAAAGAATTGTCAAACAGGCCATTGAGGCGGTAAGAAGTGATTTCCTAGGCTTTCAAAGGTATTTATTAAGACACAACAGTGGTGATGGCAGCATACGTCACATCTAACATGGCACACAGAAAACAGATGTCACAACTCTTTAGACATCCTGCCCTGCTTTAAGCCTTGCCTCCACAACTGTTTGATCAGAACAAACACTGTAGAGAAAGGGCCTGTTGCCATCAGTTCAAACAGCAAGGTGTCCTGTGAGAGACTCAGGCAGGAGAATATGCCAAGGCAGGTGAAAGCTCCTCCACTCAGACTCCAGGGGAGATAGCTGTGGACCCTATGCCCAAGAGACCTGAAAGCTGCAGCACTCTCTCTCTTGTCTCCCTGCTTCAGACTAACCTGCTCTACTTCCAGCTCAGCCCTAGACATTTGAGACAGCAGCCGTTCAGGAGATAGGACCTGGGAACTGGGCTGCAAGCCCTGCTTCCTCAGCAGCCACAGCTACTCAGAAAAGCAAGCTCTCCCTACCAAAGCCATTGGTACTGGCAAGTGATTCAGTGGCAGAAACACATGCAAAATACCCATGGAAATGACATTCGAGAACACGGATTGCACCAGCTTTGCTGCTGCACCCTATGGATCATGGGGCTTTTCCATGGCACTCGCAGCTGAATCCTCCTCTACTTGTCTTCTCCCCACTTAGAATGGGAGCTCTTTGAAAGCAGGGACTCCCACGCCTCCCTGTTTCTACTCCCAGTATTTATCATAGTGCTTTGCATGTTGTAAGTACTTAATAAATGCTCATTCATTCAGGAGCTATGGAGGAGCAGCAAAAGTGACACCTGACATCCTTAGCTATTCTGTCTTCTGTCTCTTCATTGCTGGCTCTCTATAGTCACCAAAGTTCCTTTTAATCCCTCCCACTGAAATCCTGCTGTTAATAGGAATGGTACACACACACACACACACACACACACACACACACACAGAGACACACACACACACACACACACACACACACACACGCACACACACTCGTGCTGCTGTGAATTTTCTCACCCCTTCTTCCTCAGCTTTTCTGTTTCCCTGTCACTTCTGCCCCAGTCTCCTCTCTCTTTGGAGAGAGCTGGTCTTTGACAACTCTCATCAGCCAAATAATCCCTTCCCTTCTGCATCTTCATCTAACCAATCTTGGCGCATTGAGGGTGATCATTAGATCTTTCACTTTCCTTAATTACATTGATGTATGTCGAATGTTCAGGAGCCATTTTGCTGGTTTTGTTTTTTTGGTTATTTATGGACCTGGAACAAGCTCAAAGTTTCTACAGAGCTGGGGTTTTTACCAAATAAGTGGATATTTCCAATTAATATATAGCTATAAGACAGGTAACACTAGCACACAGGAGGGCTGCTAGCACAGGTTCACTCTTGATCTGGTCAGACAAGAAGACAGCTTCAGAAGGGTTAATAAGCTCACTTTATTCTAGTCTAGCTTCTCACAAGGGGGTTGCTGATAATGGGAGCACCAACTCCTACACTCTTCCTTGCAGGGGCCAGCAAGAAATGGGGGCAACTACCTCTATGTCTTTTTTTGCTTTTTGGAGGGCAATTGGGGTTAAGTGACTCACCCAAAGTCACACAACTAGTAAGTGTTAAGTGTCTGAGGCTGGATTTGAACTCAGGTCCTCCTGACTCCAGGGCTGGTGGTCTGTTCACTGCACCACCTAGCTGCCCCAGCCTCTATGTCTTGATGGGGTCAAGCAAGACAGGCACAGCTTGTGTACTCCTATAGATCCCCTCAAGCCTCAATGGGGTCTGGTTGAGGCAAACACAGATTCCCTCCAAGTCTTGATCAAGGACTGATCCAGGCACACATAGCATTCCAGCTTGTGCATTTAACCCTAAGGGTTCCCTACTCACTGACCAGTCTCCACCTGCTTTATAAGGCAACAGATAAAGAAGGCATATTGCCAGCAATAGCCTCACAAGTTCACACTATCTCACCATTGTAGCTCACTGTGCAGTTGAAGTAGATATTTATAATTTAAGCACAAATATTTATGTTACTTGTCATTATATAATGCTGCACAAGCATGGTAGAGATGTTTGTTTACAAGTCATGACCCTGGGAAACAGAGATTGTTATGGTCATGAATCCTGGGAAACTAAACTCTAAGAAAGAATAAAACTAAATACACACTAAAATCCACCCTACTTAAAACGGCAAAATCAAATTAACACCCAAATAATGTTTTGAATGTAATCAGTTCTGTTTAAGAAAACTATCTCCCATTTTTTCAAATTGATTAGACATAAAAAAAATAAAGTCATGTACAAAGCCCAGAATAAGTAGGCACTTAATAAAAGTTTGTGAATGAAAATCAAATTGAACAGTTATGAAATGAGATATTAGACCAATTTCACTATGAATATGGATACAAAAGTCATAGATAAAATACTAGCTAGGAGACTACAACAATCTATTGCAAAGATTATACATTGTGACCAAGGAGGATTTATACTAGGAACCCAGGGATGGCTTAACATAAGTAAAACTATTAACATGATTGATTATATCAATAACAAAAGTAACAAAAAAACAGAAAAAGCTTCTGACAAAATATAACACCCCTCCCTATTAAAAATATCTGAAAGCATAGGTATAGATGGATTCTTCCTTACAATTATAAGAAGCATCTACCTGAAACCACCAGCAAGCATTATTTATGATGGGGATAAGCAAGAAGCTAGACAGATAAGCTAGAATCCAACAAGATCAGGAGTGTAACAAAGATGCCCATTATCACCAATATTATTCAATATTGTATTAGAAATGCTAGCAGTAAGAGAAGGAAAAGAAATCAAAGAAATGAAATGGGCAATGAGGTAATAAAACTATCTTTTTTGCAGATGATATGATGATGTACTTGAAAAATCCTAGAGATTCAACTAAAAAGCTAATTTGAAACAAAAATTTTGTTTACTTAAAACAAACCCACATAAATCATCAGCATTTCTATATATCACCAACAAAATTCTATAAGAAAAGATAGTAAGAGATACCCTATTTGAAATAATTGTAGACAACATAAAATACTTGGGAGTCTTCCTGCCAAGACAAATGCAGAAACTATATGAACATAATAATAAAACACTTTTTATACAAATAAAGTCAGATTTAAATAATTTGAGAAATATTAATTGTTTGTGAGTGGGCAGGGCCAACATAATAAAAATGACAATTCTACCTAAACTCATCTACTTATTCAATACCATCCCAATTAAATTACCCAAAAATTAATTTAGTGAGCTAGAAAAAAACAACAAGATTTATTTGGAAAAACAAAAGGTCAAGAATATCAAAGGAATTAATGAAAAAAATATAAAGGAAGGAGGTTCAGCAGCACCAGATCTTAAACTCTATTATAAAGCAGTTATTATCGACACTGTCTGGTACTAAGAAACAGAAAGGCAGATCAGTAGAACAGAACAGATACACAATACACAGAAGTAAATGATTATAGTAAGCTTCTGTTTGACAAATGTAAAGATTTAATCTTTTGGGATAAGAATTCACTATTTGGTAAAAATTGTTCAGAAAACTGGAAAGCAGTCTGGCAGAAATTGAATATAGACCAATATCTTATACCATTTACCAATATAAAGTCAAAATGAATGCATGATCTAGATATAAAGGGAGATCTCAAAAGTAAATTAGAAGACCATGGAACATTGTAAGATGTAAAATGGATAATTTTGATTACATCAAATTAAAAGGTTTTTGAACAAAAAAAATCAGTGTAATCAAGATTAGAAGGAAAGTAGAAAATTGGGGAAATTTTTATAGACAGTTTTTTTTTAGATAAAGGTCTCATATCTCAAATATCTAGGGAGACAGTTCAGAATTAAAAATGTTTTAAAAATTTAATTTTAAAAAATGGATGATATTAGTGAAACTATCTCCTTTCTATATGTACAGCCTAGCTAACATATGATTCTATGTTGCTTATCTCTCACAGAAAACTCAGACTCACATAATATTGCATTCATTTAGCAAAATTTATGTTGTCCTTTACCTTAGATAGTACTCAATTTTTGTAAGTTTTTTTAGCAACTAGAACTGAAAATTTTGTAGAATTGTACAATAACTTCCTTCTAACCAGTTGTCAAGCCTCAAATTATTTCGAGATTGAATTTAACTCAAAATGTACCAAAATACTATTGAAGAAAAACATATACAATTTTACAAAAACAAATTAACCCTTATGGGCCAGGAAATATGTATTTAAACATTAAATCCAAGTATTTGCATAATTAACATTTTACTTATGTTACAGCTGAAGACCCCTCACAAACTGGCATCTATACTGTGACCACCAAGGCAACAAGTGAAAGACCATCCACTCAAAATTATGGTGCTTAAGCTCTCACAGATATACTTACTTTTTAAAAAAAAGTTCTATTGGAGGCAGCTAGGTGGCACAGTGAATAGAACACCCTGAAGTTAGGAGGACCTGAGTTCAAATTCAGCCTCAGACACTTAACACTAGCTGTGTGACCTTGGGCAAGTCACTTAACCCCAATCGCCCTGCCTTCCCCCCTCCAAAAAGGAAAAAGAAAAGTTTTATTGTTAAATTTTGTTTTTACAATACAAATGTTTCTAGATTATCTCCACTCTATGAAAGGTCTCCTATAACAAAGTGAAACAATTAAGCAACACTAATAATACATTGACTTCATCTGAAAGTGTAACATTTCACATGTATGGCACCCTCCCACACCTCTATTTTTTAAATGAACAGAAACTTATTCTCCATCTTCCAACTCCTACCTCATTTAAAAAAAAAAGAAAAAAGAAAAAACTAATTCCTTGGGACAAATATGCAAATATCCATACATGTGTCTATACAACTGTTAAGAGAATTTGTTTTGCTTGACTCTGGAAATCTGACCATACAATTATAATGTATAACAAAAGAGGGGAAAATTCTGATTTTTCTGTAGTAGATCCCCAAAAGTAAGGTACCCAATAACTAGAGTCCTAAGTGAAGACTCTCTCCAGTAGCTCCTCACATATTTGAAGGGCCCAATATTTACTGCCAGACAAGCTCCTCTGTGTAAGCAACCCCTCTGGGTTCCCTTTCCCAGCTACCATTGGTACAGGCAGGCTTGTCTGAAAAATTCAGAGATGTAGTTTCAGGGGTGGAGGTAGAGGTTGCAAGACACTACAAGAAGCATATTCTACATTTACCATTCTCCTATTTAGCATAAAGGAGAAAAACAGACTGTACAGACTCCTGAAGAGAGGTACAGTGGACTCTAAGAAGGAAGATCCACTCCGACCAACCGACTGAATGAAAAAGCACTTACTATGTGCTGAGGATACAAATAAAAAAGTAAGACAATCTCTGCTCTTAAAAAGTTCACATCCTAATAAGGGGAGACAAGAAATACAGGAGGCTGCAGGCAGATGGAAAGGCCCCGTGGTCCTGAGGGTACAGCAGAGGGTAATGCATGTTCTTTAATGGTGTGTACATATCTTTCTCCCATGTTGGCATGTTGTCTTCCCCATTTGACTGTGAAGTTCTTGAAGGGAAGGACCGCTTTTGCCTTTCTCTGTATCCCCAGTGCTTAGCAGAGCACCTGACACATAGTAGGGTATTAAGAAACGCTAGTTTTATTTCCATTAATCAACCACATCCATTTCTGATGTTGAATCACTCAACAATGTTATGATCTTCAGTGGCAAGAACTTTCTTTTCTGGGTCTTCAGTATCTGTGGTTGCTAAAGAGGCAGTGGCCAGGTGATATCCCCATCAGGTTTGCTCTCCTTTCTCAACTCCCACTTGAGTAGGCAGGTCTGTTTGCAGATGTCCCAATGTAGCAGCTCTTCAGGGTACCCTGATTGGCTTTGAAATGGCATGGTCAGGAAAAGGTGATACTCTGAGATCAGAGTCTCTCTTGATTATATAACTCCTTTCTAACCTCCAGTCTGAGACAAAGAACATCTCCTTTTAGGGACAGACTGTGAGAGTTCTGATTCTTAGGGCTGTACACAAAGTCTAGGGAAGGCAGTCTCCCTCCAGGGGTCTGAACAACAACAGTAGCTAGCATTACACTTTAAGGTTTTCAAGTATTTTACACCTTAACTCATTTAACCTTTAAACTACTCTGTGGAGTATACACTGTGGGTGTCCCTATTATTCTCATTTTACAGATGAAAAAGTCAAGGTATAGAAAGGTTAAAAACGATTTACCCAGGGCCACACAGCTGGTAACCATCTCTGGTAGGATTTGAACCCAGGTCTTGACATGGTTTGACATGGCATTGTACTCACAGAGTCACAGTTCTAGATCTGCAAAAGCCCATCCAGGCCAATCTCCTAATTTTTCAAAGAAGCAAACTGTTATCGAATTTCTATTTATTTATTTTCATTAATTTTTATTATTCAGGAGTCAGGTCACTCCTCCTGCAAATTTGCGTTAACTAAAAGCCTGTCTTCTGTCAATATTGACCTTACTTAACCCAAACATGGAATAACAATGCTAAGGGGAGAGTGTTTGACATTCTTCTGATAAAAGCCACAGGAAAGTTTGAGCTCTTCAAAGTAATTTAGCTATTTGTTAGCTTCCCCGGCTAATCGTGTAAGGAAGGATTTCCCTGATGCCAATTTTCTTGGTTATCTCAGTGATACATAAATCTTACCCCTCAATCAGCTTATTGTGAACCCTCTAATTTGCAACCTGACTTAGTTTGCCTATACAGTCTGGGGATGTACGAGACTCTGACTTTGCTTAACAAAGTTAAACTTTTATGACTCTGAAGTAAGCATGATGAAACATGAAGCCAAACAAGTACAAGACTTCAACATGTAAAAGAACTGTCTGTCACCCTGACGTGATCTTGTCTGTAAGAGACTTTGAATCCTTATTGTCAGGCTAAGTTTTTTCCCCCAGATCTGCACCTCTGCTTCAGCATAATCACATTCACGTTTTTATTTCTGTAATTTCTGGACTGCGGCTGATCAGTTTTGGCAGCAGCGACCTACTACGTGAACTCAGAAATAAAAAGAAGATAAGTAGCAAATTCCAGACAAAGAACCCAGGCTACCTGACCTTCCATTCCTGCTATGGAATGAAAAAAAAAAAGTAAGAGCTAGAATTTATATGGCACTTCAAGGTTTGATAACATCTCATTTTATCCTTACAATACTAGGCGGTAAGTGTTATTGTTACCCCCGTTTTCCAAACGGGAAAATCGAGGCAAACAGGTAACGTGACTTGCCCAGGGTCACCAGCAAGCAGGTTTCTGAGGCTGGAACTGAACTGGGGACTTTGCTTCCTTGGCCCGCCCCTCAAAACGTCCCGGTTTAAAGATGGAAGACGGCGCGTTCGTGCGCACCCAGTCCGGTCTGTGACGGAGGAGGAGACTGGAGTCTAGAGAGGAATACCGGACGGTTTGAAGTCTGAAAGGACCGGACTTTCCACTCCCACCCAGTCACCTCTCCTGGAATGTGCTCGCCCACTCTCCCAGAAACACTAAGGCCACTCAACAGATCTCGAACTCTCCCCGCCTCTCTGATTTCTGCCCAGCAAGCCCCGCCAGCCTGCAGGGCGCATGCACATCACCTCCACTACAACACCGCCCCCCTCCCCCACCGTCGGGACGCGAGCAGAGACTAAGGCTCTCGTCACTTCCGGCTCCGCTCCAGGAACACGTCCGGGTGACGCGCGGCCCTCGTGCGTCTGCTTCTCGTCTCCCGCCCTCCCCGCGCCCAGTCGGTAACCGGAGAAATTAAAGTTGTTGCCAATAAAGTTTTCGTTGTTGTGGTTGGGAAGTTGGCCCGCGAGTCTGGCCCCGACCGTAGCGGCCGGCGCAGCTTCTCCGCGCCGGGCCCAGGACCGAGGCCCGGAGCGTGCCGTTGGGCCTCGATCCCTTCGTCCGTGGCTCCCGCAGGCGCGGCGAGAGGCTCGTTTCGGGGAGGCATGGCCGGCGGCAGCCGCCGTCGTGTCGGTGTCGGGCGGCCCCGCGCGTCCCGCGCCCTCCGGCTGCCGCTGAGCCCTCGGGCCGCCTCCTGAGCGCGGCCTCCTCGGCCTCCTCTCCCGGGGCGCTGCCGCGGCGGACTCGAGGCGAGGCCGCGGGCGGACGCCGAGCGCCGGCCCCATGGCCGCCGCGGCCCCTTCCCCTCCGCCCGGCTCCCCTGCCCCGCCCGCCCCCGAGCCCGAGCTGGTGCAGCTGCGGCGCCAGGTGGAGAGGCTGGAACAGGAGCTGCGCAGCTGCCGGCGCCAAGTGCGCGACATCGAGAAGGTGCTGCAGCATACGGAGCGCCTGTACCAGGGCGCCGAGCGGTGCAACCAAGAGCTCCGCTCCCAGGTAACGCGAGGCCCCCGGCCCCCGCCGCGGCCCGACCCCGGGGCCAGGTCCGAGCCTCTCCCGGCACGCACCGCCCCCGGTCTCCGAGGCTCTTGGGGAGGGAGAGTGCCGAGACCTCGGGCTTAGAAACAGCTCCCGAGTGAAGAATGAAGAGCCGAGTTAGAATGAGGAGAGCCTGTGCTCCAGTCATTTCCACGTTTAACCCCAGGCAGAATTTATTTTACGTATCTTACCACCTCCCTTTCTCCCCTTTCGAGCCATTTTACTACCATAAATAACAGTTTCATTTAGGTCAAAGCTAGTCGTTAAATATCACATACTTTAGGGATAGAGTGCTACTTACCCCTAGCGAATCCCTGTTTTGTTATAACTGGATTCTTAGTTTCCAAACACCACACTTGACTCCTTTTGCTCCAGTCAAAAGTGACAATCCTGGCAAAATATTTTGATAGGAAAATTCACGGCTACATTTTCCTTGTCTATAAAACTACAGGGTTGGGCAAGCCAGTATCCAAGGTGGCTTCAGGTCCTAAATGCTATCATTTTGGAGGAATCTAAAATTGAAGTAAAGTTAGTAAAGTAGAGCACACAGTATATTGGATACTGCAATGGATGTTACCCCCGAGTTTACTGTTTGACTTTTTACCAACCTCGAATGTATTTGATTATTTAATGTAGCAAGTCATAAGGTAACATTGTTGAGCTGAGGGCATTTACACATCCGCTGAAAGTGTTACATGTTCGTGAATTTGTATCTGTAACCTATCTTATCTCTCTCTCTGTCTTACGCCTCCTTAACCTATTTGTGGCTCCCATCAGGACCTTAGATCCCTCCACCCCTCAGTACTTTCTCAGGCCATTTCCCCACCTCTGACTTCACTTTTCCTCTTTTCCAATCTGGAACCCACACTTAGCCACAGTGTTCTTATTCTCAAATCCAGCTGATCCCATCACTGCCCATCCCTTGTGAAACCTTGACCCTGGATGGAATACTTCCACCATCCATCTCCTACTTAAATGCCGCTGAAAAAGCTGGAAGGATTGAGGTGTGGACTGGGCGCCTTATCGACTCATGCTATCTAAATTCAATTGGACCTTCATTGTAGCCAAACAATCCCTTTATTCCTCTCTGATTCCTTTTCTATTAAATTGTGAGCTCGGGAAGGCAGGGACTTCTTTTTCATCCCCAGTATTTAGCATGAGCCTGGCCCTTAGTAGGCACTTAATAAATGGTAATTGACTGACTCCCTACAGAAGCTATTCCAGATCTTCTCATTCTTTCCAATATCCATCCATTTGAGGATCCCAGCTCTTATTTCGCTAATAAAAATGAGACCATTCAGTATGAGCACCTTTTTAAAAAAACATTTCCACATTAGCCATATTGTGAAAAAAGAATCAGAGCAAAAGGGGAACACCACAAGAAAGGGGAATAAAAGAGAAAATAGTCTGCTTTGATCACCTTCAGACTCCATAGTCCTTTCTATGGATGTGAATAGCATTTTCCATCCTGAGTCTTTTGGAATTGTCTTGGATCATTGCTGAGAAGAACTAAGTCTGTCAAAGATGATCATCATATTGTGTTGCTGTTACTGTGTATAGTGTTCTCTTGGTTCTGCTCAGTTCACTCAATATCAGTTCCTCTTAAGTTCAGGTTTTTCTAAAATCCCCCTACTCACAATCTTATGGAACAATAATAACCCATTACATTCTTATACCACAACTTGTTTAGCCATTTCTCCAATTGATGGAAATCCTCTCAGTTTCCAATTCGTTGCTACCACAAAAAGAACTGTTATAAATATTTTTGTACATGTGTGTCCTTTCCCCTTTTTTTATGATCTCTTTGGGATACAGACCTAGTAGTGGTGGTATTGCTGGGTCAAAGGGCATGCACAATTTTATAGCCCTTTGGGCATAGTTCCTAATTGCTCTCCAGAATGGTTGGATCAGTTCACAATTCCACTAGCAGCACATTAGTGTTCCAATTGTCCCACATCTTCTGTGAGCATCGTCTTTTCCCCTTCTCATCATCTAAAGACCACCTGACATTTTTCCTCAGTTTCTGACAAAATGAGGTGACCCTTCTTGCCATTTTCTTCAGCTTCTCCCATTCTGCTTGTTCCTTCTCTAGAAGTTTCAAAAATGCCCATCTTTTACCACCCTTTGGGGGAAAAACCCTTGATTAGATTCTGCCATCAATTCAAGCTGTCTTATAGCACTACTTCCTTTCTCGAATTCCTAGAAAAAACTGTCGACACTCATAGTCCTTCAGTTCTTTTTTCTGTCATTCCTCAACCCTTTTCAGTCAGGCTTCCAAATTAGCCACTTTACAGAACCTGCTTTCATGAAAGTTAACAATATTACTTGTCAAGTCATTTCTTGGTCTTGAACTATCTACTGCATTTGACACAATTGAATGCTTTCTTTTCTCTGTGCTTTCTTCTCTTTAGGTTCTTGTGACACTACTACATTCTCCTGGTTCTCTTCCTATCTGATGGCTTCTTAATATTCTTTGATGGTTCATCATCAGTATCACATCTCTTTTAACTCTTGATGTTCCCTGAGTCTTTGTCCTGGGCTCTTCTGTCTTTCCCTCTTTTTCCCTCATTCTGTGTGTCTCTTGTCTCTTTCTCTCTCCTTCTGTTCCCCTTCCTCTCTCCTCTTCTCTTTTTCTACTCTTCCCATTCTCCTTCTCTCCCTCCTTCCCTTTCTCTCCCCCTCACTTCATCACCTCCTTTGTCAGTTGACTTAATAATTTGTTTGAGTTTCTCCAGTCTCCTGAGTTTTCAGCCCTTTATCACCAATTGCCTATTGGTCTTTTAAAACTAGATATCCAGGAGCTCTCACATCTGTCGTGTCTAAAACAGAAGTTATCTTTTCCCCAAAACCTACCCTTTTTGCAAGCTTCCCTTTTTTTGTCAAAGGCAGCATTATGCTTCCTGTCTCCCAGGTTCATAATCTCATCATTATCCTGGAGTCCTCATTTCCTCTGACCCTTTATGTCCAGTCAGTTCCTTTCACCTGTACTGAGCTTCTGATGGGTCTCCCTTGTCTCAGATCTCTCCCTCCTCCAGTTCATCCTCCTTGCTGCTGCCAAAATTATTTTCTGAAAGCAGGATCTGACCATGTCACGTCTTTGCTTGATAAACTCTAGTGGCTCCCTGTTGGCTCTGAGATAGAACATACTCCTCCATTTAGCTTTTAAAGCCCTTGACAGCCTGGTTCCAACTTGGATTTTTAGCCTCAGGAAGACACTGTGCCTCTCACACTCTGAAGTCCAGCCACACCGCCCTTCCTCAGACATGGCCATACAGCATCTCCCATCTCTGCACCCATTTGTTGGTGCACTTCCTTCCAAACTGTTGTTCAGCCTTTGCAGTTGTTCCCAACTCTTTGTGACCCTTCTTGGCAGAGATACAGAGTGGTTTGACATTTCTTTCTCCAGCTCATTTTACAGATGAGGAAACTGAGGCAAACAGGGCCGAGTGACTTGCCCAGGGTCACACAACTACTTAGTGTCTGAGGCTGTATTTGAATTCAGAAAGATGAGTCTTTTTGACTCCAGGTCCGGCACTCTATCCCACTGCTGCCCAGCTGCCCTTTCACTTTGTTATCGCCTTCTTAAGAAGGTTTATATTGACCTTTTTGACTCAATAAACAGAAACTATAGGAAGAAGAAGGGGAACAAACTGAGATGGGAGCTTCAGAGAGAAGTTATGATTTGTAACGTCTGTGGTTCTGGGTTGGTTTTATGTTTATGCAGGTTCCAGTATAAGTAGGACGTGTTTTTTGCTGTTTTTAAGACATACTTGATCATGAGTTTAAAAGAAGAAAGAGGTGGCATGGATCATTGAAAAGGATAATATACTCTCACAAGTTACTTCAGTCTTTCTACTGCCCCTCTTTTTCTGCTTGTGAGTTGCTAAAAATGTGAATATGAATAATTCAGACCGATTGCATATCTAGCTCACAGCCACAGAGGTTATCCAGGGAATATGTCCCAGCCTACCTATGGACAAGTGAGAGAGCAAAGAGAACACAACTTAGAGGGAGCTGGCACTGTTGCATGTTAAAGCTTTATCAGGCCATGGCATGTTGAAGAAGCAGGTTTTGCTTTTCTTCCAGTCAGATGCCCTGGATATCAGAGCGGCACACTTATTGTCCCTTCGAGGGTTCACATGGCCTAAGCACGTATGGAGAAGCTGTACCTTAGTAGCCAACATAGTTTCCTTCTTCTAGAGCAGTGATTTTTAGTCATGAAGCTGCTATTTTAAGAAAGATGTGCAAAAATACGTTTAAACTGCATTAATGCATTTAATTAAGTTACATATTGTCAAGGTTGAAGGGCACTGAGTAATATTACAAATTTAATTACAATGTAGATAGAAATTTATATTTTCTTAGTTTTATAATTCTCTATGGAGAACTAGTAACCCTTTTAATATTAGCATCATATTTATAAAGCATCTGACATACTGGATACAGAGTCCATTTAGGGCGTTCTTTCATCTCCTTCAATTAGTTGCTGATTTCTGTAAGAATTAATGCAGGAGATATTAAGAATGATTATATCCAGTTAGTTCCTCAGATTAAATGGCAAAGAGGAAAGAAACTCAGCAATAGTTTCACATTTTAGAAAAGAGACCAAGTGCTCTCTGTCTGCTTAGAAAAACAACCCCAGCTTGACAAGCTTTTACCAAGAGTAATGCTGTTAGCAGCCATTGTTCAGTGTTTTATGGAATTGGGTAAAAGTTCTATGTTTGGGGTTTTTTTTAATAACCATATGTTTTCTTTCAGGTAGAAGAGCTTAGTAATGAAATCCATTATAGGAAAAAAAAAGACAATAACAAGGCCGATGTGGAAGTCCAGACAGAAGACTGTACCCCTTGGTCAAGCTCAGGTATTTAGTATGCAGTGAGGAAATGCCTCTTTTAACTTTAATCAGCCCAGCCTGGGCTTGTCTTTCTTTAAATTTAAAATAAACAGCTAAGTATAGGGAAGAATGATTTGTCCTGGTCAGTTCAGTACAGTGTGTTGGCTACAAAGAATCCGATAATCCTTTGAGTGGAGGTGATTGGCATGTGCTGTGCTTCATATAGGAATGTGGTGCTGGCAGAATGTCACCAGGAGGATTATTTGGGGTTATGTTTTTAGTAGTGGTGATGAGTGATGGATCTGGGCCATCCACCTTCTCACCTGAGTGTTCATGTAACAGCAAGGCACGTTTCTTTGAGGTGACCTATTCGAATTAGTGCTGTCTTTTGTGAGAGTAGCACTGAGGATTTGCTCAGTGCAAAGCTAGCTGCCTCTCATGGGATGCTGCCTGGGACCTCAGCCTCAGTAGCATTGTGGCTGAACTCTAAATAATAAAGTCAGTGGTCCTGACTGATTTTTAACTGATTGGAGTCACAGTGATTTTTGTCTCCCTCACTGTGTAACTGAACTGGTGAACTCGTAGGTTCCTCTCCATAGGTGTATGAGCTTCAGTTCAAAGAGTTCACATTTATCTAGAACCTTGCCAAGTGTTTGCTTCCCCATAGCCCTGTGAGGTAGGGGGTGTGTAGCCAGGTCATGTAGCCAATAATAAGCAGAGAAGCCAGGCCTCAAGCCTGGCTCTTCCAGTTCCAGACATGGTGCCGCACAGACCTGTCATGTTGGGCAGACAGACCTAGCCTTTCTACCCAGTTATCGCCGTGCGGTGAGGACGGGTGGCAAACAACCGAGGGAGAGCGAGCCGGCCGTTGCTGAGGATTATTTATTTAGTTTAACTTACTGCTTCTTTGTTTACATCTTTCTCTGGCCATTCCTGTCTTTAAAAGGTTTAAAGCTAAGGTACTGGAGGTACCAGAAAAGAGATTTATCATTGAAAATGCGTCTGAACATTCTGTGGAAGTTTTTAAAGTACATTAAATGGGTGATAGGAAACAACATTGGTTATAGTTTGACAACATTGTTTTTTGAATGTCCTTCATCGACTGCAAAAATACTATGAAAGTATAAAGTCCTTTGGGACCGGCCTGAGAGAGTTCACTTCACTTCTTTATTCTCACCACAGGTTATTATTATCAGACCTACTATCGGAATGTCAGTCCTTCAGACAAGGGGGCCGACCGTCCCCTGGAGCACAATCAAGAGCATGAAGAGCCATTACACAGAGAGAGTGAGGGCCACACTGGCACGGAGGCAGCAGAAGATGCCAGATGTGGACACGAGGACAGTTTTACCTCCAGTTCACAGGTATTGGGAAGGCGCCAGATTCAGACTCTTACTCTTGCCTTTTTTTCTGACTTTTCCATTTTGTAAGTTCAGTTCTGACTGATATTTGAATTATTGATTATGAAATAGATGAAACTAGAATTTAAATAATCGTACAGAAAATTGTGCAAAGAATATAAATCCTTGCGCAGCTAGAACTAGAATCTCCATAGATGTGTATTTTTTAATCTGTTTGTCAAACCGCAAAAATTGATGATGCGCGTTCACCAAATGCATCGCATCACATCATCTGTTTTAAATGTTTCCATATGTAAATTTCTTCAGTAGTTTTTTTGTGGTATAAGGGAAATAACTTCCAAAAGTTAAAAACCAAGGAAGCTTTAAGCATGAAGCAAAAAATACATTCTTGCAGAGAGTGGTGTGGTCTCAGTTATTTTTCCCTTCAGGCTCTCTTATTTGCTGTTCTTCTTCTGTGAACTAGATGTTGATCTAAGAAAGAAGAGACGCCTGATTGCCTAGGGGGGCTTAACGTTGGTTACTCAGTAGCTGTCCTATACTGACTTTGAGCTTCTTCAAAACTGGGCCAAATTTGAATGGAATCCCTGAAGAAATAAAAAGCCAGCCTTATCACGGAAGAGTGAAGTCTCCAGTCACCTTCAATAGAACTTTTCTCCTGTTTCTTGAGTCCTATTGTTTTTAATCAGTTTCTTAGGTCAGAGCTTATTTATGCTCACCTGTTGGCGCTCTCCAAGAAACTTGTCTCATTTCACCCACTTTTCACTTACCTAGGAAGCAGAGGGTGTAGTAGCAGCAGAAAACGCCGAATTAGATGGTTCATCTTTAGCGGAAAGCTTGAGAGCTGCTGCTGAAGCCGCTGTATCACAGACTGGATTTAGTTATGATGAGAGTACTGGGTTATATTATGATCACAGCACTGGATTCTACTACGATTCAGTAAGTCTCTCAGAATCTTTTCTTTCCTGTTGTATACTGTTGTTGGTCTTGTTAATCATGTTTAAATCTAACAACAATAGAAAGAAAAAGAAATTTATGCTTTTTTAAGACTTTTCAGAATTATTGAAGTATATTTAGAGATTATAGAATGTTTTGGTACTTCCAGGATTTTCATTAATTAGGATAAATAGAGTTGTGTTTATTGTAGATTTTTTTGTTCTGTGTCTATCACAGCTTCATTTTTGCCATTTATACTTTAATTTCTATATAAATAACACTTGAAAATGTTAGCATTTTTTGGAGAAGCTTTTAGTAATTATAATTACATCATTGCAAAAATATTGGGTGTTTTGGATACATAAATTTACATTTCTTCATAATATTTTCAAAGGAATTGAAGTTTTTTTTATACTGTGGGCTGAAAGGAAGAAAAAAAAACAGTGTTAGGTGGAAGATAACCAAAGAGGATCTGTTATTCCAGTTTTGTAATACATTATTTTTTATTTGTGTGAATCTATATGAAATAACTAGTATCTTTTTCCAAGAATCTCAGTAATACTTTTATTTGTTATAAGCAGGCACATGTACATTAGCATTTCAGCATTTCACACATTTTATTAATCAACCTTCCAGGGTTCCCTTTCAGTAAATGAGGAAACAGAAGCATAGAACAGATTGTTAATTGTAGCAGAAGTATAATCTGAGTCCCTGATTTTCAGTGTTGTGTTTATCTCACTGAATCATGCTACTTTCTAGTATTTTACACATGATTTGATAAATGATGTAACTCATGCTTTCTTATTCCTTCTGTGAATGTGACCTGCTAAGCAAGGAAAATGTGAGAAGAGTTTCCAGAAAGGAAGCTGTTACTTTTTTAACATTCTTTTTTTATTTAGAGTTCCAAATTGTCTCCTTCCTCCAACCCTTCCCCAGACAAAGCAAGTGATAGGAAACCCGCATGTGAATTTATACAGATTAGCCATGTGCTTCCTCCTCTTCCCCAAAGCAAGAAAAATAAAGAGGAAAAAAATACGCTTCCATCTTTATTCAGAGCCCATCCATCAGTTTTCTGTCTGCAAGTGGAAACATTTTTCATTGAGAGTCCTTTGGAATGATCATGGATCGTTGTATTGATCAGACCGGCTAAGTCTTTCACAGTTAATCACCATTACAATATTGCTATTTCTCTGTACAATGTTCTCCTGGGTCTGAGTCTGCTCACTTCACTTTGCATCAGTTCATAGAAGTCTTTCCAGGTTTTTCTGACGTCATCCTGCTCATCATTTCTTATAGCACAATAGTGTTCCCTCACAATCGCCTACCACAACTTGCTCAGCCATTCCCCAGTTGATGGGCATCCCCTCAATTTCCAATTCTTTGCTACCACAAAAGGAGCTGCTAAATATTTGTATGTATAGGTCCTTTCCCCTTTGCTTTGATCTCTTTGGGATGCAGACCTAGTAGTGGTGGTATTGTTGGGTCAAAGGATATGCTCAATTTTATAGCCCTTCGGGCATAGTTCTATATTGTTTTCCACAATGGTTGGACCAGTTCAAAACTCCACCTAACAGTGTTTAAGTGTCCCTATCTTCCTGCGTCCTCTCTAGCATTTGTCTTTTTCCTGTTTTGTCATGTTAGCCAGTCTCATAGGTGGGAGGTGGTACTTGAGAGTTGTTTTAATTTGCATATTTCTAGTCAGTAGAGAGTCGAGCATTTTTATGTGACATTAAATATAAATTTATATTTAAAAATATAAATTGTACCTTTTTATATTATGACATTTTAACCTTATATATTTTATATTAGTGATGTAGAGCATTTTAATATTGATAACTGATTTCTTCAGAAAATTACCTGTTAATATCCTTTGACCTTTTATCAATTGGGTAATAGCTCTTATTTAAAAATACAGGTAAACTAGAACATAAATCTGCATCTGGGAGTATAAGGCAGTCACATAAGAGTTAGGGGAAAAGTAGCATTGAGGGCAAGGAGAAGGGCTTCTACTAAGGCAAAATTCAAAAACCTAGGTCCTCTTCCTATTAGCTCTGTGACCTTGTACAAATTATATACCTTTTTTGGGCCTCAGTTTCCTAATTTATAAAATGAGGGTGTTGGACTCATGATCTCTAAAGGTCTCTTTCAGCCGTAAATCCTAGTTTGGTTAAAGGGGCCGGGGATGAAACTTTTCTCAGTATTTGAAAGAGTCCAGATTCTGCAGCTATAATCAGGCCCATCCCTGATCAGGAAAGAGCTCTTGGATGGTCCCTTCTAGATCCTCCTCCCCTTCTGCCCCTTAGAACACATAGACTCTGCTTAGCCACTAACTAGCTTTGTGACGGTAGATTTCACCTTTGTGCCTCAGTTTCCTGATCATTAAAACGAAAAGGATACATGAGATTTTTTGTGTTTCTCTCCAGCGCTAAAACTCTTAGACTTACTTTCCAGATAACGTGACAGTGCACCTTATGGTCAGCGTAGAGCGTTAACCTTCACCTTAAAATATCTCTCATCTGCTTGATGAAACTTTTCATTTCTGTTAAAAATAATAGATAGGAAATGTAAACATCTGAGGGAATCGGATTTCAAAGCGTGAGCATAAATGAGGCACGAGGTCTTTTTCCTGTCTTATGATAACGAGAAGGACTGTCGGACACTCCTTGGGGCAAAGCTTTATACGAAAGAGAGAAAAAGACTCAGTGCAGAGAGCAGGGAGCGTAGCCAGGCGTCGGCCAGATGGAAGTTCCCCTTGAAATTATTTTTGCCTCTGAACGTCTGCCCGTTGCTGCAGCTTAGCTGGACCGTTACCATTGAGCCGCGTAACTTAGACCGACGCTACTTCACATGATTTATGAAGATTTTTGTTTTGTTTTGTTTTTTAACACGGCTGACTTCATTATAAAGGAGCTTCATTCCCAGAGGATTCATTCATTGAGGTATCACTGTACACTTGCTTAAATTTATAACCTTTAAAACATTTAAATTTAAGGAAGAATATTATGTTAGAACTCTTGCAATTCCGTATTATCCTTCATTATTTTTATTTACTACAGTGTCATACTAAAACCAATTACATTGTATTTAAAGATATCACTGTCTTGATTTTTTTATATTGCACCATTATAATTACATCATTCCCTAATTCTGATGTTGCAAATAGAATTTCACTTTAAGCTTGAATTATCCATAAGTAGTAACTTTTATCATAAAAATTGTCGAAAATAGCCAAATACTCTAATTCTTATACTTAGAATTCTAAGTAGGATATTTTCTCTTTAGTCTTTCACAGTCTTTCATCTGTATTCCAAAACGAGTTGTAGCCAAATAGATTACTGGATGGGTTTCAGTGTCTTCACAGTTCTGTTTGAACATATATAAAGTAGAATTTTCAGGTCCTAGTTCTGATGCCTGGCATTTGGACTAAATTTATCAGTCACATTTTGTATGCAGTACAAATTATTTTAATGTAGGGAAGCATAAGGAAAAAATGTTGGATTTGTTTCTCTTAGACATTTGGAAGCTAGTAGTTGAATTGTAGTGATTTGAGCATAAAAGTTGAACTTGTCTGTGGTAGGTGTGCATTGAAGGGTAGGGGAATTGAGCTGAATGTTGAACCAGAAGGAGAGCCTGAGTGAACCTTCAAAATTTAACCTTCCCTATGTAATGTATGTAAGATATTCATGCTGGTTAAGGAGGGAGAGAGTGCTGGTAGGTTGGCCAATAACTAACCTGGTCCATGCACCAAAGAAAATTGGCCTGAGTGATCAAGGAGGTCCAAGCATTGTGTTCCAGTTGGCCCATCCCATTGTACAGTTACAAGTTACACCAGTAATGCTTGTTTCTGCGTGGACATTTCTTCTACTGACAGAGATGGTAGGTCTTTCATGCCTTAGTAGCCAAGTTTTGTTAGTCACGATGGTCAAAAATAGTTTATCATGTGTCGGCTCACCTTTGGGGGCTGATTTTGTCTGTCCGGGTGTTGTCTGATGTTTGAATGAAACCCTATCACTGGGCCGGGTGTTGTCTGGTATTTGAAGGGAACCCTGTCACTGGGTCCGTACTGAGTGCCTTCTGCCTTGTGGCAGGACCTGTGAGGTCTTATGACTGGCTGACATACTCACAGATTGGTGCTTATGAGCGCGATGCCTTCCTTTGTGTTTGGCTCTCCTCTCCCTCCTGACCATTTTTTTCCTAATTCTTGAATGAAGGCTCTAGTAAGGCTGTTAGTTCCATTACATGATTTTATGAGATATCCTTTTAAAATGAAAAAAAGCTCCTCAGTCTTGACTACAGATCTTTCTCAGTTTTTCATAGCCTTCAGCTAAGGGCTTGGGACTGTACAGGAATTTTTAGTTAACATGGGGTAGTGGATACAGTACTGGCTTTAGTCTGAAAGCTGAGGTTTGAACCCCAGCATTGATGTTTACTGCATTGACTTTGGGCAAATAATGTGGTTTCTCAGAGGCTCAGTTTTTTTAATCTGACGTGGAGGCGATATTTATACCAGTCTTACACTGTCACTGTTCTGAGTCTCTGATTCTATTATAAATTATTTCTGACTTTTTTTGTAAGTAGAAAGGAAAAAATCTTGTATTTATAAATGTCAAGTTGATAAGGTTGTTTGACTATGACAGCAAAAGTGGGGTGACTTGAGTCATAGGCTATTTTTATTCACTTTAGGCACCTGTAGAAAAGCTGCTAGGGAATACCAAAATCTTGTTAAAAAGAAACCTGAAAACGTATAAATCAAGAAGAGAAGAGCCTCCTGCAACTTTTAATAACATCAGCTATTAGAAAACTGAAGGTTATTTTAAAGAGATTTAGTTACTCATAAAAGATTCCGTGTTCAAACAGGCATATTTGAAGTCATTTGGTTCAGCAAGTAGCCAGTGCCGAACTGGGGACTCAGCACTGTTTTGTTTAGTTGATTCTGTTTTCTATGTTGTAACTTTACCAAGTGGAGAATATTTCTGTTTCCCAGGCTGTACAGGTAGAAGAAATACAGGATCAGTAATAAAATAAATGTTTCGGTTTTTCCCACAAGCCAGAAATTGTGTAGACATCAGATTTTAACTTCCCCATTTTCCCATAAACATACAAAGGAAATATGGTGAAGAAATTCAATATTTTGTGAATGTGTTATGCAAATGCTAAATGTAATAAAGATGTATTATTAGTGTGTTGTTACATTGAACTAATAATAGGAAAAATGAAAACATTTCCTTGCTTCAAACAATCTTATTTTTAACAGTGTTTATTTTGTTTGAATATCATTAATTTTTTATTCTTTTTAGGGGGGTAGTGGGAATTTTTGTGAGGCAGTTGGGTTAAGTGATTTACCCAGGGTCATACAACTACTGTTAAGTGCCTGAGGTTTGACCCTCCCTGACTTGAGAGCCAGTGTTTCTATCCACTGTACCACCTGGGCAACATCTAGCTGCCTCAATTTTTTAGTCTTGATATGTAAAAGTGACTCTATAAGAAAGTATACATTAGATTGAACGACAAGTTGCCTTCTGCTAATACAAACTTTTAGCAGAGAACAAAGGAAAATTGCTAATTACTTCCTTCAGATAATTGTATGATTAAGGCTAAATCAGATTTGGACTGAGTTTTTGTTGGTCATGTTGCTGAGAATCAGTCTTCATCTTGAATATGCAGCGAATGACCGGTTTGTATGCCTTCATGCTACAAATTAGCCATAGAATTTGTAATCTGGCCTTATTTTCCTTTGGCTGGATAGTGCTACGGGGTATATATGTATTGTCTATATTTAATGCAAAGATTTTTCAGTTATATTTTTCTGTTTTAAAACCATAATCTGTCAACTCAGATGCTACTTTGCAAGTGTAAGCATGGTTTTTAAATGCTTTTACAATACAAAGATTAACTTTTATCAAGGCTATTTATTAGTTTCTTGGGTTATTTAATTACTGAAGAGTTTGACAAGTTTATCATTATGTGCTAAGTACATCTTAACAATTAAGCATAGATGCACATTTTCTAAAGGTTATACTAGTGGTTTGAAAGTGCTCATACGGAGTAACCTCATTTTAGAATTGGCAGTCATGCATTCAGCCTTTCTGTTGGGGGTGCTACTTGTCTTGAATTGCAGTTATTCTATTGTATAGCTTTTTTAAAAATGTACTGGCCACCTTTCAAATGGTTTTAGTTTCCATGGTTTGCTAATGAAAGGACACATGTATAACCTATGAATTGAAAGCATGTTTAATAGTACAGAGTATTTCAGAAAGCTATGATGTACAATAGTGGGCATATTTTATTGGTATTTTTGTTAAAACTTAATGGTCCTTGAATTAGATTATTAACTTTTTGCATTAATAGACCTCATTGTTTTCTTGTCTCCTTTGAAAGGAAAATCAACTATATTATGATCCTTCTACTGGAATTTATTACTACTGTGATGTGGAAAGTGGTAGATATCAGTTTCACTCCCGAGTAGATTTGCAGTCGTACCAGACTCCCACCACACAACAAAACAAAGATAAAAAAGGGAAAAAGAAAAGGAAAGATCCAGATTGTTTTACAACCAATGAAGAGAAGGTATTTTTTTCCATATACAGTTATATAAAATATATAAGATATTATATGATTATGAAATATAATTGTTATGTTAAGCCTAAAATTACACAGAAATTAAAAATCACTACCTATGTGTATTCTAATCCTAACCTTGAGAATCTTATTAAAAGTACATAAAATTTTGATAGGACAAATGTGGACTTGTTCACTAAATTCTGACTACTGAACTCCAAGGCTCAAATTAGATGCCAGCTTCTCCATGATGTCTTCTGTGACACCCTGAGGTAAAAGTGATCTCTCTCCTCGAATTTGCCATAGAACATTGCCTGAACTTTTCCTTTGTGCTCTCTCATTCTCCTTTCTGTTACTGCACTGTGTGTTTGCCCTTCCCATTAAATTATGTTCCTAGAGAACATAACCATTCACTGTCTCGATAGCATGGTGCCTTATACATGGCAGGTGCTTAATGTGCTTGTCGGGGGGACATTCCTTGAAATACCTGTGTTTAGGACAAATAAGCATTGCTGTAAGTAGCCGTTAGTAAATCTGACCTCTGTAATGACAAGGTATTCATACAATCTAAAAATATTAATAGGTTCGAGGAAAAATATCCTGATCATCTATGGTTAGTCAGTCTTTAATGGCTGAAGGGGAGTTAGGGGTGCATTCTCGTAACATTTGAAGATGATGTCATAGGGAGATGCTACATGCACAGAGTTATCCTAGCCGAAGTAATTTGACATTCCCCAGGGATCAGCCTAGCTCAACTCAGGTTCCCAATTTGAATCTTTATTCTTCACTTCTCTTATTCTATTATTATTGCCTCATCTTGACTTCCTGGTTTCCTTCAGGTTTCCTCTAAAGTCCCAGCCTCTGCAAGAAGCCCTTCCTAGTCCTCCTTACTCCTCAGGCCTTAACTTTTGGATTAGCTCCAGTTTACCTCGTAGCTGTCTTATTTGTACGTTTGCTTGCGTATGGTCACCTGCATTAGCCTATAAACTTCCTATTTTTTAATTTATTCATTCATGAATTTCATTCGTTCATTTTTTTGGAGGGGGGAAGGCAAGGCAGTTAGGGTGAAGTGACTTACCTGAGGTCACACAGCTACTAAGTGTGTCACGTGTGCCAGGCTGGATTTGAACTCAGGTTCCCCTGACTCCAGGGCCGGTGCTCTATTCACTGCACCTCCTAGCCACCCCAAGCTTCTTGTTTAGGGAAGACTAGTACCTCTGGGGTAAGGGCCGCCTTTCTTTGAATCCCCAAAGCTCAGCCTATGATTTAAATTTATCACAGAGAGGCTTTAAGCTTTTTATACAAACAGTAATTACACACATAAGGGATGAGTCTTTTTTTTCCCTTTTTTTTTTTTTCGCTTTTTGGAGGGGGGAATGCAGGGCAATTGTGACTTGCCCAAGGTCACAAGGCTAGTTTTTGTGTTAAGTGTCTGAGGCTGGATTTGAACTCAGTTCCTCCTGAGTCCAGGGCTGGTGCTCTATTCACTGCGCCACCTAGCCACCCCTAAGGGATGAGTTTTAATAAGTATTAGCTGCATTTATGACAAGAAATTATCAATGAAATTTTTCTACTCTCTACTTCTGGAAAAATAAAGGGAAAGAAAAGAAATGAGGTTTTAAAAGTTTCAATCCAACTTATACATATTTAAATTCATTATCTTATTGGTTTCCAAGTTTCTCCTGTCTTATGAAAGGCATCAAGGATTGGTAATAAGCAGGTCAATTCCTCAACTGCTAAGTTACAATTCTCATTAATTTTTCTCCTCCTACATGTTAACACTAAGGCTTTGTTTCCCTTAGGGCAGTGGTTCTCAACCTGTGGGTTCTGTTCAATTTTTAACAATGAAAATGCATCCTGCATATCAGATATTTACATTACGATTCATAACAGTAGCAAAATTACAGTTATGAAGTAGCAACGAAAATACTTTTATGGTTGGGGGTCACCCCAACATGAGGAGCTGTATGAAAGGGTCGTGGCATCAGGAAGGTTGAGAGCCACTGCTTTAGGGCATTCGGTTGCACTTTTCCCAATTTTTTTTTTAAAGAATCAGTGTCCAAACTTAACCTAGAGGCTTTATGTCTAGGTAGATAATAACAGGATTTTAGTATTTCTCTCAGTCTTTAGCTCCCCAACTTAGTCTTTACAAATGCCCATCAAAAAGCCCCATTTAATATCTACATTTTTTTTTCCACTTCCCAAACTTCACTTCTCAGTGCATCACCATCTAGATAGAATCTTGACTTCTTGACCGGTACCTAGTACTGTGTACCGGTGGCACTTCTTTGCTGGTACGAATTACCAAATTCAGGGATCTCTACAACTCAGGAGCTTCAGGTCTCTCTTTCAGCTCTGTTGGCCTACTCTCTGCAGTGCTCCCTTATAGTTTCACTTCTTTGTAAGGATATTAAGCTTATATAGTTTCAGTTTTTTCTGTCTGGAGTTGACATTCCTATTTATTCTTTTGTTATAGAAATAATTCTACCATTTGCAATATAATTTCACCTGAAATACTATTTTCAAAAAACTAATTAGTAATAATTCATACCTGGATGTAAATCTTCACTTACTGCCATTGTCAGAGGTAAAGAATGACTGGAACAATGTTCAATTTGACCTTGTTTGGCATGATGCCCTATATCACCAATATGATACCCATAGTAGCCGCCATGAATATGTAGATGTATTTCCAGGGTGGAATCTCAAATTATAACAAACTTTCTTCCTCGAAGAAACCAAGATATTTATTCAGATACCAGAAAGCCAGTTCCACCATGGTAACAAAGAAGTTTATACACCTCACCAATGCAGGGAGCACCGCCATCTCCAAGCCTTCCCTCTGCTAGGCCTCCCCCCAAACAAGCTCCCCTAGGCAAAATTCCTTCCCCTCTCTCTCATGGGCTAGCTGCTTTGCCTCACTCTCTCTTCCTACTCCACCTCTTTGGCAAGGTTCTCCCATCATGGGCTCCATGTGACTCAAGCTGCAGGCTGGGACAAAGCTCAGAGCAGGTCACAGGGGCCTATTAAGGAGCAGGGAAAATCTTCAAATTTCCGTAACATTACATGCCTTCAGAATTCCAGCAGGCTGGGCTAGACAGAGGCTTCACCCACCATCATGTACAGCTTTACCATTTCATAAATGATGAAATTAAGGCCTGAGAGGTAATATAACTTCCCCATGGTCCCATAGCTTGTCCACAGCAGGTCCCAGATTTAAACCGAAGCATCTTCAAATATTATTTATTCTTTCTACCCCATTGTCCTCCCTCTCGTACCTGTGCAGAGTTTCCCTCTAGAGGCAGCTGGTGGCTCATTGGATAGAATGCCGGACCTGGAGTCAGGAAGACCTGAATTCATATCCTACTTCAAAGACTTAAGTAGTTTAGCTGTGGGATCCTGAGTGTGATAATATTCGTAACTTGCTTGACGAAAGCACCTGAGAGCTGACATAAACGCTAGTAACGTTGTCATCTCTATGAGTCACGTTGCTGAGTGTCACACCTTAAAACTCTGGAAAGTCAGAAAAGCACAGAGAGTAGTCAGTGAGTCTGGTCAAAGACTAGCCTCTTTGTCTTCCCTCAAACCCTTAAGTTGTTTATAGGCAAAACTGTGTTTCTTCATTTTCTTATTCTGAAAACCAAAGAATGTATGGCTTCTGTTGATATGCGGAAGCAGAAGAAAGAGACGTATGGGGGAGGAGGAATGGGCAGTTGGTGAGTATAGTGGACTTTAGGCCATACTTTAGGTCTTCACTATGAGTCAGATGTAAATCGTATGAAGATTCACAGTTTCCAAGGCAGTGTTTTCTTCTCTTGATAAGCAAAATATGCTGATGCTTGATGAAGAAAATATGATTATGTATCATCAATATAATCACGAGTGAATATTTTATGTGAAGGTTTGAGCCAAATGAGATTGACCCCCAAAGCTACCTTGTAGTTTTGTGATGTTACTAATTTTAAGTTTTCCTTTTTTAAAAACTGTTTCTTTTAAAGGTAGAGCGTTGGGGGTGGCAGGAATAACCATAGTCAAAAAAGAACTCAAGGTGGCCACTGTGCAGTTAATTGAGATTTTAATTTTATCATTTTTTATTTATAGGGCATGTCAGGCCTATTGAATTGTTCCACTTTGTTAATAGAATACTAGCTAAAAATACTTGGTCATGGTCTAAGCTTACTGGAGAATATGTGGATGCCTTCATGTGGCATTTGTTATGAACTTAAATAAATGTAGCTTTTTAACAGATCTGGTTAATTTTATTTTTTCAAGTATTAAGTCTTTAATTTCTCCCCTACCTCCCTACTCTCCATTTAAAAAAAAAAAACCAGACACTTGTAATCTAAATATAGTTAATAAAAATTCCCACCTTGATCGTGTCCAACAGCATATGTCTCATTTTTCATCTTGCGTCCATCACCTCCCTTTCAGGTAGTGGGTGACATGTATCTTCTTTGTTCTAGTGAATTATTTATGCTGATAGTTGTGGCAGAAAATGAAAGTTCCAGCAGATGGGGCTAGCACAGCACGAAATAGAACTTTGTCAAAGCTCCCTTTCCAGAAAAGGAAGTTCAGACCTTTACTTCTTAAAAAGTGGTGTGTAGAGGATAAAATCCAAAGTATCATTTAATTAGAACAGGTTTTAAAAATATTGTTCATGTTTCCTCCTTTTCTGGGAGCGACATTAGATTTTTGTTTCTAAAGACTTTTTTTTTAAATGGAAAATAATGATTTTCCATATGGAAAAAAGAGTTGTCTGTGTATAAATGTTCGGTGAGGCAGACTGGTAAAGTGAATTGAAGGAATACTAGGATTCAAGTACCTTCTCTGATACGTAGCTGGTCATGGGACCCTGGGCAGTTCCATAGAGCTTCCTAACACTTCAGTCAAATCTCTGACTATAATCTGTAGAGCAATTACTCATTTCCTTTGGAAGAGACTTATCCCAATGAGAGTTCCCTCTGTTAGTGAAATGAAAGGTCTGTTTCCCTGCCACTTCCCCTCTCCCCCCAAAACCAAACCTTTAAACCATATTTAATCCCTGAGAATGGGCTGTGCTGAGTAGTTGAGTTTTCTTCATGGCTACAGGTTCACGCCTTTCAGAATCCAGACATTATTATAAATCAATTTTTAAAGACATATTAAAAATTCATTACCTGTTTCTTTGCATTTTTTTCTGTCTTCTAGTATTTTTTTTGTTTTTTCCAACTTATTTATTTTTAGTTTTCAGCATTCGTTTCCACAAGATTTTGAGTTACAAATTTTTCTCCCTGTCTTTTCCTTACCCCCCACCCCAAAATAGCAAGCCTACTGAACACCCCTTCCCCCAGTCTGTTCTCTCTTATATCCTCCCTAATTCCCCCCCACCCCCAACTTTCTAGTAGGGCAAGATGGATTTCTATACCCCAGTGCCTGTATATCTTATTTCCCGGTTGCATGTAAAAAGCAATTTTTTTTAAACATTTGTTTTTAAAACTTTTGAGTTCCAGAATTTTTTCCCTTTTTCCCTTCTCACCCACTCGCACTGGGAAGACAAAGCAATTCACTATAGGTTGTACATGTGTAGTTACCCAAATCATTTCCATAGTAGTTATATTGTGAAAGACTAACTATAATTCCCTCCGTCCTATCCTAACCCCCACTTATTCTATTTTCTCCTTTGACCATGCCCCTTTTCTTTTTTTTTTAATTTTAACTTTTATTTATTTTAGTTTACATCATTCATTTCCACGAGATTTTGAGTTACAAATTTTCTCCCCATAATCCCTCCCCCAATCTATTCTCTCCTATGTCCTCCCCCATCACCCCTCTGACTTTCTGGTAGGACAGGATGGATCTCCCTACCACAGTGCCTGTGTATCTTAAGTCCCAGTTGGATGTAGTTAAAAATAATAATAATTATTGTTATATACATATGTACATACATATTTTTTTAACATTTGATTATAGAACTTGAAATTCTAGATTCTTTCTCTTCCTCCCTCATC
>CM053580.1:218998377-219039896 GCA_028627135.1 Pseudochirops cupreus | reverse complement strand
TTGTAGGAGTTTTCTTTTGGGGATCTTTTTCAAGAGGTGATCAGTGAATTCTTTCAATTTCTGTTTTGCCGTCTGGTTTTAGAATATCAGGGCAATTTTTGCTTTATAATTTCTTGAAAGATGTTGTCCTGGCTCTTTTTTTTTTTATCATGGCTTTCAGGTAGTCCAATAATTTTTAAATGATCTCTCCTGGATCTTTTTTCTAGGTCAGTAGTTTTTCCAATGAGATATTTCACATTGCCTTCTATTTTTTCATTTGTTTGGATCTGTTTTATAGTATCTTGATTTCTCATAAAGTGATTAGCTTCCATTTGCTCCAATCTAATTTTGAAGGAATTATTCTCTTCAGTGAGTTTTTGAAATTACTTTTCCATCTGGGAAATTCAGCTTTTTAAGGCATTATTCTCCTCATTGGCCTTTTGGGCCTCTTTTGCCATTTGGGTTAGTCTAGTTTTTAAGGTGGTATTTTCTTTATTAGTACTTTGGGTCTCTTTTAGCAGGCTGTTGACTTGCTTTTCATGATTTTCTTGCATTGTTCTCATTTCTCTTCCCAATTGTTCCTCCACTTCTCTTACTTGATTTTCAAAATCCTTCTTGAGCTCCTCCATGGCTTGTAACCAGTTCATATTTTTCTTGGAGGCTTTTGATGCAGGAGTTCTGACTGCGTTGTCTTCCTCCCACTCCCTGCTTTGATCTTTTTTGTCCTCAAAAAAAGGATTCTGTGGTCTGTTTGTGCTTCCTCTGCTTGCTCATCTTGCCAGCCAGTTACTTAACATTTGAGCTCTTTGCCACAGTAGAACTCTTCTTCCAGAGTGGAGAGAGCTGTATCCCAAATAGCTGGGGTTATTAGGAGGGTGCCCTCTACAGCCCCCACAAGCTCTGGCTTGCTGGTCATGCAGGATCCCAGGATCGTGATCCAGATCTGAGCAGGTTAAAGCAAGCATGATTAGCCTCCAAATGGTCGCTTGGTCCCCATGCAGTCTTCAGGCCCGGAGCCCCAGAGGCGGCCACAGGGCAGCACCTTCTCCATCTCTCGCCCTGGGGGCAGGGGCCAGACGGGGCTCTTCTCCACCCATTTCCAACAGAGTTCCACACTGACCTTTTACTTTCTTTTTGGCGTTTGTGGGTTGAGAAGTCTGGAAACCACCACAGCTCCTGGTGATTTGTTCTCCTGAAGTCTGCTCTGGCCACCACTGGTCAGGCTCGCCTTAGGGCTGGAACTCCGGCTTCCACGGGACTGTGCTTGGCTCCCAGTCTGGTGCAATAGACCCTTCCTGTTGGCCAGCCTCCCGCTGACCCTTCAGCGGGAGATTTGTTTCTCTCTGTCACTTTGTGGGTTCTGTAGCTCTAAAGTTTGTTTAGAGTCATTTTTTTATGTGTATTGGAGGTGGTAGGAGCCATGCAGAGGTCCTGTTTTTACTCTGCCATCTTGGCCCTGCCCCCTTCTTTGCATTTTAAAAAAGAGGATGGGATTTGGAATCAGAGGAGTTGAATTTGAAGTCTGAGTTCTTTTACTTACTACTCATGTAATGATAGGCATGTGGTTTTGTGCTTTCTGGCCTCAGTTTCCCCACTTTACAGAAGGAAATGATGGTTGTACAGCCTGCTTCACAGAGTTGTGGGGAAGGCATCTCATAAACTTCAGAGCACTGTGTAAACACGAGTTACAGTGGTGGCGCTTGTTGTACTGTGACACTCTAGAGTCTGAAATCTGTCCGCTGTTTTAATATCCAGTGTTCACAGCTGCCCCCAGATTATTTCTGAGAAGCAGGGCTGGTGGACAGGACACTGAAGTCATGATGACCCTTGATTTGGATCGCCTCCTGTGTGCTTATTAGCAGAGTAACCCTGAGGAAATCACTTTACTTTTCTGGGCCTCAGTTTATACATAAAATGAGCAAGTTGGACTCAATTGCCTCCAAGCTCCATTCTGACTCTAAACCTACAATCCTGTGATTCTTGTGTAGATTATTTTCTATAAATATTTCATTCTTCTGTGATCATAGAGAGTCAGACACAACTGGAAAGATTCAACACCAACAGCAGGTTTTTCAGTAATGCCTACTATGTGAGAGGCCAAGATTAGGTCATCCTTGTGAAGGATATGGAGTTGTACCAGGAATGGAACTTACTCCCCAAGAGCTCAAAAACTAACAGGAAGTATGAGAGTAGCTGAACATATCTGGAGAGGATGTTAGTCCTTCCTCCCACCATACAGGTCCGAATCTATCCTGCAGGATTTAATCCCAGATTTAAAGCAATCCACTTGAGGCCTAACTATAACTTTAAATAACAAAACAAAGTGCCAAGATAGTCATTTTTTAAATTGTCTCTCTGGAGGTGGTATGGTTAGTAGAGCAAAGAAACCTTCTAAGACAGAGAGGCAAACTTCACTGGAATGAAGAACCAAGTGTCTTAATGAGTTAATAAAAGAAATTATCTCTAGATATTCAGGGACACGGTTTTTTCCACACTAGCTCACAAGTATGCATCTGTAATCTCCTAAATTTGTCATTCTGTCCTCAGTCAGCAAGTTGAGTTGACTTAATTTTAGTTGGCAAACTTTCAGAAGTGCAGCATTGATCAGTGAGGGATTTCAGGAGTCAAAAAAAACAAACTGTGGGTCATTGACGTGTGATCTCTTGCGTAAACAAGTCCGTTTAATAATGTTGTAGTGATTCTTCTTTTGTCTTTCTGTTGCTGTCATTTCCTTTCCTCAGCCCCAGATTGAGCCTTCCTTTATGACAAACAGAAACAGGGATTGAGAACAGCTAGTGCAGTAACCTCACCTGACAGTGTGTGCAGTGTTTTCCTTGCCCTTCTGCCTTTTGTTCTCTCTTCTGAGGATGAACCTTCACTGATTTTTCTGTTACCTTGAATTCAGTTTCCTTTTAGTGATCTTTTCATTTACATTGCTGTGGTTGGGTACATTTTGCTTGTTTTCACCTACATGAGTTTATAGAAATCTTTTATTACCAAAAATAATATTCTGTTACATTCGTATACTGTAATTTTTTCAAATAATCCGTAAGCTGTTGATGCCCCCTTTTTTGTTTGTATTTCTTTGCTCTCATTAAAAGCGCTGGCATGATTTTGTTGTTGTTGTTGTTGTTATGCTCTGTGTCTTCATTTCTGCCCTTGACTTCCTTGGGATCTAGCAAGTGCAGTAAAGAAATTGCTAGATCAGAGTGTGGACGGACTCCCAATTGAAATCCAGAGCAGTTGTGCTTCACGGTTCCCCCTCGAGGTCAGTGTGCCACCTCCCCACAAGCCGTCCAGTGTCTCTTGTTCCTGCCTTTTTTCATCATTGCCAGCCTTCGAGTTGTTTTCTTTGGTGTTTCCTTGCGGTAATTTAGCTATTGAGCACCTTCAGCCACAGGGTGTTAGATGCTGTAATTCCAAAGCTTAACAAATACTTACTGTATCAGTAACTTGAAGGGAGTAAGGAGGGCCTTAGGGAAGGTCTTCAGCTCTGAAAGCAGGAGGAGGGGAGTGAAATGTAGCTTAATGGGTAAGAAAGTTCCTTCTGGGGGTGGGTGAGTAAGCATTTATTAAATATATAGTATCTGCCAGACACTGACAGGCCCTGAGGTACAAAGATAACAGTAAAGTAATGCTCACCCTCATGGTGCTGATGCCAGTCCATAAACACGAATCACTCACTGCGTGCCAGGCTCTGTGTGAAGTGCTGGGGATGCAGAAGGTGCAGCAGACAGTCCCTGACCTTGAGGAACCCACAGTCTGATGGAGGAGACAGTTCCGTACAAGCATGCTGCATTCAGGGTGAATGAGAGATGACCACAAAGGCACTGGAATTACGAGGGCTTCTGTAGAGAGGGAGTAGGGTTTTATCTGGGACTTAAACCAGGAGAGGTGGAGAGGATGAGGGACAACGTTCTGTATGTGAGAGACAGCCTGTAAAAATACCTGGAACTGAAAGATGGAGTATTTAGTTAAAGAACAGCAAGGACTCCATGTCACTGGATCAAAGAGTATGTGGAGGGAGTAGGAGGACAATCATAGGAAGACTACAATGCGGGGAGGGGAGAGAAACTGATTATGAAGAGCTTTGAATGCCAAACAAGGGATTTTATCTTTTATTTTGGAAATGATCGGGAGCCACTGGAATTTATTGTGTAGAGGTGTTGACATGTTCATAGCTGCACTTTGACAGCTAAATGGAGGGTGGACTGGAGTGGGGAGAGACTTGTGGCAGGGAGAGCATTTACCAAGCTATTGCTGTATTTCAGCCATGAGGTGAGGAGGCCCTACATCAGCATGAGCAGTTAAGGATGACATCTAGATTGTGAGCCTGGGGGACTGAGAGGATGGTGATGCCCTTGACAGTAATAGAGAAGTTTGGAAGAAGGGAGACTTTGGGGAGAAAGCTAATGAGTTCAGTTTTAGATATGTTGATTTTAATGTGTCTGCCAGACATTTTGTTGGAGTTAAGAGGCTAGCAAAAAGGTTAGGGCTGGATAAACTGAGAATCATCTGCATGGAGATGATTGTTGATTCTAAAGGAGCTGATGAGATCACCAAATGAAGTAGTTTAGAAGGAGAAGTGGGCCAAGGCCTTGTGGGACACCCACTGATTATCAAGGATGACCTGAATGATGTTCCATCAAAGGAGTGGTCAGATAGATATGAGAAGAACCTGGAGAGAGTAGTGTCTTAGAAATGTAGACACAAGATAGTATCAGGAGAAAAGGGGGAGGTTGACTATGTCAAAAGCTGTGGAGAGTTCAAGAATGATGAATAAAAAACCTTTGGTTTTGGCAATTAAAAGGATATTGGGGAGCAGCTAGGTAGTGCAGTGAATAGGGCACTGGCCCTGGAGTCAGGAGGACCTGGGTTCAAATGTGACCCCAGACACTTGACACTTACTAGCTGTGTGTCCTTGGGCAAGTCACTTAATCCCAATTGCCTTGCCTCCACACCTCAAAAGGAAAAAAAAAATATTTGTAACTCTGGAGAGAACAGTTTCAGTTGAATGATGAAGTCAGAAACCAGACTGTAGAGAGTTAAGAAGAGAGTGAGAGGAGAGGAATTGGAGCTGTAAGTCTAGACAGCTAATTCTGTGAGTTTGAGAAAGGAAAAAGAAAGAGCTTGAGGGGGAACGGTGGGATCTGGTGATTTTTTTTTTTAAGACTTGGAACTACTTGGGCTTTCTTTTAGGCAACAGAGAGGAAACAAGCAGGTAAGGAGACATGAAGATCAGAAAGAGGGGGCAGTCTGCTAGAGGAGACAGAAGGGTATAGGATCATGTGTATGTATAGAGTGCTGTTCTTGGCAAAGAGAAGGGCTACTCCTAGGAGAGAATCATGGCTGGTGTCAGGGAGCTTTGAAAAGGAAAGTTCATGGTGAATGGTCTCTGTTTTCAGTAAGGTCTGCAGTTATGGCCTTGATTTAGAGGGTTGGGAAGGCAAGAGGCTGGGATACAATATGAGAATAGGGTGGAAACATGTATGAAGTGCTCAGAAAAGAGAAACAGATTATAGAGGGCTTTGAGAAGGGAGCCACTGCATCTTTTTTCATAATGATGTGATAGGGCAGTATGTTATAAATATTTATTGGAAAGCGGTGTGAAGGATTTTTTTAAGAGAGGCCCATTCACAGTCTAACAAAGAAAGAGATGAGCATATGAGTGTTTGGTTGTGTTAGAAAAGAAGAGGACATACTCTGGTGGTGGTGGAATAGACAGGACTTGACCTCTGCTTGGAAATGGGGACCAGGTTGAAGAAAGAATCAGAGATGAGTCATAGGTCATAAGGCTGGGCATGTGGGAGGATGGCAGTGTCATTCAGAAAAATAAGGAAGTTTGGGCAAGGGACAAGTTTTTGGGAGATTTGTAGTGTGTTCACTTTGGAACTGTTCAGTTTGAGATTCCTGTCGCCAGGTAAAGATCTAGCAGCATAATACAGTGGAGGAAGCACTGGATTTCAAGTTAGAATTGTTTTTGTGTCCTGGCTTGGCCAATTTGTTATCATGGATAAATCACTAGCTCTCTGAGCATCACTTTCCTCATCATGTATAGATGAAGAGGTTGCATTCAGTCCCTACAAAATGCAGCTGATGCTGTAGGGAGGAGTTAGGGTTATTCGCACAGAAGTAAAAATTGAAGTCACAGGAATGAATAAGATCTCTTCTCTCTCTGTGCTCTTTCCTTTAGTGAAGAGGGCCAAGGACATAACATTGGGGGACACCTAAGTTTAAGGAATAGGAAGAGGAAGAAGAGATAACAGAGGACACAAAAGGAGTGGAGGTAGGAGAATTAAGATTTCAGTGCCTTGGGAAATGAGGAAGTCAGCAGGGTCCAGTGCTGCTGAAAAGAAAAAAGACCATTGAATTGGTTAATAAGGAGGCCACTCTGATGATCTTGTAGAGAGCAGTTTAAAAAGAATCAGAGGATGAAAGGCATATTAATGGAATTGATTACTGATGATGTTGATGAGTAAGAGCAGTAGGTAAAAACTACAAATGTATTTAAAACACTTTATACATCCAAATGTTGAGAAATTTTTCTCTCAGGAGGAGACTAATGCATGTGTCAGAAGACAAGGAGCAATTGTCAGTGATTTTTAAAGAGTCTTAATTTAAAATGCTATTCTCATTTTAATTAAAATTAGTTTGTAGTTGTATTCAGCAGCAAAATGTGGATTAATGTGAAAGGAAAACATCAAAGTAAACTGTTTAGTATCTTAAAATGTAGAGTTTGGGTTATAAATAAATATGTGAATCTGAGGATTCTTCACAAAATGAGTTTGTAACTTTGATTACTGAAGAAGAAGAAGAAGAAGAAGAATTTTCTTGGTAATAATTTTGTTAGGCATGTATAGGAATGCTATAAAATGAATCAACTCCACCTGTGTCTGGGGGTGACAGAACAGTTCAATGGAAAGAGCAGTGGCCCAGAAATGAAGAGACCTGGGTCCCAGTTCTTATCTCCGACCATTTCTTACCTGTATTTTGGGATATAGGGTATGTTCGGGGGAGACTAGTACCTCTGGCATGAAGGCTGCTGAGACCATTTCAGGATTACTTTCCACCTTTGGTGTCCCCCTGATTCACCAAACCTTTCACCTGTAGCATGCACAGTTGCCAAACCCCAGTAAGTCATTTCAGCAGACAGGGATCTCAAACCCTCTGGTGAGTTAGGGGCTTGTTGTCTGCTCCAAGCATGTGAAGACTTCCCTAGGTGGAATGGGCACATGAGAACAGTTTGTTCCAGCAGCCATGAAGGTGGCTGAATCAGGTGCTGTGGAGGGCTTAGAGCTTAATCAGACTTCAAAGATACTGAGATCATCCACTGTATGCTGAGCTATCACCAGTCGCCTTGACTTTTGTCTTGCCACAAGACTTTGCTGACTCTGAAAGAGAGAGTGAGGCTGATGACTTTGTACAACTTGGCTTCAGTTAAATCCAGTTTATGAGCAAATCAAAAGATATCACCTGTACTGTGTTACCAGTTTTACCTATCTCAGAGTCCTGCAGCAACAGCCAAGTGACAAAGCAGCAGGTGCAGATACACTGGGAGCTGTAATCACAACCCTGTACCCAAGCAGAAAGTCATCTTGTCATTGGAAACAGGAGTGCGATTTGGCAGCCCCCTGTGTGTCTGAGCAGCCTCTTTTAAGGACTGCCTGACATGAGGAGGGTGCTAGAAAAGGTGCCTTAAAAATTGTCTGTTTCACCCAACCCTGGTCTGTTACTGCAGACAGGAATCCCACCCTATGACCAAACACGCCCCCCCCCCATGCAAAGATGGTTTGGTACGTGAAATGGGTGCATACTTATGGACAATAAGATGAACAGCTCTTGTTGCTAGAGAACTCAGCAGGTATCACATCCAGATAGCAGCCCTGACTGAAACAAGGCTGACAAATAAAGGTCACTTACCAGAGCGGAAGCTGGATACACGTTTTTCTGGAGTGTCCTCAATGAAGGGGAGCACTGTGAAGCTGGTGTAGGTTTTGTAATCAAGTCAGCAAGCTTGTATGCTTACCAAAAAGAGTGAACAACAGACTCATGACTATGCAGCTGCCACTTGCAAGAAAGTGGCACACGTTGTCAGTGTATATACATCTACCATGATGAGCCCTAATGAGGTCAAAGAAGAATTTGATGAAGACCTGGAGACCTTCATCATCAGTGTGCCAAAAGAGAGCAAGCTTGTAATTCTGGGTGACTGATGCAAGACAGACTACCAGACACAGCAGGGAGTCCTTCAGAGGAACAGAGTCATAAACAGCAACAGCAGTGGCCACTTACTTCTGGAGACTCGTGTGTCTCATAACTTTCTCATCACCAACAGCCTTCCATTTACCTAAATGCAACCAAACTTCACGGATGCACCCTTGCAGCAAACGTTTGCATTTAATAGACTGTGTCATTGTAAGGAGAAGAGACAGATAGAGTGAAATTGACTCAGGCAATGTGTGGCACAGAGTGCTAGACTGATCATAGACTTATCTTCTCCAAGCTAAATATCCAAATTTAACAAAAGCCACATTCCCTAGACAAGATAACTACCAGAATTAACATCCACACTTTAGAGAGCTTCTTCCAGCGAGAACAGTTTGTTGCTAACTTGAAGGGTGTAGTGCCAATGCAATATTCACAGCACCAACAGCCACTATAAATATGCTAGGATAGTGCTTGATCACAAAATATAACAGACTCTCCATATAGAAGACAGAAGCAAAACATTTATTCAGACACCAGAAAACCGAATCCCTAAACTGGTAAGCCGATTACATTGTAGTAGCAGAGAAGTTAATAAGCTGTGACAACACAGAGCCTTCCCACAAACCAACATTTATTCACAAGCCTGTCTTCCTTGGATGCATCCTCTCTTCCCTCCAATCTAGCTGCCATGACTTCTAGCTTCTTGTGGGCTCTGCTCCATACTTCAGCAAACTCCTCCTACCCCAGGCGCCATCTGATCACATTCAGCCTATTAGGGGACAGGGTATATCTTCAAAGCAGGGAAAGTCTTCAAATTCCTTTAGATTTATTAAGGGGCAGGGAAGATCTTCAAATTCCTATTACATAGGGAAAGCTGAGCCAATACATGGTTGACAACAATGGAGCACAAAGGAGTGGGCAGCTTTCAGAGATTTGGTGTGCAGCACTGCAATTACTCATCTGGGTCAGAAAACTCACAAATATCAAGATCAGTTTTGCCAAAATGATGGAGAAATTCACAAACTGCTAAGCAAAAAAAAAAATGAGAACTCCATAGGATTTACCAGCAGGATAGTTCATCCATGTCTAAGAAAGTAACATTTAACTCCATCAGAAGTAAAGTGCAGGTGAAGCTTGGAGAGATGCAGGCTTCTTGGCTCAATAAGAAGACAGATGAAATTCAGTTTTACACTGATAATAACAAGCCAAAGGGTTTTTATGATACCCTGAAGGCTATCTGGGCCAAAGACCCATGGTACCTCTCAGCTACTCAGTGCTGATGGAGTCACGTTGATTAGTGATGAAGACATTATCCTGAAGGGATGAGCTGAACATTTCCATGAAGTTCTCAACAAACCATCACTAATCACTGCTGAAAGTTTGGAAGTTAATCTATCTCTACCCTAATTTCCAGCTGAAGAAGAGGTTTTGAATATTAGGTTCCTCTCATGTTGCAAAGTTCCTGGTGCTGATTCTGTTCCAGCTGAGATTTAAAAGGTTTGTGTGTTCATTGTTTTTACAAAAGTTGACTGGAACTTTCCAGGTTATATGGCAAGAAGAGGTTGTCCACGAGGAGTTCAGGGATGCCTCCGTTGTCCATCTCTGTAAAGGTAAAAGAACTAAATTGTCCTGTGATTGTATGTGAAATTGTGAACATAGGTTACATACAGTTTGGGTTTGTTGTAAATATATATTAGATCTAACATGATAGTAAAAAACTGCCCTTCTTATTTGTGTTCCCTTCTGAATTCATGCATGATTTTTTTAATGTCTCATTTATACTGTTCATACACACATTTAAGCAGAGTGGAGAGGTCCTAGTCATGGGAAGCACCAAACTACATGATTATTTTTTAAACAAGAAGGAAAGAAATTGACCGTCTTCGCAGGCAAGAAGGGACTGGTTTTTGATGTGAGGAAGATATTTCTTTAAACCCAGAAGAAGATAACTCTAAAATTTCTATAAGCAGAACCTCAGGAAAAAACACAGTTTAACCACAATTATTTTGTATTCCTCAAGGAAATGAAACTAGAGTTTAAAAATGATATTTTAAATGAGAACTCTGGAGAAAAGACTTGAAAATCAAGTCAGTTCAGCAAAAGTGCCCACTATGCTAGGCAGTATGTTAAGTGCTGGGGATACGAAGAAAGACCAAAAAAAACCCCCAACGATCACTGTTTTCAAGGAGCTTGGAGTCTAATGGAGATAACAGCATGCAAACAACTCTGTATAAGCAAGATTTATCTAAGATAAATTGGAGATAAACTCAGAGGGAAGGCACTAAAACTGGGAGAGATTTATCATAGAAGAAATAAGCACAGGCAAAAATGAAACAAGATTATTGTTCATTTTTCAGTCCTGTCCAGCTCTCTGTGACCCCGTTTGGGGCTTTCTTTGCAAAGATACTGGAGTGGTTTGCTAAATCTCAAAAGGGGCAGGAGAACACAAAAGGCCATCCACCCTTAAGTTACAACAAGGTTAAGCTCAGCATTGAGTACCCAAGGAAAGGTCCTTCTTTTATCTTCACTCAAGGCAAGCCCTCAGCAATCTCAGTTCCTGGGGAGACAAGGCTCAACAAAGCCATAGCCAGTGCCCTCATCAAGTCACTCTCTGCCTGTAGAACAGTCCCAGAACCCCTGAAAACATCAATGAGGCCCTCTTCCAGGATTTCTCTGAAAGTACCACAAGAAAACCCCCTCTTTCCTCTCACCAGTTGTTTGATCCCATTCCCTCCTAGGGTCATCTGTGGGGTAAGGCCATAGGCTCCACTTTGGAGACTACTGCCTCAGACGTTCCAAACTCAATATGCCCAAAAGGGAACTTGTCTTCTCCCAAATCCAACCCTCCTGATAAGGATGAGTAGTGGAAAAAGACAGAAAGCTAGAACAGTGCTATTGGTAGTCCCTAAATATTCTACCCTGCTCATACCTCAGAGAGATCAAAGAAAGAAAAAAGACCCATATGTACAAAAATGTAATTTATAGCAACTCTTTTTGGGTGTCAAAGAAATGGGAACCAAACAGATTATACTGTGTGAATATGATAAAGATGATGGCTTCAATTAAGTCTAGAAAAATTCATAGGAACCGATGTGCAGTAAGCGGTGAACTAATGCAGAGAGCCTGATGAGAACTGCCTGTTTTCCAAATGAAATACAAATGAATCCGTTACTTCTTCTGTATTGTCTTCTCTTTTAAACATAAGTCGAAATTGACTGTATTTCCTTCACATTGGACGTTAGTCTGGTTGTAAAGAAGGGGTGTAACCGATGGAGTGAACAGTGGGAAAGAGGACACAAAACCAAACATGAAGAAGAAAGAGAGCAGGTAGATTGCTTCAGTCCCCATTTAGACTCTGTTCTTTCTAGATCTTTCTCTGAATGTAGACATCTCCTTCCATCCTGAGGCTTGTAGAGTTGTCTTATAGCTGTGCGTTGCTGAGGAGAATCCAGTTTGTCAAGGTTGGTCGTCACACATAAGATGTGTCTGTGATTGTGTACAAATTTTTCCTGGTTCTGCTCTTCTCACTCAGCATCAGTTTGTATAAGCTTCTCCAGGTAAATATGAAGTCCATCTGCTCCTCATTGCTGATAGCACAATAGCATTCCATTACATTTATATACAACTTATTTAGCTATTTCCCAATTGATGGGCATCCCCTTAATTTCCAACTCTTCACCACCACAAGGGGAGCTGCAATAAATATTTTTGTACATGTGGGTCTTCCTCCCACTTCTATGATCTCTTTGGAATACAACCCTAGAAGCGGTATTGCTAGATCAAAGGGTATGCAATTATTTATAGCCCTTTGGGCATAGTTCCAGATTGCTCTCCAGAATGGTTGGATCAGTTCACAACTCCACTAGCAATGCATTAGTGTTCCAATTTTTCCACATCCTCTCCGGCATTTGTCATTTTCCTGTTTTGTCATCTTAGCCAATCTGACTGGTGAGATGTGGTGCCTCAAGAGTTGTTTTGGCATGCATTTCTGTAATCAATAGTAGTTTAGAGCATTTTTTCATATGCTTATAGATATCTTTAGTTTCTACTTCTGAAAACTGCCTGTTCATATCCTTTGACCATTTATCAATTGGGGAATGACTTGTATTCTTTACAACCAGACTAATGTCTAATGTGAAAGTATTTGCAGATCCTATACTTGATTCCATGCCACCATGGGAGGGGGAGGGAGGGGAGAAAATGTGAAACTCAAGGGATTGTGGAACTGAATCTTGTAAACTAAAAGTAAACAAATCAATTTTTAAAATTAAATAAATAAAGAATATATACAATCAATCATCTTCTGAACTATAAATAATGAATAAAGGTGATTCTGGACCCGTAAAAAAAAAAGAAATTGACTGTATTTGAGATGAATCCAAAATATGATTCCAAAATAGGAGAGGGGGACATTAGTTTAAGTTAAAAAGTTCATTCCCAGATAAATGTGTAACTGCCATTAAACTCTTTGTTCCATTTTAAAGAGTTTGGGTTAGAAGAGTGTATGTTGCTATTATATTGAATCTATAATGTATTTTTTTAAGTAGATCTTTTTTTTTTTGGAGGGGGAAGGCAGAGCCATTGAGGTTAAGTGACTTGCCCAAGGTCACACAGCTAGTAAGTGTTAAGTGTCTGATGCTGGATTTGAACTCAGGTCCTCCTGACTCCAGGAGTGGTGCTCTATTCACTATACCACGTAGCTGCCCCTAAAAGTAGATCTTTATAAAATTATTATTTCAAAATAAAATATCCTTAAAAAGCAACTTCCAGTGAAAAGCATTCTCATTGACTTGGCGTTTCATGTGAACTTTCGAACATTATGATTTTCAGGGGAGCGGGAACAGTGTTACGGTATATCTGGTTGGAACATCTAAGGCAGTAGTTTATTCGTTTTGTGAAAGTTAATTTAACTGAAATTTTGTGCTTGGTCTTATAAAAATGTTACTATTTTATCTTCAGGAAAGTTGAAGTTTCTTTGGTAAGCAAGGTTAAAATGATTCAGATCACAGTTCTCATAGGTCTTCTAACTCCAGCAGTTTAATAATAGATTTAAGTTTTTCAAAGTCCTAGTATTTGTCACAAATTTGCTTCTTTTTTTTCCATATCTATAATATGAAGATAATAATAGATTCTTTCTTTGCAGGGTTTTTGTGAGGATAGGGACATATAAATCCCTTGGGCTTTGTGAAATTGAGTAAGAGTACTGAATTGACCCCAAAAAAAAGATTATTCAACATGGATTTTCAAAAAAGATAAAATGGCAAAATTTTCCTTGTCATAAGGCATTGTGACTGTGTACATTTAAATGAAAATAAGGTTTTGTTTCATTTCTTTATTTTCATGCTTTTGCATGAAAACATTTGCTTTGAGTTTTGCGTATGTTTCTAAAATGGGGTAGTATAAGTCAGAAATACGTGAATTCTACAGTAATATTACAAGTAGAAATCACAAATTGTAATAGTGAAAGCTGACCTGTCAGGGTTAAACTAATCTCATTGATCATATAGAATATTTATCTTGTCAAGCAAATATTTTATCTAGGCAGTTCACCTTTGAATGTTTTATAGATTTAATCTGGTGAATAGGGAGGTTAGTTCATCTTTTGAGGGATCCTTTAACTCTCTGCCACCCAGGATATGGAAAGGAAAAAGCACTAGACCTATGCTTTCCATAGTTGAGGTTCAAGGTAAGTTGTCTGCTGACGCAGCCTGGCTCTTTCCCTGCATCTTAGAGTTGTAGATGAGAGGTCTGAATCTTAGAGCAGGAGTTCTTAACCTTTTTTTTTTTTGTCATAGACCCTATCGTCAGTCTGGTGAATCTTGTGGACCCCTTCTAAGAATATTGTTTTTAATAAAGTATTGAAGATTACATAAGAAATCAGTTATATCAGATTATTTTTCTTAAACATGTTTACAGACCCCAGGCTAAGAAGACTTGCTTTAAGTTGGCTACTTGTCTATAGCCAGTATATGTCAGAAGCAGAGCTGGCCAGTGGTTTCCAGGCCATCTCTGTATCCAGTATGTCATGCTATATGTCTGGTTAATAACTCTTATTACATTAAAGCTAGTAACTATTACTACAGAAAGCCAAAACCAAACTTTACTAACTAGGCTCCTCGCGTTATGAAAATTAACACACCCTCAAAGCAAAGGTGTCAGTAACTTAGCAAAGTCCAGAAACATCAGTGCTACAGTGTATTTGATCCATATACAGAAAGGACAGAAGATTGCTTATCCTTCAAGTTGAATTTACTAGTGAATATCATGTTCTATTCCTTTTTGCTGTTAATGCTGTAAAGATAGGATACATAGTAGGAGGTTCTTTGTTGAAAAGTGATTGGCTGCTACAAAAGTACCAGAAGTGCAAATTAGTTATTAGTTATATGAGTTCACAGTATTTCCTAGGACAGTTGTTTTTTGTGTATCATAATTTCAGCTCTTGTTAATGAAATATTCTTTTTTTTTTGGTGATTTTGATTTTCATTTCTCTCATTTGTGGTTTAGCACGTTCTTTCACAGAACTGTTAATCGTTTGCACTTCTTTTGAGAACCGCTTGTCCATATGCTTTGATGACTTCTCTACTAAAGAATAGATTCTATGAAATAATGAAGAGGGATCAACTAGTGTTCTGTTTTTTTAACCACAGGATTTGGATATTGAAGAACATAAAGCATCAAATAGTTTGAATTGTCTCACCACCAACATCGAACATATAAACTCTGTTGAGAGAGAAGAATCCACAAATGTTAAAAAGAAAGCCAAAGTAGATAATCATATTAAAAATAGTCCTTTGAAGTTTGCCGATGCAGACGGCAAAGATGACATAGACTCACATCTTAGTGTGAATGTCTATGATTTGGCTTTATTTAAAGAAGATAAAATAGCAGAGACCGACAGTGAGCCCGAAGAAGGGGAGATCACAGACTCTCAGACCGAGGACAGCAGTGACGTCACTAGTGAGGACAATGTGACTTCAGCAGACACTGAAGATGAAGGTGAGTTAATGGCCTTTATGTGTAACTAATTTAAACAATTTTCTAAAAAACTAATAACTGTAAGGGAGCAAACTAGGAAAAGCTTATAACTCAAGTGGTATGGCTGCAGAAAAATGGTTTTAAAATATCCGCATAGGTTTTTAATGTCTTTTAATCTAAACATAAGGATGTGTGTTTTCTCACTCATTTATTTTTTAAGAGGTGGTTAGGAATAACTCAAATACTTCTAAAAATATGTGATTTGCTCATTGTGGAGACAGATGCAGATTACAGTCCCTGTTACAGACCTTAATATTAAGTTACTAACTCTTCATTTAGTCAGTAAGCATTTAATAAGCACCTGCTGTGTGCCAGGCCCTCTGGTAGCACTGAGAAGACAAAATAAGACAGTCCCTGCCCTCGAGGAGCCCACAGACTGATAGAAGAGACAACATGCACACAAGTAAGCTATGTATAAGATAAACAGGAAGTAATCCATAGAGGGAAGGCCCTTGACTTAACAAGGCTTGGGAGAGCCTTCCTGGTGAAGGCTCAGATTGTAGCTGGGACTTCAGGGAAGCCAGGAGGCAGCAGTGGCTGAACCAGCTCATCACCTGCTGGGAAATCCTCTTTTGGGAAAGGAGGAGGGAAACAGGCATTTGTTAAGCACCTCTTCTGTGCTAAGGGATTTACAGATACTTCATTTGATCTTCACCTTGTTGAGATGGGTGCTGTTATTATCCCCATTTTACAGTTGAGGAGACTGGCAGATAGGTTAAATGACTTAGAAGGGTCATACAACTATTCAGTTGTCTTAGGCCAGATTCCAGGTTTTCTTCAGGGCTCTGCCCACTGTGCCACCTACTTTCCTCACAACAACCCCAGGACTGGCATCAGTATCCCTGTTTGACAGATAGGAAACTAAGGTTCATAGAAATTAAGTCATTTACTGAAAGTCACACTGACACTGTCAGCTTCTCTCTAAAGCAAAAACTCTTTCATCTGGTCTTGGAGCCATCTGTAACCTTGGGTGTGCTCACTGCAGTTGCATGCCTTGTAAAAGAAATGAGTTTTGAAAATTTTGTGCCAAAAATGATGTGTTAGAAATCCTCATCTCTCATTTTCTTTTGTTTATGTCAAGGCACTGAAAATATAAAAAATGATTTCAATGTTCTTAATATTTTCATTTTTGATTAATTTCTTCTGTTTTCTTTTATAAAGGACGAATTATTTTAAAAGCTTAAATGTTCAAAACAATATGATAAAATGTGTACTTGAAGGTCTTTCAAGCCTCAAGGTCTAAAACAATTTAAGAAAAAATTTCATGATATCGAAAATTTTATTAATCTCATTCCCTTTAAACTAATAATTGCCCTCTATTTTTTCTTTCTTTTTGTTCTGGGTTACAGAGGAAGAAAAAATTTGGCCTCCATGTATTAGAGTCATTGTCATTAGATCACCAGTACTGCAGACAGGTTCACTGTTTATTATCACAGCTGTAAATCCAGCTACAATCGGAAGGTAAAATGTCTTAATATCGCTCATCATATTATCTTAGAGAATATTAAAGTTATGTTCACGCTTAATTGTCTGTATGTGGGTTATCCAGGATAAACTTATTACCAAGGCTTTTCATCTCAGCACTTTCATGGCTGCTTATGGCTCCTTTTCCAGTTTATACTGATACATGTGCACAAACTCTAACTGAATTTAAATATTGTTCTAAGTAAACCTTAGGTGGGTAAATCACCACAGTGTGTATACACACACACACACACACACACACACACACAAACACACACACACCACGTAAGCACACTAAGCGTTCCATATAAATCTGTTTAGGAAATTTTTTTAAAATTGAGTGACGGTTCTTTATTAATATGGATAGTCTAGAAATGACTTAAAGAAAATGAACTGTGGTACTGTAGGACTGTCATCATACAACATTGTAGGTTGGCAGATATGGGAAAGTAGTTGCAGTTCACTTGCTGAACTCTATAAAGTGCCTTGGGCACCTGTCTACACACCTTAAATTTCAGGTGCTTGCAGAGGAGGGATAGGAGCAGGTCAGGATACTGTGGCTTTGGCCGTGTATCAGATGGAAAATGTACTTAATTGCTTGAGGTCTCATTAAGGACTAGTTTGTGCCTCTACAATAAAATGCTCCTTTGTCTGATTTTTTTGGAAGCTCTTCACAATCCTGCCATAGACTGCCTGTTCAGGTTCATTGCACATTACTCTTTTTATCTGTGTTCTAGCCAAGCGTCACCACTTGTTGTTTGGCATCCATAAAATCATTTCCTATCTCTTTGACTTTCCACAGGCTGTCTTCTGTGCTGGAATGTGTTCCCCCTCCCCTTCCCTTCTTAGAACCCATGGCCTGTTCTCAGTTGTCCCATTTGCGAGTGCCCTTCCTCCTTCCCCCCTTCCACTCCTTTCCCTTCACATGTGCACACACACACAAGTATGTATGGGTGTTTATAGTGTATGGTTTTAAATCCAGTTCAGTAAACAGTAAGCGCCTACTGTGTGCCAGGCCCTGTGCCAAGCACTGAGGGTACAAAAAGAGACAAAAGGCAGTCCCTGTCTTGAAGGAGTGAAATCAGACATGCAAGCAAATATATACAAAGCCAGCTATGTAAGGATAAATCGGAAATTATTAACAAAGAGAAAGCGCCAGAATGAGGAGAGGTTGGAAAAGGTTTCTTGTGATGGGTGGAATTTTAGTTACAATTGAAAGAAAGCCAGGGAATCAGTAATGAGAGCAGAGGAGGGAGGAGGGTCCTGGGCACAGCGGCCCCAGAGAGTGCTCAGAGAGGAGAAAGGGGGTGCCTCGTTCATGGAGCAGCCACAAGGCCGGTATCGCCGGATTGAAGAGCACGTGTTGGGGGGTAAAGGTGTAAGTGTATCGGAAAGGGATGGCGGGGCTGGGTTAGGAAGGGCTTGTAACACCAAACAGACCTGAAGCTGTTCAGGACACCCCCACACACACAGAAACCCCAAGAATAAAAGCGCTTTGAGAGCGGGCAGTGTAGCACAGGACCTGGTAAGGTGCCTGGCTCTTAGTAAGCAGCTAATAAGTGCTTGTCGATTGGCTTAGTGAATTAATTAACAGAAGACGTTTGCTATTATAGAAAGTATTCCAGTAGCCTGAAAAATTAAAGCATTTCCAGAAAGGCGCTAGTCACTTCTTAGCCTTTTCTCAAAGCACATTATTTTTGTAGCTTTTAGGTTTGGAAAATGACAGCGTCAATGGTTTCCTCTTTTTCATTATGTTTAATTTATATGCAAGTTACTTTTGTAAATTTGTGCAGAAACACAAGATCTGTAGCAATAAGTAAGCACCCAGGCCTTTTGATACAGACTTTATCTGGGTGGCTGTATGACCAGATGGAATGTCCTGGTTAATCAGGGAGACCCACCTCCTCGGTGTTTGACCCATGATAATGGGTTAGCCTGGTTTGGGTTCTCAGGTAGTGCAGAGCTCTGAGCAGTCTTAAAGTCAGTGCCCAAGGGTAGATGTAAATCTATCACTTCGTAGTTACTCAGAAAGCAACTTAAGGAAAAAATCAGTATTTGGTAAACTCTTGTTGCACGATTGCTTCTGTAGTTACAGTGTTTACTTGGAAGAGAATGGCACCAAATTTAAGGCAAATGCCAACCGTTATTTTTCATAGTATAGGAAAAGACGTGTGCTCTGTGTGGGATCTGGGTAAAGTACCGCCTTTAAAAGATCTTGAAATTGGGAAGGTGAACTTACGCTCACAGCTCTCTCATTGCTTAGACTCTGGGCCCAATAAAGAGAACCAGAGACACGAAGTTGCCAGGCCACAGCTGGTGATCTTTTCTTGATGTAAGCCGTAAGGAGCAGGAAAGAGCGTGCGGAGCCAAACATGAACACTCCGTTCTCGGTCGTCATGATGACGGAGCCAAAGGGCCACAGGCTTAGGAGAGACCCTCTTGGAAAAGGCATATTGACCTGCAGATTGGTTGGGTGCTCTCAGCAGAGCTGACAGGTTATTAAAAAAACCAAATCTGCACCGCAGAAATTGGAGTTTGCTGACCAGTGAGAGCAGATTCTTTTTTCCCGTGCTGATAAATCTCTGCTTTGTGTTTGGCCTCTTGTCTCTGACTCACAGGCACTGAATGCCTGCTGGTGGTTTGCCTTTCTTAAGAGATGGAAAGAATTCTCCGGGAATCCATACCTCAGCAACATATTACACCCCAAATGAAGTCTATTTGACAGTGCCTTTTATCCTCTACAGGAACTTTAATGTCCTAAACTAGACACACCCCTCCCAGCCGGCCTCCTGATCCATCCTGACTTCACCTTTTCCGGGTCTGTAGTTTGTACTGCCAGCCTCAAAGGGGAAACATGTAGAGAGAACATGAGATTTTTCTTTCAAGGGTTTCCAGAGACTCGAGGACTTTATTCCTTTAATTTCCGTACTTTTTAAGGACTAATTTCTGGCATCAGTGCAGTCCCCCTTTCCTTCCAGCTGCAGCTCATAGCTAGCTGGATCTACTGTGCTCAGCAAGGAGAATGAGTTGTGATCATACATAGGATAGCTTGACATTTTTCCTTTGGGAAGGATAATGTAGCTTATTCTTATTTCAGATTTTGTACAATGCCTCCATCTTAAATGGTCTTAAACAATAGAATTCACCGTTGTACATGTAATGAAAATGAGAATTTATTCAACAGACCTGGGACAGTTAATTCAAAGTTGGTACAAATATAAGGTTTTCCATGTTTAGCTTTATATATGTTCATTGGTTGCTGATTTTTTTGGGTTAGATGAACCAAAGAATAAAAAGTAATTTTCAGTGTTTTCTATTGGGCACCTTTACTTAGACAGGAAATTGAGCAAAGGGTTAAAGGTATAATATAATCTATACGAGGATTCTTCTCAGGATTGAGAAGGAATTTCACATATTTGCACTTCCTCGAAATTCCACTTTCATACTATAAATGGTATAGTTATATATGGCTGAAAAATTATTGTATTTAACTTTCCAGAGAGAAAGACATGGAGCATACACTCCGAATTCCCGAAGTTGGTGTCAGTAAGGTAAACTTTAACTGAAAAAACATTCTTTCCCCATGTCTTAAAGCAAAGTTAAGCTGTTGAACTGTTCTTATTTGAGTTCCAGTTCTTTTTGTTTTGTTTTGTTTTTATGACTTATTACTAATAGAACATTTGTGGTTGGGTATGGGGTTTTGTTTTGTTTTTCATTTTGCTGAAAAATTACTTTATTAGAATGAAAGTAGTAACATTTTTCTATTCCGGTACATGATAAAATAAAGTCCTTTTAATGACAAGGTGAATGAACTTCACCTGTCATCTTTTTCTTTCGTTTAAAGCAGCATGAGGCCCGCTGAGCCTTCACTTTGATTTCATCCAGGCCTCTAAGTCACATTTTTCTGGCTAATGGGCCGCTGTCACTTGCTCTGAAGGAAGATGTTAGGCTGCATAGCCAGTGAGCCAGTTAGAATTTCACAGGCAGCTGACGCGGCAGGAACGCTCTGGAGGCCGAGACATTCACACTTGAGAAGCTTCCGGGGTCTCCCTCTCATTCCTTCACTTACTTCACCTTTCTCCTTCCATTTACTGTATTGTCCTCTCATTTATTTTTCTCTCCTCCTTGGACTCACTCTTTTCCCCCTTTTTCTTTCTCCCTATTTCCTCCTCAACTGTAACAGGAAAAATATGAAATTGAAGTGTCTGTTCTGTGTGTGTGACTGTAAACACATACATACGTAAAATAGTTTTCATTTTGTTAATTTTAAACCCAAATGAGCTTAATCTGTTAGGCCTCCTGCTTCCCACCTCTCATTCCCCAGTGAAACCACAGACACTCTAGAATGAACTAAATGACCATTTAAATATTTCCAGCCACACTAAAATGTGGCTTCTTTGAAAGACATACTTGAAAAAATAACATATACTGTATGTCAGATACAGACTTTATATTAGTCAGATTTGGAAAGTACAGCATGTGTTTGCACCAGCATGGTATAGTGTTTTTTTATTTATTGTGGCCCAGGTTTTTTTTAAATCCATACTAATCTAAAGTAGATAAATCTGGTGGTATGTTATCTTTAAAATGAACATGTTCAAAGACGTATAGCAGAGTATTAATGGTCTGAGACAACATCATTTCACAGAGGTCACATTGGTGTAACAGAATTTTTTTTATTGCCTTTACTTCTCAAGTTTCATGCAGAAATTTACTTTGACCATGAGTTACAAAGTTATGTTCTTGTGGATCAAGGCAGTCAAAATGGTACAGTTGTCAATGGAAAGCAGATTCTTCAGGTGAGTATTTTTATGTTAATCAAACACCTACATATATTGTTATATAGCTTTAAAAAACTGAACCTCATAACTGTCTCTAAAAGCTATAACAATTATGGATCATCTTGCTCCTCAGCTCAAAACTCTTCATAGGCTCCATTTCATCTGCCAGTTACAATTCATAGTCCTTTACCCAGCTTTGAATGCCATCTGGTACCACTTCCATGCTGTCCTGTGGTGAAGCCAGACTGTTTTGTTCCCAAGCATGTCCTACCCTTTTGTTCCTGGGTTTCCTTCCCACCCACTCTCTAAGGACAGAGTCATTGGCATCCAGGCTGCTTTTTCTGATCCCTTTCTGTCCGTAACTTTTCCCCCAGAAGTCACAGGTCCAGGCCCTCCCTTCCCACTGCCGCCACCCCCTAAAAAGTTTGTTTTAGTGACCTGTTTGTGTGTCTTATCTCCTGTTAGAACCCCGGCTCCCCCAGGGCATCTCTTCTGTACCACCTAGTACAGTGTTTGGAACACAGTGAGTGCTTAATGAATCTTTGATGAATTGAGGTGACTGTGTCAGGGGAAAGACAGCTGGATTTGTGCTCATCTTGATTCTGCCATTTATTATCTCTCTGGCTTTGGGTCATTTCACTTCAATGAGTCTCAGTTTCTTCCTCTACAAAATGAAGGAGTTGGACTAGACAACCTTCCAGCTGTGAGATCTGGGATTATGACCAAAGTTCAAGTCTTTTCTCCTCATGTGGCCTGGGGAAAGTTAATTAAGTGACCCCCATAGCTTGCTAAGACTCTCAGTCACAGAATAGTGGCCAGTCTGTGTTGGTTGAGGGAATTTCCTATGCCAATGAAATCATAGGTCTGAACCAATAATTAAATGTTTGTCATGAAATTTGGTATAGGTCATTTATTTAGGAGTGAAGTGCAAATCTTATATGTACATGTATGGAAGCTGTTGCCACAATTCTAGGGTCAATCATTGATTTCTCTTCATGAAGCTTAAATATATTGTGACTGGTCTGTTATCAGGAGGAAAGCTTTAGAAATCAACTTTATATGCCCCTCCCAGCAATTACTTGTATCATTAGACTTCTAATGATAGATTTAGTTTTCTTCCTAACATATAATTAGATCTGGAAGTTATATATAGGATATTGCCTTGCAACAAAATTGGAGGCCTCCAGACTTTTGGGTTAAAATGCAAATTGTTAAAGTAAATATATTGATTGCCAGGAGTAGTGTTTTTAGTCTAGGAGGACTCATGTTGCTTTAGAGCAGGGGTGTCAGACTCAAGAGAAACAATTCCTGTGGGCAGCATGTTGACTTAGAAAACCACTGAATAACATTATCTATGTGTATTCTATTTTTATTTATTTTATTAAATATTCCCCCAGTTACATTTTAATCTGGTTCTGGCTGCTGAAGAGTTTGACACCTTGCTCTAGAATAGATTAACAAGTAAAAAGATAAGCTTTGAGCTCAGGAGGCAGAATGCAGGCCTGTTGTATGAAGCTCCCCAACCGCTGGCCTCATCCTTGTTCTGACCTCTTTCTATGTGATAATAATTTATTGTGCTGCATAGTTTGGAAAAAGGAGAGGGAACAAGCATTTAAATAGCACCCACTCTGTGCCAGGCACCATGTCATACTCTCTCATCCGATCCTTACAACAGCCCTGCTAAGTAGGTGCTATTGCCCCATTTGACAATTGAGGAAACTGGGACGGAGGGTAAGTGACTTGCCCAGGGTCCCACAGCTGGTAAAGGTCTGAGACCAGTTTTGAACTTAACCTTCCTTTCTTCAGGCCCAGTGCTCTACCCACTGTGCCAGCAGTTCCTTCAGTTTGGAAATTTAATTGGTGCATCTGATGGGGTTAGAAGAAATGCTTGAAATAGGAAGAAATGAGGGTTGTGAAGGGAAATTGCTGTCTGATGGTGAAAGTTTAAAAACTTGAACAGCTCGGTTCAGCTCTCTTCTCCATGTATATCTCAAGTAATATATCATGGCCCTAGGTGGGAATTACGTGGATGGGGGGCAGAGAAGACGTTTGTTGGCCTGAACCTTTATATAAAATTCATTGTATCTCTATCAAGAAGACGAGGTTATTCTTGTATAGGTAGTAACACCTGGCATAAGCCATATCCTGGTATTTGTTGCCCTTAACTTTACTTGTAGAAGTAAAAATCGGCCGTGTGTGTGTGTGTGTGTGTGTGTCAGAGTGTGTGATCATCTTAGACTCTGTTTTACATATTTCCTCCATAGCCCAAAACAAAATGTGAGCCTTATGTACTAGAGCATGGAGATGAAGTGAAGATTGGAGAGACCGTGCTGTCCTTTCACATTCATCCAGGCAGTGACACTTGTGATGGCTGTGAGCCAGGGCAGGTTCGAGCGCACCTCCGCCTGGATAAGAAAGATGAATCTTCTGGTAGGTAAAGCTTATCGTTCTCTATGATGCTGATAACTTTCCTTTTAAATTCTAATCTTTAAGTACAAAATCTCCTTTTCTCTGGAACTAGACATGAGCTTTCAAGGTCAGTTTTTTTTAATTTTAAGAGCATATGCTAGTGATGGGTTGAGTGCTGATCTTTGTATATAAGGGATGGCTTTCGAGCAATGTGTATTTTAGGACTACGTTTACTGGGCAGAGTCCATTTTAATGACATCCGGTGAAGACAGCGAGTTTCAGATCTGAAAACTAACTGGGCTCCTAGCAGCAGTGCTGCTGCCCATGCCCCTTTGACAAGCCCGTAGAGTCATGCATACATCAAGTTGGGAAGCCGGGCTTTCTTATCACAGAGCACTTTCTGAGGCCAAATTAATGTTATGGGAAGTTTCCAAGAAGCTTTTGGTATCACTGTCTAGTTTTCCTGAAGTTTAAAAAGATACTTTGAACTTCTCAGAAATTGCTTTATAACAAAATTATTGTTTCTAAAAATCAGTCCCTTTACATGTGTTTGCGTGTGTGTGTGTGTGTGCGCATGCGCACACACACACACACACATATATTCACCATTCATGTCTGCTTATCAGGTTTTGGGGAACAGGGGGCTAATATGTTTTCCTGTTACAATATTCCACAAGAAGCTGAGCAGTCCTCAGTTCTCTACTAGTTCTTTGCTGGCTGGTGTTGACCCTTTGGGAAAATCACTTAAGTTTTTTTGGTACCTTTTATAGCCACATACATACACACATACATAGAGCCCCTTGAAAGATTGAGATTTGTTAAGTGGTTTAGGGGTCTCAGCAGGAATTGTCCTAAGACATTTTTGTAACATGCGCCCAAGTCTAGCTGTGATACAACCCAGTACTAGAGGGCGGCATGCTTATCATTCTGTCCGAGGCAGTTTAGTTACTGGAAGTAATGAAAGGACCTCACCATAAGCCAAGGGCCATTTTATATCAGCATTTGCTGTTGACTTACAGATGAGTCTTGCTGTTGGTTGCAGGCACCGTAAGCTGCAAAAGCACACGTTCCCTCCAGAAAGGAATCTCGTGCTTCGTGTATCTGATGACTGAACGGTCGTTCTTTTTTTCAGTTGGTCCGGCATTAAGTAAAGAAGAAAAAGAGTTGATAAGAAGAAAAGCATTAAAGAAAATAAGAGTAAAATACGGCCTGATGGTGAGTGTTTATAGGACAGTCAATGTTAGGCTGTTTCAGGTGTTGGAGCAGAGCTTGTGTTGTGTAAGCAGGGCCCACAGTCTGCCTGTCGTTGCACAGAATGGCCTGTGGAGCACAGGGGGTTTTGGCCAGCCTGGCCGGGATGATAAGGGACTAAGTTTGAGACCGGGGCGGGAAAGAAACAGAAGAACGTTGTCCATTGATACGGCAGACCTTACCGATATCATAGCGTTCTCACGTACGTTCTTTCATCTGCTCCCCGCAGCATGTTCTCTGTGAGCACGTTAGGCAGGCTTCAGTCTTCACGTAAGAAAAACTGAAACTCAGAAGTTTTATCCCTTTCTTCTCCGACGGCCATCCCTGCTCAGGCCCTTCTAGCCTCGGTTGTTTCCTTAGTCTCCCGATGGATCTCCCTGCCTTCTCAGTGTTCTCTCTTCAGCTGCCAAAATAATGTCGCCACAGCACAATTGTGGCCGACTCAGCCGTTCTGTCTCTTGTTGAAATGCCTTTTCACAGACTTCCCAATGCCTTGAATTCACCGGCTCCTTAGTTCTACCTCTTAGAATCCCTAGTTTCCTTTAAAGCTCAGCTCAAGCACCACTTTTTACATCAAATCTTTCCTGAAACCCTCCCCCAGCAACTAGTGTCTTCACTCCCCCAAATTACCTTGTTATTTATTTACTGCGTATAGTTTGCATGTATACGTGTTTTCCACAGTAACGTAAGCTTCTTATAGGCAGGTGTTCTTCATTTTTGCACAGTTCCTGGTACCTAGTGAGCACTTAGTAAATGCTTCTTAATTGATCAGAGTGACTTGTGAAATGTCACACAGCTCAGTGGGAGAACCACGAGTAGAATCCAAGTCCTCAGAATCATAATCTGATATTCTTCTGGCTGTACTACAGAGACCTAGGAAGAGGAGATACTGTTCACATAATTCACCTAATTTTTCCAGTCAGAGATTTTTTTCTATATGCATTATTTCCCTGATAATTGCTTTGTTTTTTAGTCTTGACATGTGATGTTTATTGTTATAGGAGACTCTTGGTGAGAAAACTCCCTTTACTAATGCAGATCAGCAGTTGTTCTGCACCTTAATTGCCTGGGGCCTTAAGAGGTAAAGCACCTTGCCTAGGGTTGTGTGATTTTTAAGTGAAGTAGTAATAATAATCCTTCACTCAAGTCTTATTAAAACATCTGCATTACGTGGAGGGGAACATTTGTTAAAGGCCTTCTATGTTCATAGAACTGCTGGGTGTTGGAGAAGCCAAAGTTCAGTATGTCCTTCCCATCATAGTTTAGTAAGTTGGAGGGACATCATTCACAAATTACCGTAATACAAAATTGCATGTACCAAATAAAATGTGAGGTCTGGTGGGAGGGAAAGTCATTACCAAGTCAACTTGGGAAGGCTTCTTGGAGGAGGTGACATTTGACCTGGGCTTTTTAAAGGGTGAGTAGAATTTAGACAGATGAGGGTAGAAAAGGGGCAGATCTCATGCCACAGGAAGAGCATGACTAGAGACCAAGAGGCAAAGCGTGTGCTGAGTGTGGATGGATTTGATGAGTCAGTCCTTGACTGGTGGTAAATGCACATAGAGGGTAGGAAAGGTAGATAATTACAGATTATCAAAGATTTGGAAGAATATTAAATGTCTGCTATGTGCAAACGCCACGCTGTATGTGAGGATGCAAATTAAAAACAAGGCAGTCCCTGGTCTTCAAGATGGACGTTCTAACAGTGAGACACCTCGTGTAGAAGATTTCAGCACCAAATGAGATGGAAAAGCTTCATGGTACTTAGGGTGCAGCAGTAAAGCAAATGGCCATGCCCCTTATGTAATGTAATTTCCATTAATAAAACGCATTGGTTTCTGGGTTTTTGACCATTTGACGGTTCCAAGGACTTTGGTGGTAGAACTTTGGTTTTGTGTCTTCAGTAGCTGTGATTGCTGAGAAAGTGTAGAAGCTGCCAGGTTGCACATACCCACAAGGGTTGTTTCTCTGAACTATATGTGACTGAGGAATCTGGGAAAGAAGTAGAGCTAGTGGTCTTTGCATATGCTGCTGCCTCTGGGGCAGCTTGTTGAAATTGGTGATAGCAGAGATGTTTGACCCCTTCTTCCCAAAGGATGCTCTTCTCAGGAAGGGAGGCAAGGCTAATGGTCTGGAGACTGCAGTCATTCTCAGGGCTCTTGGGCTCAGGGACCTAGGTTTTCTCCACCAGAATCCAAGGGAAGGTGGTGGTCAAGGTCTCTTGACCTGCCTGGCACAGGCTACCACCTTTGTCTGCAGCAGAGAGGATGCCAGAGGAGTTTCATTTTCATTTAGCAACCAGAGAGCTGTTGGAATGTTTTGAACAAAGGAGTAACACGATCAGAGATATGTGTTTAGGAAAAGTTAAGCCAGCAGCAGTGTGAAAGATGGTTGGATTTGATCAGAAGGAGAAAAACTGGAAATGCCTAGGAAGTTGTTGGATATCCTTAAAGGAGTGACATTTGCTGGGGAAATAGAGAGAAAAGGCACAATCTGAGCAGTATGGAGGAGGTAAAACTCATAGGACATGACCTCCTTGAAGAAAGGTGTGAGATGGAGGGGAAAAGCCAGGGAATCCAGGGCTCTGCACGTGGGTGATAGAGTGAAATGAGACAAAAGTAAAGGAGGGGCCTGGGAGGAAGGGGGAGAGGGAAGTAAATTTAATCTTGGAATCAATTAATTTGACTGTATCAAATCACTTACCCTCTCAGGGAGCCAGGGAGGGGAGGAAGGGAAAGAACTGGGAACTCCAAATTCTAAAAAAACGAATATTAAAAATTGTTTTTATATGTAAATAGGAAAATAAAATATTCAGAAGGGAAAAGAAGAGATGATATGAGCTGTTGCTGTAGTAACCACTTGGACGTGTTCTGTAGATAGCTAATGATCATGGGATGCTGGATCAGAGCTGGAACGGATCTTGAAACTTAAAATTTGTCTCCTTGTTTTACAAATGAGGGAGTCGAGGCCTGGATGTGAAAAGACTTGCCCAAAGTCCCAAGCAGCAGAGCTGGGTTATGACCCGTGGGTTCTCTAACTGTAAACCCAGTGTTCTTTAAAACTCAGGAGAAAGAGAAGGACCGTCGTTGAGATTTGGGAACTTAAGGAATCTCAGAGGCAGCGGAGCATAACCTCCAGAAGGCTTTTCCAGGCTGGAGAGGCTTTCAGATGAGGCCTGGTGAAAGACCATGATGTCTGAAGACCAGCCTGAGTGTGGAGAGACTCCTCACTAGAAGACTGTCTACTAGGTGGTCAATTTTTCCATCCTAGCAACTATTGAAATACGGTGGGGTTCAGTCCATGCCCATAAAGAGTATGAAATTAGCCACAAGTCTTTGAACCTTATTAAAACTGCAGGTCTTTCAAATCAAAATTAAAGTAGCATTATTGTTAGGGGGGGCTCATTTATTTTCTTTTTACATTCATTTTTTAATTTTCAGTTTCAAATTCTCTCCTTCCCTCTAACCTCCCCCACCCATTGAGAAAGCAATTGTATGATGCCCATTAAATATACGAAGTCATATAAAGTATTTCTACATTAGCCATGTTGACCCCACCTCCACCCCCCAAAAAAAGAAAATTTCAAAAATTGCTTCAGTCTGCACTCACAACCATCAGATCTCTTTCTGCAAGTGGATAGCTTTTCTCATCATGAATCTTTTGTTTGGAGTTGCTGTGGATTATTATATTGATCAGAATAGCTTAAGTCTTTCACAGTTGATCATTGTTACAATATCACTGTTACTATGTACAGTGTTCTCCTGGTTCTGCTCATGAAATTTCACTTTGCATCAGTACATATCACTCTTCCCAGGGTTTTTCTTTTAACCATCCTCATTTCTTATAGTACAATAGGATTCTGTTAAAATCATATAACACAACTTGTTCAGCCATTCCCTGACTGATGGCCATCCCCTCAATTTCCAATTCTTTGTATTAAAAGAATTGCTATAAGTATTTTTGTGCATGTGACTCCTTTCCCTTTTTTGTTGATCCCTTTGGGATACAGACCTAGTAGTGGTATTGCTGGGTCGAAGGGTATGCACAGTTTTATAACCCTTTGGGCATAGTTCCAAATTGCTTAGCAGAATGGTTGGATCAGTTCACAACTCTACCAGCGTACATTTGAGTGTCCTGATTTTTCCACATCCCCTCCAGCATTGGTCATTTTCATTTTTTTTCATGTTAGCCAATCCAGTAGGTATGAGGTGGTACCTCACAATTGTTTTAATTTACATTTCTGCAATTATTAATGATTTAGAGCATTTTATATGATTTTTGATAGCTTTCAAAATAACGTTATTGTTTAACTTTTGTTTATTTTTAGTTTACATCATTGATTTCCACAAGATTTTGAGTTACAGATTTTCTCCCCATCTTTCCCCTCCCCCCTCCCCCAATCTGCTCTCTCCTTTGTCCTCCCCCACCACCCCTCTGACTTTCTGGTAGAGCAGGATGGATCTCCCTACCCAGTGCCTGTGTATCTTTATTTCCCAGTTGCATATTGTTGATATTAATATCCAGTGAATCATAAGATCTTTGAGAGAAGAGAGTGACAACTCTGCTGCTTTTGTCTTCTGCCTCAGGTGCCTAGAACAGCTCGTACGCAGAATACACTTAATAATTATTCATTTAATAAAGGAGAGAAATCCCTTGATGTGTCTGGGCTAAATTTTTAAGGGGATTGTGGGAAAGATGTTCTTCCAAATTCTTAGATTAGAATTCTTTCTGTTCTCATTCTGAAATAAAGAAAAATGATATAGTAGAATGTTGGAAATTTTTACATTTATGTTTACTAAGCATTTAAAAATTAAGCATCCAGATTAACTGAAAATTTTCAGTTGTATATTGGTATTTTTTTAACAGGAATAGTTCCTCATCACATAGTTTTTCCATGTTTGTTTAATTAAAATGTCATTCAGCTGTTCTTGGAATAAATTTTTTCTACCACTCAGTTCTTATATTTGTTACTTAGGACGAATGTCATACGTGATAATAATGAGAGTAAAAATTTATTATAAATATTGATAAATAACATTATAGGGCAAAACTCTGACCAAGAATCAAATGACCAACAGGAGCAACAATGAAGTCTGACGTTTTGCTGCCTCTCAAATATTGTAGGCAGTCAGGTGAAAAGTGTCTGCTTATTTATAAAACTATGCCACTAAATTGCCTTCTTTTCGAGTAAGCACTTGCAAAGCCACTTTGGGCGTTCTGCCCCTCTCTGGGGCCCTTAAAATGGAGGGCAAACCCGGGAAGCCCGAGGACGTATGCTGGCCGCTCAGACGGCTGAAGCAGCTCCGTGTACCAGCGCCTGATAAAAAGCAGGGACTACAGGAAATAATTGTAGAGCAAGGAATCTGTAACGGACTAGTGAAACAACCGAAACTGATAAAAATCTGAAGTAATGAGGGTTCTTGGGTTGTGAGGGGCTTCTTGTTATTTGTTTAATTTCTAATACGTGGAAACATTTGCCTTATTGTGGAGGTGAAGGTGTGATAGCACTGGCAGCCTCTCCATCTTCCATTAAGACAGTGTTAAGTTGCATTATTACTTAAACACTTCCTCTTCCCTATGATCTTTGTGTATTTGTTAAGAATACAGAATACGAAGATGAAAAAGCACTAAAGAATCCCAAATATAAAGACAGAGCTGGAAAACGTAGGGAGCAGATTGGAAGCGAAGGAGCATTTCAGAGAGATGACGCGCCTGCTTCTGTCCATTCGTGAGTATTCGATGCAGGGCCGCCAGTTCGGTGTACAGAAGCGTTCTTTACATGCTGTGCATGTTCAGATTGCCTGATTTGTGTTGGTGCCTGTTCTAATGGCCTGAAGCGATGAAGATAGCAGGACGTGTGATGATCGAGTATGAAATTGTCTGATTCTAGCCTCTCAATCACCAAACCCGTTATTAAAGACCTCCTTTCATGTTTCCATGATTCCCCCTTGTTCCTAAGTAGCTACGTGTATTTTTGTATGATGCATAGATGTGTGTTGGTATGTTCCAGGCACTCTTCACAATAAGCACTGTTTAATAAATACCAAATACATACTGTATGCATATGTATGAACACGCATCTATACGTTATACAAAAATACACGTAGCTTCTCAGGATCACTTCTAGACAATGGGAACAAAAGAGGCAGAAACAAAGCGGTTGTATCTTCAAAGAGATTGCATTCTGTTGGGGGAGGAGATGACAATGTGGATCCAAAATATATACACTACAAACACAAAGTCGTTCTGCAGGGACGCACTAGCAATTGCAAGGAAAGGTCTGTTGGCACTTCAGCTGAGCTTTGAAGGAAATGGGGAATTTGCCGAGGTGGAGGTGGTAATGGAGTGTGTGCCAGGCAGGGGAGTCAGCCAAAGCAAAGGCAGAGAAGTGGGAAATGCAATGGTGTTTTGTGTATGAGGAACAGCAAGAGGGCTGGTTTGGCTGGATCAGAAAGTGTTTGTGACTGGAAATGGAGAGTGGCGCTGCCAAGTTGTGAAAGACTTTAAATTTCAGACTGAGAAGTTTCTAGATTTTAATTAGGCTGTTGTAGTCAAGGTGAGAATTGATGAGGATCTAAAGTCAGTTCGGGTGTGGAGGCAGTGGGGGGGAGGATGGGAGAGATGTGGAGTTTGAATCAACAAACTGGGCAGCTGATTGAACACCTGTGTGCAGAGAGACTGAAGAAATGAGGATGTTCAAGAGTGTGAACATGGGCGCTTCTATAGAAGGGGGCTGGGGCCCTGGACAGAAATAGGAAAGTTCAGGAGGGGAATGGTTTTGAGGTGGAAAGATAAGAAGTTCTCTTTCGGGCATGTTGAATTTGAGGTACTTAGGGGCTGGTGAGTCGGACATGCCCAGTAAGCAGCTGGTGTTAGGGGATTGAAACTCAGGAGGTGATTCTGGGGCTGGAGAGAGAGACCGTGGAATCATTTTCCTAGAAATGATGATTAAATCCTTGGGAGCTAATGAAGTCACTGAGAAAGATTAGAGAGACATGACAGAGCCATGAGGTGCCCTCACAGTCAGGGAGCACGAGATCAGAAATGATCCAGCAAAGAAAACGGAGGAGTGAGAGGGACAGGGGAGGGGCTCAAGGAACAGTCATGAGAACGCAGAGAAGAGAGCGTATCCAGTAGGTAAGAGTAGTCAGCAGGGTCAAATGCTACAAAAAGTTCAAGTCTGATAAAGATTAGAACAGGTCTTTTGATTTGGCTATAAAAGATCCTGGGTAATTTTGAAGAGAACAGTTTGAATTAATCGGTACAGTTGGAAGTCAGGTGGCAGAGGGTGGAAATCAGTCAGTCAATATTTTTTAAGCTCGTACTGTGTTCCCGGCGTCGGAGGTGCATCCTTGCCTTGGAGGGGCTTCCAGTGTAATCAGGGAGACAACATTCTGCACAAAGTGAGCTGTGATGTAGGGTAAAGACGAAATAATAACAGAGGTGAAGCACTGAAGTTCAGCCTCCCTGCAGAAGGTTTTAGTTGGACTTGAAGAAATGAGTGAGAAGCAGTTGAAGGCAGTGAGAGCGTTCTAATAATTTGACTGAGAAAAAGAAGGAAGCTATAAAGGACAGTAGCTTAAAGAGGTGATGTGGGCCAGTGTGCTGGTTTGCTGTTTCATTTTTTTTAAGAATGGGGAGATGATTATTTATAGGAAGCAAGGAAGGGGCCCCGAGATTTGAAAAGATGAAAAATTAGAGAGAGATATGGTATGATAATAAGGATGATGTGCTAGAAGAAATAAAGAAGGAATGGTGCCTATAAAACATACAATCCTGCTAAGAAAGAAGGGCTACCACTCCAAAAGAGACTGGGCTAAAGAAGGCCAGAATGGGGCTGACGTCAAGAGGTTTTGACCTGTAGAGAAAGAGAACAGATGGAACTGGTGGTGAATGGCTTCTTTTGTCACTAAAGTTTGAGACAAGACCCTTCTGAGGTGGCACAGGGGAGTTATGTAGAGAGTTTATGTAGGAAGCTTGGAAAAAGAAGGGAAATCTTATTGGGCACGGACCCTGGAGGAGTGCGGTAGAGAATCAGCCGGGGAAGAGAGAGCATTGACTTGTTGCAGTGAGGGCCCAGTGGAGATGAAGTAACACGCGTAGTGCCTCCAGTCATCGTAGTTGCATGACCCCCTAGCTCTGTTCAGCTGTGTGTGAGCAGAAGTGGAAGAAGCAGACGGTAGGAAGAAGCCAGGGTTTTGACAGTAAGTGGGTGAGGGATTTGAGAATAGAGTGTAATGTGACTTTGAATTTAATCGATTCTCGAGTCAAGATTGAGAAAGGAAGAAAGTAAACTGGAGTGGGGGGATGACCTTAAGGAATACTGAGGATAGCCATACTGGAGGTTATAACGAGCATCACTAATAGGTTTATAGGAAGAGGAGGGAGGCGTGGAGGTGGAGTTACAGGGAATTTTGGTTGGATAAGGGACGTCAGAATTCTCAGTTGTGGTTATAGGTGATGATGAGCTCAAGCGTGTGGCTGGTGGGGTGGAAGAGTGGGTCGGGAGAATCGAGATTAAGGAGCTGGAGGGGGACATACATGAGGGCTGAAGTCCCCAAATCCATGTGAGCCAGGCAGTAGATCCTTTGAGAGAAAAGTGGGATTGACCATTAACGGCCCCCAGAATCTGGGTTAGATGACTTATCTGCCTCAGAGCAGGAGACGTTGCTGGATCATGGTGGCAGAATCAGGTCCAGAAGTGACACTGAACAAGTCTGCCAACTCTCCCTCCCTCCCATATCAGAAGACATGAAAGAAGGTGCGGGAAAGATAGAAGAGAATGGCCAGGGACACTCTGTCTTTTGAGGGCAGCCAAGTTTCTGTGATGCCGGAAGGCAGTGCGGAGTAAGGAAGAAGGAAGAGCCCAGGATGATGCTGAGGCTATGAACCTGGGAGCCCAAAAGGATGGCTGTGCCTTCATGGGAAATAGGGAAGTTTGGAAGAGGGGGTGGCTTGGGAAGAAACAGAAGTTCAGTTGTAGACATAGTTAGTTTAAGATGTCTCTAGGGCATCCAGGTCGAAATGTCCACTAGGCAATTGGCGATGCCGGCCTGGAACCCAGGAGAGTGGGGCTGGATGTGTCCATGCACATCATTCACAGCGTGATGCAGACACGGGCATCATCACCACGTGGATATGGGAGCTCATGAGGGTACAGAGAGGATGTGGAGGGAGAAGATGAAGGGGCCTAGGACAGAGCCCTGAATGACACTTGCGATTAAGGGACGTGATGTGGGTGATGTGAAGTCAGTGCTGGGAGAGAGGACTGCCAGAAAAAGAAATGGAGCAGTAACCAGCAAGATGCCAAGGGCAGGGAGAGTATGTTCTGGAGGCAGAAGATGGAGAAATGAGAACTGCCTTGGTGGGGAAGGGTCCTGAAGGAGGCACAGGGCTGAGATTCAAGGCAGTGGAGAGGCCTCGGAACTCTTTCCATGATGCACACTCACTACAGTCTGAGACTAATTTCACCTGAGTCACTGTAGATGTACTATGTTTTACTTTATGTACCTGACATCCCGAGCAGCGGTTCTCAGCCTGGGGGTCACGACCCCTGTGGGGGTCAAACAACCCTTTCACAGGGGTCAAAGGAGGTTGCCTAAGACCATTGGAAAACACATATTTCCCATGGTCTTAGGAACCTCCTGTATCCATCTCCAGGCGGGTCTGCCCACATGCAGACACGTGGCATTAGGAAGGTTGAGAAACCACTGTGCTAGAGGGAGGATAAGCTAATGCAAGATATCCTTGTTGCAAGACAAAACACAGTTGTATATGTTATTAATACTTTTTTTCCTTTAATTATTTTTTGAAGGAGCTTCTGAATTTGTAACAAAAATGTGGGCAGAAGTACAGTGTGTGTCATTTTTTCAGTTTAAATGTTAATAATTTAATCATTTTTTTCTCTCAGAAAACATCTGAATTCAGTTAAAATTGAAAGCTAGAATGCAAACCATAATTACTTAATTTATGTTACCTATTAGATTATATCAAGAGAAAAAAATTTTTTTTCTTTTAACTCTGATTGTAAAACTGTTCAGTTTAATCTCTGGGGGGCACTACTTGTTTGGGAATCCGAAGACTATTCTTAAAAATTGAATTAGAAGTCAAGAAAAAAATCATAAAAGAAAACCAGTGGTCTGACATTTTCAGCTTGTTATGCAAAGATTGCCTTAATCCATTTGAAACGGAAAGGAAAATGGTAGTTCTTAAGTATCAGAACCTTGGTATTAAAAATAACTTTTCCATTCTAGAAATATGGGACAGACTGCAAGTAACAAAAGGCCGATTACTTCGTATTGTCATTTCTTATTACTCAGAAATGTTTGAAATTCTCCTTTATATGCCAGGTAATTTTTTTTAATTTTCCTTTAAGTGAAATCAATGACAACAATAAAGGTCGGAAGATGTTGGAGAAGATGGGTTGGAAAAAAGGAGAAGGCCTGGGAAAGGACGGTGCAGGAAGGAAAACTCCAGTAAGTCTTCGGTTCTCAAGCCCTAATTTACTTGCCAGTAAAGACTTTATTTTAAGAAGAAAGTTTTAAAGGAATTCCTGGTATAAGGTTAGAATAGCAAACGTTATTTCATTGAGCCATAATGCGCCCCAGTTTTGAGTTTTTAATTGCTTGCCTGTGGTATTCCCAATGCTGGACCTTCAAGAGCTGAACCCCCACACTGCTGCTGCAGCTAGGTTCTTTTAACTTCTTGATCATCATACTTCAGTGTCACTGGTTTCCTTTTTTATCCTAAGTATTTGATTCATTTAAAAAATTATTCTGAGGAGCTCTTAGGTTTTACCAGACTGTCAGACAGGCCCATGATGCAAAAAAAGTTTAAAACCCTCTGCCTTAAAAATCCATTCCAAGTTGTGAAGAAATCACTCACAAGCTCCCGTACAAATGTGAATTATTATTGGGAGGCCCATATTTGGCAGCCAACATTTTATATATCTCCTCCCCTACCCCCACCCACCTGCAGACACCTGAATCCCAACAGAGAATAGGATCCTGACAAACCAACCCTCTTCCTCTTCCACAACCTCTCCCTCCATCCTTCAGTGGAAAAACCCAGGGCCTTCCTTCATTGTGACCCCCTGCCCACTCCCCAGGGGGAACATGTCTGCTAACATCCAGAATGATTAAGGAGTGACCAGCTACAGTCCTTTGATTAATGTGGTGGAACACTGGGCCCTGCCAATATACCTGCGAGGCCTTCGGCCACTGCCATCTGACCTGCCTTTGCACCCTGAGTGGCTCTGACCTGTGTGATAAACGCCTCCCATAAACAGAGTGTGAGCTCCTGCTTGTGCCCTCAGTACCCAGCACAGTGATTAACACAAGCACTTCAGAGATAGATGCTTTTCCAGCACCGTACTGACGGTCCTCATCAAGAAAGAAGGCCTTAAACAAACTGTACAGCCCACTTTTTAAAAAGTGAATCTCGGTTCAGTTTATAGGTGAGCCTGTGAGCCTGGGTACAGTTCATGAACTGGAGAGGGTGTGGAGAACATGGGAGACAGTGAGGAGCAGGGTGGTGTTGTGCGGGCTGGATACTTCATCTGAATCCGACTTCTGCTCGTTAGTAATCGAATGACCTTGACCAAGTTACTTGACCTTTCCAGGTCTTGGTTTCCTCACTGCAAGTTCCATAATAATCACCTAGTACCTTAAATAATGAGGGAGTGACCTTTCAATGCATTTGTAACTTTAATTTTCTCATTTTTCCCCCATCATACTGGTCGGCCCATAGTCCTTAAGAAAATGGAACAAACACCTTGTCTTTAAGGGTCCTACTGTAGGACTTTCCCTGTGGTATTCAGTTCTTTTCAGGAAAATAACAACCCAGCCCCTGAACAGATTAGTTTCAGGCCAAGCAGGGGTTGATGCCTCGTGCTTTTGCTCTTAGCCAGCCTGTTGGGAATCGCATTCTGATGAAATTAGGCAGTTGCTTAGGAAAGTGTAGTGTGTCCTGACTTCATGACAAAGCATGATGGCATAGGGGAAAAATGATAGGAAATTACATGCACAGGGGTGTGGCTTCTATATCTGATGCCTGTGGTATCGGTCTTATTGTGTCAGTATTAAATCAGAGAATCTAAGTTAAAAAGCAGATTTCATTGTATTTAGGATTATATGGTAGCTCTTAAGTAAGGTTGTTAAATTTTTAAAACAGATCCAGCTTCAACTGAGACGGACACATGCAGGCTTGGGGACAGGCAAACCATCTTCAATTGAAGATGTTCAGCTCTTCCAAAGTAAAAACAAAAAGAATTGGGACAAAGCAAGAGAGAGGTTTGCTGGAAACTTCCCAGAAGCTAAACTGCAAAAAGATGCATCAGGAGTCATGCCTTGGGTAAAAGGGACTGCAGAGTAAAGGTCAATTCTAGAACAAAGAAATTCAGAGTTCTTAAATGTTTAAATTTGGGGTTTTTGTGGGATTTTAATTTTTTAAATAAGTGTATATGTGTGAGGAGGTGGAGTAACAGTTTACCCTCTCAGGATCCAGACATGTAATAAAATTTGGTAAGCTATGGACGATTTAGTTATGTTGGTCAAGTTTGAATCTTTTTTTAAAAATACCTTATGTTAAACTAATCAGTGAGTTAAGTTGCCATATGTTTTATTGAGTGAACTGAAGTTCACTGAGCACAGATGTGAAGAACTGAATGCAAACATGAATGAATGAATTCTCCTTTTCTTGAAAAGGCCACCTAACTAGGAAAATTACCTTGTCTTTTACATTGCAATCCCTTCTTTACAGCATCTAATTTTCTTTGTAATTTAAAAGGGAAGCAAAAACCATAGAAATATGAATGGCTTTTAAAAATGCACACTTGTCTTCATCTCTGTGTGGTCATAGTCATGAAACACAAAATAAAGAAGGGGCGTCTCTGACTACGCGTAGAACCACTCTGGCTGCACATCTCTCACTTGTCCTGTGAGAAATCAGATAGGATGTGCAGAAGACACGGCTAGCTGTGTGTGAATATGATTACCCATGAGATAACCTAAGTAATAACATTATTGAAAAGATAATGAACAGGTTGTAGTAAATTAGCATTTCCCTGTTTTCTTCTATGAAGAATGTGTTGATTTGTATAGCATATTAACCATTTACATTTGGTATGTTTGGAAACTGTAAGGTGTCCAGATGTAAACAGCTGAATACAGTATTGAAATATTTAATGTCCTGGCATTTGTCTTTTTGATAAATCCATTGCAGGCAATGGAGTTTGTGCCAGGTCAATCTGATTTCCAGTGAAAAATGGACTACAAAATAAAGGCCTCAAAATCAAAATATTTATTGAATATGTTCTTACACTCAATAAAAACTATTGTAACATTAAATGGTGTGATTCATTGAACCATATGTTTAAATAAACTATGCCACTTGTGGCAGTAGGATTGGAAAAAAACTCATTACTTGTATGAAAATGAGGATTTTTGGCAGCAAATGCCTCTGAAATATTTGTAGAACTACAGTCCTGCTTTGTGAGTGTGGGGGTCCCCGCTCGGCAGGTTGTCTTTGTTTCCTTGCTTTCCATCCTCCTTCCCTATGGCTTCTGTTCTGTGAAACTAATAGAGGAACTGACTGCTTTCTATTGATTCATGCAGCCAGCTGCTCCTGCATCTGCTAGGAGGAGAAGTCTTCACGATTTAGATAGGAAATGAGAAAATGTTCTGGTAGGAGGAGCCTTTAGAGGGATGTGTATGGAGAGGAGGAAGTGTTACCAGATAAAATTAAGATGGCTTTCTAGGCGTGTGGTAGTTGGAGATGGCGGGGTGGAGGGGAAAGAAAAAGGTAAAATCTTAAAAGAGAACGAGACCAAACTAACTTTCCTTGATAAGTCCCTTCTAGACCTAATAGATTAACCTGCTTCTGAACCACTGGGGCCCAGTGCTTTTGGAAATAGATGTGGGCTGAATTCGTAGTCTCCTTTTGTTTCCAGCAGATTCAGATGGATCCTGACATTAAGATGTACCCTACCACTGCTAGTCCTGGCTACAGTAAAGGAACCCAGACAGGATCCACTTCTGATGAGGGGTGTTCTTTGGGTATGGCATTTTGCCTGCCTTCAGGTACTATAAACTTAAAATGGCTCTAGTCATCTCAGTAATAAGGATCAGATGCATATGGTACATTACAGATCCCAAAAGGGTTCTCACCTTGGAGTCTGTTTATATGACTTCCTTTCAAACTTCTGTTTTTATATATAGCCTCAAATCTTTGCCATACACTACTATTAGACTAGAAAGTTTGAAGCCATTGTAAAAATGCAGTTTCCCTTTTTCCTACTTACATTTTTGTTTGTATAAAATTCAGAATTGGGGGAATACCTGAAATGTACCTCCGCTTTGCTACCCTTTAACACATTGAAAATTATTGTCTACTTAAGCATATAAAATGTTTGCTCATACAGTTTTCGTAACTGTATAGTTTAAAATATAACATTTGAATTCAGCTTAGTAATTGAAATCACTTCTAAATGTTTTACATCTTTATGTTGTTCTTACAAAGTGATGCTTCAAATTACTGCACTTTGCAGAATCTAGCATCTTAAATTTCCAGGCCAGTTTGAGAAACAAGCAGTAAATCTCTCAAACAGAAGAAAGTCTCAATATTCGGAACTTCATATCCTCTATGATTTCAGCAGATACAGTGAACATTCACTTGCCAGAAAAGGAGGGCACAGGAGCGGGGAGAGGAGCTTTTGCCATATGAGCCTTTGTCTGATCAATCTCATTTTCAGTTTCTTCTTTCTGATGCATCATTTTCATTATCATGGACATGATAAAATGAAGTTTTCCTGAATTACGACAGTGTTCTTCACCCTTTTGTGTATAAGTTTTATTTCCTGATTTGATATACTTCTAAATAGTTGTTCCTTGCCATTCTCTGGGATAGGTGCACAGAACCTCTTGAATGTAAAAAAACCATGAATAATTCTAGACCCCACCCAGACCACATTTACTTAACACACAAAACAAGTAAAAGGATGCACTGCATCCACTAAAAAGCTGCAGTTTCTAAGCAGGAGAGACTACTTCTCACACACTGTGCAGACTCTGCAGTTGTCAGTGGGCTTCATAGATCTTCACAAAAAGCTCAAGATGGAGAAAGCTATGTGACTGACTTTGGATGGTAGAGACCCAAAAAGCGCGTGGCCCATAGTTGTGTAGCACACTGAAACTTTTAACAAAATTAAAACTTATAGTAATTTTTTGTATATAGAGTTATGATAGCAAATGATAAAATAGATTAATATACAGTATGCATTTATAACTTCCAGAAAAATTTTAATTGTCTTTACACATGTGCATCATCTATGATTTTCCACCATGTGCCACAAATCTCCAAAAATTCCCTTTTAATTGTCGATGGCCAACCCACAAATAACCAAACCCTACAGATGTCAAGGGATGAGTGTACTGCTTCTATAAGCGGCAGAATTTGGAGACATTTAAAAAATTCAAAGGCTGTATTTCCAAATGTCTTTATACTATATTGTGGGAAGAATATGTTGGACAGCATCCCAAAAGCACATTCTGATAAATACTCGAGGTTTTACATTTGAAAGTACCTCTCAACCCCATGTTTGATAAGTCTAAAAACATAAATTTCCTTGGAAAGATTCCCCATCTGACAAGAACTCCTGGGAAAACTGGAAAAGCAGTACTGAGGTATAGGCCAGCATCTTACATTCCACATGCGACCTGAGTATTAAAAGACAAAAAAATGTGAGAGAAGAGATCGATTACCTTTTCACAGCCCTATTTAGGGGGTGGTTGAGTTCTTAACTAAAGCAGCAGTGAGGCAATTACGAGAGATAATGTACGCGGCTTTTTGAAATTGACAACACTTGCGGGGGCAGAGCCAAGATGGTGGCATAGGAGCAGCAACATATCGCAACTCTCACACAGCCACCCCAAAATACCCATAAAATACGACTCTAAACAAATTCTAGAACTCCAAAATGCACACAAATATACTTTCCACTAAAGTCAGCTCAGCTATGAAGAACCATATCAGCCCTGCAAACCGAAACCAGCCTATCCTGAAACCGCAGCCCTGCCCCGGAGGCGGCTGGATGAGAGGAGCCAAGCCCCGACTGGAGCTTCGGGTGAGTGGATCAGTGGCAGCTGCGGCAGTGTCCAGAATTAGGTCAGTGGAGCTTGCTAAACTGGGGGGAGAAAGGCGGTCCAGCCGAAATGCCTCCAGAGCAACGAGGCCAGAGAACTGGAGGTCTTGCACCCGCCTCCACACTGCCGCTTCAGAGCTCTTGGCCTGCAGACTGCAGGGGGACCAAGTGATCGTTCAGAGGCCAAGTGCTGTTGCGTTGAGCAGCCTGGATCTGGATCTCGGTCTTGGGCTTTGGTCCTGTGGTTTTTTTTT
>CM053580.1:218952972-218997877 GCA_028627135.1 Pseudochirops cupreus | reverse complement strand
GTTCAGCCTGTATTTGATTGCTTGTCCTTCCAGTGGGGGTGGGTGACGAGGGAGGAAGAGAAAGAATCTAGAATTTAAAGTTCTATAATCAAGTGTTAAAAAAAATATATCTATATATATGTATATATATATATGTATATATATACAATTATTATTATTGTTAACTACATCCAACTGGAACTTGAGATACACAGGCACGGTGGTTGGGAGATCCATCCTGCCCTACCGGAAAGTCAAAGGGGTGAGGGGGAAGACATAGGAGAGAATAGATTGAGGGAGGGGGGATACACTGGGATGACTGTTTTGGGGTGGTGGGTAGGGGAAAGATGGGGAGAAAATTTGTAACTCAAAATTTCGTGGAAATGAATGATGTAAACTAAAATAAAGAAAAAGAAAAAAAAAACACTTTTGCATAAACAAAATGCAACTAGAATTAGAAGAGAGGCAGTCAGCTAGAGGAAAAAATGGATCAAGTATCTATAATGTGGTCCTAGCAGCCTGGGAAGCAGGAGAAGGAGTTTTAAAACCCAAGAGTCCTGCTTGAAAAGCAGCATTCTCAACCATAGCCCTTCCCCCAAGCCCAGACCCTAGTTGCCTACACAGGTGCTCACCAGTCTTCTGAGAAAGCTGATCCACACTCAGAGTCAAGATCCCCAAGAGAAAAGTCAGCTCTGCAGAAGGGGAAGCAAAGGAGCCCAAGAAGAGGTCAGCAAGATTGTTTACTGAACCAATCCTTGCAAAGGCTGAACCTAAGCCCAAAAAGAGAGCAGAGAAGGATAAGTCTGAGGACCAAAAGTTCACACACAAGGGGAAGAACAAGGCAAAAGGGAAACGGGCAGAATTGACTTAACAAAGAAGAGAATAAAGATGACTTGTCCCAAGAAAAGAGAGAAACTAAAAGTGAAGAGGCCCAGTTCAGCAGGAGAAAAAGAATTCAAACTGAGTAACATCTTCTACCACGTCTTTCAACAACTGGCCTTGTTACTCCTTTCTTGTGCAATTTAGAGGAATGTTTTTATCAACTGTTTTTGTAAATGCCAGCTTTTTAGTAGCTACAGAAACACATTTTAAAGGAGGCAGTTCCACCTTATCACACTAATTTTTTAAAACATATTTAGTTAAGTGTAAGCCAATCTGAAGTGACTTCATTTAGAAATTTAAAGAGCTTAAGTCATGTGTCAATTCCATTAATTGTAGTTTTTGTTTGTTTTTTCAGTATAGGCAGAAATTGATAGAGTGTTGATTAGACAGACTGTCCTGCACGGGCTTAATGTTCCTTAAGCAGTTTTCATATCATATTAAAGGAAGCATAGCGAGCAGTTGGGAGTTGTGACCTTGAATTTTAAAGGTCTTATTTTAATTAACTTACCCTTGTCTTTCAGTACAATTGCTTCTTAAATAAAACTGGTTCCTGGTGTGTGGGATCTCCCTTTCATAAGTGGGGTACTACCTATGACATTGTCTTTGATAGTAGCAGTACAATTTTTCCCCAGTAACTTTGTTAATGAGTTATAAGAAATTGGAAAATGTGTAGTTTTATTAAATACAGAATTAATGGAACTTTCTTTTGTAAAGACTCAATACTTTGTTCATATTCAGGATACTGGTATTTGATAACCTCTTTTTAGGGAGAGTTGTCTCTAAACTTAAAGTAAGCAAGTCACTGGAATAACAGTTTGGAAAAAGATTTTAAGTACATAATTCTTAGACTTTTCTAGCATTTTTTAAATGTACAATATTCTTTATAGTGGCTGTGTGCTGATGAGCAAACAAGAACTAATAAAACTTGATTATGAAAGAAAACATATGTATGTATATATACATATACACATATATAAAAGGTTTGATATCCAAGATATATAGACAACTAATATATAAGACTATAATGCACTTTGGTGGACCCCCTGTAGAGCTTATCCATCAGCATCTATGTCTAGGATCAACAGTACAGACACAAAAAAAGGACCTAGATTTGAACAGGAGCAGGAACACAGGTTGGATTGCCTTTGGAAAATTGCAGATCTCCTTTCCTGATCCCAAGCTTCTCATGAAAGCAAAAAGCCCATCTTTGTAATGTTAACATTTTGTCAGTGTTGCTGTATGGAAGCACAACATGGAATATAACTTCCTCCAAAGAATTAAAAATGTCACGCCAAGTGTCACAGATTGAAAGGACTTCTGGGTCATGTGACCAGCAAGCTAGAGGACTACGCCTTTTCTCTGATCCTTAGAGCTCAGACCTCTCCAGAACAAGAAATTATGTGCTAAAGATAAAACAACTTCAGCTCTGTCCTTGGTCTAGGACAGAGGTGTCAAACTTGCAGCCCAGGGCATACTCCAAACGTCCCAAGAGGATGGCCTGAGTCAGATTCAAGTGTAATTGAGAAATGTTAAACAAAGTAAAAGTACAGCATAATGTTAATTTGTGGTTTTTAGAGTCAATACACAGCTCTCTTTATTTGCGTTTGTTACCACTGGTCTAGGACCCAGAAGAAAGTAAAGAATTCCGCTCACACTCTCCAACCCCCGTTTTCAGTTTTTCTGAGCCTTTACATCTCTAGGTTGTACTCTGAGTCCTCTAGAAAGAGGAACCCAAGGAGCCACTTACAGGACTCCATTCTAGCCGTGGCCCCTGGCAGGAAAGGGTTTGGAACTCAGCTATAACCCTGAACAAATGCAGTGTTCACAGAATGGTAGAACTGTTGAGGAGGCTTCAAGTTATTTGAAAATTCTCAAATAACTGTTCAGTGATAAGTGAATCACTATATATGCTCAATGAATTTTAGCTTCAGACAATACAATATTGTTATACGCAAAATAATGAACCTCAAATATGATTAAAGTGGAAACTTGAGTTGATATGCATAAGTCAAGAAGCTCCTGTAAAAGTAGGAGAGAATTTAAATGTAAGTATTGTGTCTGTGGAGTAAGGGCTATTGACTTTGCAAAGGTCCTGCAGGCCTTAAGTGTTTAAAAAATAAAAGCTGTCCTTTCTCCTCTACATTAAAATTTCATTGGCAGGGAGGCCAAAGATGATTGGGGAAGCAGCTGGAGTATTATCAAGGGTATTTTAACATGTGACCAAGTTTTACTTAGTGTCCTATTGTATAAAAAGACTCCCGAGGCCAGGAAGGCTGCCAAGTCATGCACCTGATCGTTACTTGTCTTGATCAAAGTCACAGGAGACTATATACTGAAATGATAAAGCTTTCATTAGCATTTTATGTTATGGTTTAAAGACTTTTAATAATATGAAATCAGCTTTCAGAGAATATCATAATCAAGGCTTTCATAAAAAGAAATATTTAATAGTATTTAAATGTGCAATTACCCCCAATACTGTCTGCATACATTCACACCATTAACTCGGTAAAAGTGGGCTTTTAATCTCCAAAATGACCATGGTACCTTTACTTATAAACTTTACGTACAGCATTATCAGTGAGTTTATGAATGACCAAAAAAAATCAGTCTCATTGTCTTTTAGTCACATTTTTAAAAGGGGTAAAAAACACCTCAAATAGAATTACTTCTTCCACCTCACTCACCAGACTTGCCTTCAGATGTCATTTGGCTCTTTACAAAAAATTAAATGCTACCACTGAGACTATGCAAAAGACTGAATCATGTTGGCTGTGAAGGCTGTTCCTGAAGAGGAACTGCAGATGTGTTTGGAGCAATGGCAACATCACTGGAATGACTATGGAGCCTTCAGCATGATGACTTTGAAGAGGGTAACGATGACATGCATATGGGAGTTCTACCAGGAGAGAATGGGTCTCATCACTTTAGTGATGATTTTTTTGTTTTGTTTTTTTTCTCTTAAAGACCAGCCTTAACCCCAAATCCCTCTGGTCCCAGATCAAACCCTCCCTACTTCGGCACTGTCTGAGCCCTGATTGACTCAGAATGACTGTAAATAGCAACGGGTTTCCCCCCCTAGATCTATTTTTTTTTCCAACTCAGTCAACCTGAGACATGTTGAAAGATCTTAGCTTGAAAAGGCCAAGATTCCCCTCTGCATCCTGAGCCATCTCCAGTTGTCCTGATCTGTATCTGGCTGCTGGACCCAGATGGCCCCAGAGGAGAAAGTGAGGCTGGTGGCTTTGAACAGCCCTCCCTCACTTAAATCTAATTCACTTGCTTGTCATAGCATCACCTCCCTGATGTCATGGTCTTCAAGAACAGAGGACAGGGGGTTTAACTGAAGTCTGAAACCTAGTGCTGAGAATGAAGTTAGCATTTTTGACTCAATATAAGAAAACATTTTGTAACAATTAGAACTATGCAGCAATGGATGGAAATGGGAAGTAACAAGCCCGCCATCCCCAGAGGTGAGAACAGTCTGCATCCCTGCATAGTGGAAAGACCCCAGCCCTGCTACCTATTACCAGTATGACCTTGGGCAAGTTACAGTCCTACTTAGACCTCAGTTTCTAATCGTTATTAGCACTGCATTTGGCACTTAGCCCTAAATAAAAACTTTTCATTCATGAAAAAAAGAAGAGGACAAAGAGCAAAATGCCCCATAATACCTCCTGACTTTGGCGGACTAACTGTTGCTAGTAGGAGAGTGGTAAGTCAGTGTCCTTATTTATGTGGCCGGCCAACAAGCATTAAATGCTTACTACTAGCCAGGCGTGGTGCTAAGCACTGTGGAGATACAGAAAAGGGGGGGGGGGGGGGCAAAAATTAGTCCTTGCTCTCAAGGAGCTGACATCCTATTGGGAGAGTTCATTAAATATCTTCATCTAAATGAGACTATGCATGTATAAACTAAACTGGAATTTATCTCAGAAGTAAGGGGCTACCATTCTACATAAATATGGTAAGCCTCCAGGAGCAGGAAGCCGTTATGTTGTCTTCTAGGGGAGGCAAACCAGCCTGGGTCAGAAAAGGAGCAGGTTAAACCATGTGAACCAGTCTGAAGTGGGCTCTGGCCCATGGGTAGTCCCCAAACTTCCCACCTTGGGCAACAGAAGACCCAGCCTCAAAAAAAAAAATCCCACTTCCCCCCCAAAAAGATTATTCCAGACTAACACATCTTCTTTTTTAGGCAAAAATTACAAGATGAGGAGATCTGGGGATTCTATAGTTTTACCTATACTTTAATAAAGCATTTGACAGCCTTTCATGTTCTTTTGGAAAATAACAGGAAAGACATTAACTGTCATAACTGGTTAGATTTAGGATTAGACTTGTCCATCATGGTCCATAGCAGACCTGGGAACAATAGGTGAAAGTTGCAGAGGCAAATTCAGAATCAATATAAGGTTGGGTGGGTGGGTGAATATCAACCAACCACCAATTCTCCAGAAGTCTCACCTCCCGCCACTGTTGTTTTAAAAGCAGTCCCCAGGTCCAGGCTCCTTATTTCCCTCAATGCTAGGTCTTTACACATCTAGATAAGAACCCTATAAAAACCCAAAGACTTTTTGGCTTGGAAAGTTGTCCCATTCCCTTAAGGGGCCCAGTAGGGTTAGCCCAGTTCCACCTGAGTTGCAGAGGACTGGACTTTTTCTACCATCTTCATATTTAAGTATATCTCCTTGTGAGAGGTGACTCACAGTGAAGCTTCCTCATTTTTTAACTCCCTGTTAGATTCATATCTTTTCTCCATACTTTGTAAGCCAGTTCAGTCTAGTGAGTAACTCATGATTTCCCTGAAATGAGGTAATTTGAAAGAAAACGAGACTAGTCCACTTCTGATTGGGCACTTCCAAATTTGGTGAAAGGAAATGCATAATGAAGGATCATAAAACAACTTTCTGATAAGGAGAGACTAGCTATGAATAATTAGGATAATGAAGGACCATGCCATTAGTTAACACTAGTAAGAGATTGTGAGCTTGCCTCACCAGCCAATGGTGAGGTAGGACAGGTGTTAGAGGTGGAGTTAGGATTAGGACAAGAGAAGCCTTCTAGCAAGCTTCCCACATTTTTCATTCCCTGGCAGACACTATTTGAGTGACAAAGGCAGTGCCCTTTCTCATGAGAAAGAATAAGGATCTTTTCTGATCTCATACTCAGACTCTGAACTTTTTCATCCCATACACCCTCTACTAACCTGGCGTAACACCATGCATGAGCAGCTTCCCAAAAGAATGCTACTGTGAATAGCTTTTATGGTTCAGATTACACAGTATAGTGAACATGCCATTTATTCCATTACAAATCAAGGCCAACATTCACAACAAATCACAATATAATATTCACAACATTACATCTTATCACAGAAAATCACGTTATAGTGTTCACAACAGCTTAACATTGGAATGGCCACAACGTCTTCACTACAGTGGCCACAATATTTAGAACAAAGAACAAAAGAATAATCATCTGGTTTCCCTAAGGGGGGAAACTCTTACTTAATCAGTCATTTCACAATACAATACAATCAGTCTTCCACTCATGGGGCAATCATAGATTAAATTAATCAGTTGCTTATCTAGCAATCAGTCACTAAGTATTGTTAATCATTAGAAAATCACACAACCCCTCCACCCCTCAGTGTCCAGAAAACTTCAGTTTCATCATGCATTCCATATCCAAGGAGAGGCCTTTTCTTCATCTTGACTCAGGGTGGTCTCTCAGATTCCCTGGATCTCCTTCCATGGTCCCAGAGCCTACCTGAATCCACCAGTCACCTGGATTCAGAGGCAGACAGCTCCCAGGTTCTCATCCAGTCCTCTGAGCAGTTCTTGTTACACACTGAAGTTCACAGGGTCCAGCACATCTCAAAACCTTCACCACCTCTGTTGCTGGGTACTCAAGGATCAACCAAGCCACAAACAAACAAAATTGTATCCCAGTCATGATTCTTCAGTCCTGCAGCAGTTCAGCTGGCCCTAGGATCCAGAAGGAATCTCGGCCTTACAGGTGGCCTTCTAGGCAACTTCAGCCTTCACTGAAAACTCCATAGAAAACTCCAACTCATTTCTCAGTCCAGCAACCCAGCTTCTGCTGTGAAAATTCTGCTTCCTCCACCAGGAGCCACGAGGAGGAAAATTCTTGACTCTGATTCTCAGTCTCTGGAACTCTTGTTATACACACACACACACACACACACACACACACACACACACACACACACACACACACTGGCTTCCTGTCTCAGCCAACCCCCTCCTGCCACATCAGCAACAGGAGAAAGAGTTCACACCTTCTGTTTCTTTCACAGAAGTACTTAGCCCTTAGTTACTAAGGGCCAAGTACCTGCTAAATTAATTACTGTTACACCTGGCTTGCTTTGCTGTCTCATTGTGTGTTCTGTGTTTCCTTGTGCTGGACTATGGATATTCTTCTGAACCTTCCTACGTTTGCATTGATTGACAAGAATCTTATAGTTAAGCAAGTGAGATTCACCAGTCAGACTTTTCCTTACGACACATGGTGGACAGTAGCAGACATAGAGGGAACTAGAGGGCTCAGAGTCCTCCCTTCAATTATATTGATTCCTAGGGGAGAGAGCATGTGATAAGGTGGTCACTAACAGACCCTGTGTCTGCCTTCCATGAAAGAAGGCAGGTCAGAAACAAATATCTGCAGGAGATAGAGACTTGACACTGCCTAGTGGCATATCTGAAGAGGCAGTCAATGTAAAGCCATGAATCAATAAGCTTTTATTAAGTAATTATTATGTGTCAGGCACTATGCTATATACTAGAAATAGAACAGTCATTGGAGACTGTGGGTTCAAATCGTGGGAACGCCAAGACAAGAAAAACCACAGAAAGTGGTAACAAAAAATTTTATTAAAAAAATGAAAGGGATTATAATATGTGGGGAGCAGGGGCAGAATTCAAGTTTCCAACAGTAGAGGACAAAGTATACCTGTGGTATTAGAGAATCTTCTGTAAGCACAGCTCCAAGAGGAATAAAAATTTCAAGGAACCCAGTTAGGGTCATCCCTTTATATACAATTATCCTTAACAGGTCTCAGTTTAACACTCTTTTGATGATTAAGGTTAGATAATAAATAAGGCAGAGGAAAAAAAAATCATTCCAGGAGGGAAAGACCCTCAGAGTTTCTGACCCAAACAGAAACAATTGCTATTTACATTCACTCTGAGCCATCTGGGCCAAAGCAATGACCTAGTAGGGCTTGGACTGGGACCTATTGTTGGCCAATCAATGAGAGCTGGAGTGATTTGGATTTAAGGCATGGTCCTTAAGAAAGAAATCTAGCTTGTAAACCCCAAGAGATCTTTTGAGGTTTCAGTGATTAAAATTTACATTGTTTTTGGCAGAGTCAAACTGGGACCTGGGAAAGACTTAAAAAGCCAAGGTCTCCTACTGCATCTGGGACCATCTCCAGCCCTCCTGATCCCTATCTGGCCATCAGATCCAGATGGCTCTGGAGGAGAAAGTGAGGCTGGTGACTTTGCACAGCCCTCTCTCACTTAAATCCAATTCACTTTCATGTCATGGCATCACCTCCCTGATGTCAGTCTTCAAGAACAAAGGACAAAGAGCAGCAGCAAGTCACTGTGTCTCTGGACAGTTAGAGAGAAGGGAGCTCGTCTGACCACTCTGGTAAATCCCAGTCACCACATGACTCGAACAGGTTGTGTTCAAGGGAGGAGGTCAGACAGCAGCTGCTAGTAGAGCTACAAACAAGGAACAAGACCCTTTACTCAGCCTGGCTTTCTGTACAGTCAATTTGCTTTTTTAATTTTTTCGTTCAGTTTGTTTCACAGTAAACATCACACAATACATTTTTTTTCAAAATTTATTTTGATTCTGAAATGAACAAATCAAGTATTTTCACACACACAGAATGGTGGGTTTGGTGGGGTGGGGGTGGGGAAGGATCGTCCATGAAATTACAGATTTCTATCATGTACAGCTAGCTGGCTTCTCATTTTAAAGTATAATCTCAACCTGTAGCTTTCAAAGATGTTCCTTCTGTCTATGCTTCTTTCTGGCATTAATTTTGTTCTCTTCTTTGCATTTTAAAAAAAAGTTGCTTTAATAGCTGCTTTTTTTTTCTAAAACAGCATTTCCATCTATATTATGGAACAAGAGGATAGTACATTAAACTCCTCATCTATATGTAGACCTTCATATAAAGTCTTTTGCAAATTTCCTGCATTCTACATAAACAAAACCAAAAATAAAACATCTTTGCTCTCAATGAGCTTATCTTCTACAGACGGAAACATGTATATAAGCATATACAAATGTATGTTCCCTACCTTGAGAGGACACATGGGCCGGAGTGATGAGCCCAGTGCATACCCTGTGCCTTCACACCCAGGCATGCAATATAGACGAGGTTCAGTCTCAGAAAGCCTGTCCTCTAAAAGATGGCTCATTAAGACCACTACCCCAGTGCCCTGGGAGATGGTTTTCCTTAGAGTAAATTAGATTAAGTTTCTCCCCACCTCCCCAAAGGAGAAAGGTATTTAATGTATAACAGGAAACGGGGATGAATTAGTTTACTCACATATACCAATGAGTCATGTTAAACATAAAAGACTTAAGTGCATACATACAAAACTAAACTTAAAACAGGATTCAGTAACAACTTTTAATGACTACTCCTACTTGCTGGAAAGGCAATAATGTAAATCTCATCAGGACAGCAGTCTGTAGATGCACCAATAAGGCACTTTACATTTCACCTCAGCTCTGCCCTGTATACATAACTTCTAATATTTCTGCAGGTACAACAGCCAGACTCAGGCAAATCATCTGTTCTATGGCTGTCCTCTCTGATGAAGAAGCTTCCCTTTCCACCAGTCAACTGATCGAATCTGATTGCACCCAAGGTCTCTGGACCTCTGTTTCACAAGGTTGCCTCCAAACCTGAACATAGCCACCTTGGGATACTTATTTGTCTAAGATCCAAAACACCCAAACACAGCCTCAGGCCAGCCTAGCTTGGTGTGCTTTTTAGCCAGCACATACTGACCATCGACAGTCTCAATGCAATCTATAGGAAGAAAGAAAGAGATGAAGAGATGAAGGGATGGGCTGCTCCCTTTTTTGCACCCACAGTCATCAGCTCTTCTGGATACACAGTCAAAAAGGGGTTTCCTTGATATTTCAAAGGATAAGACCTCGGCAATGAGTCACACATAGCTAGAAGCAAGCCCTCCCTTCTCTCACAAAGCTTCCACATGGTCATCTAAAACCCAGGTATAACGAATCTGGGCATTACTCCATCCCTCTCCCCTAAAACAAACACAAGACCATTTCCAGGGGGAAGGACAGTCACTGTGGGGAGGGAAATAAGAGATGGCTTCATTTAGAGTGGCTCTTAAACTGAGTTCAGAAAAAAACTCAAGACTCTGTAATACAGAGATGAGGACAGAATACATTCCAAGCCTGAGGGACAACTTGGCTGAAAGCAAGAAAATAGAAGCAAGGTGCATGTGTACGGTTAATGTATTGTTCATGGAATGGGAAGATCTTTCTTGCCCATTAATAGGCCTACGTGATCTGTTTTGAGCCTGAGTCACATGGAGCCCATGATGGGAGGAGGTTGCTGAATGGATGGAACAGGAAGTGGGAGAGTGACGTGGAACTGAGAGAGGAGGCAGAGTAGCTACTATCGTGGGTGAGAGAGGGGCATTTTGCCTAAGGGAGCTTGTTTGTGGGGAGGCTCGATGGAGGGAAGGCTTGGGGATGGTGGTGCTCCCTGCATTGGTAATGTGTACCAAGTTCTTTATTACCATGGTAGATCTGGCTTTCTACTATACTAATAAAGATCTTGGTTTTGTCTTCAAAGAAAAAAGTATGTTACACCTTGCGATTCAAAACTGGAAATATGCCTGCATATTCATAGCAGTTGCTGTGGGTAGCCCTGGCAATACAGCATGTGAGGAGACTGCCAGGAGGCTGGGCTGTGGAGTATGGGGAGGGCAGGAACATGCACTAAAACTGAAAAGGTAGTTTGGAAAGGGCTTTAAATAAATGCCCACATTCCTTCATCCGTGGGAAAGGACAGAGTCTCCAGAACAAAAGCAGACAGGCAGAAAGCATTCATCATTTGTTAAATTTCCTCGGGACTGATTTATAATAGCTTTTAAAATTTATCATTGATTTATTTAAAATTTATTACTGACGTCAGGTTTACATCTAACTAAAATCTCCCCTAAACAATGTTTGTGCTGAATTTCAGTCCTGTTATGTCTTCAGTACTTGAGAAGTCCGTGATTTCATCAGTGTGGGTGGGCCCTCCTTCCACCCCCATTGTATTTAGTTCTCATGTGTCACTATAACCAAACCAATCACAAGCTTGTCTGGAGATGAACCTCTCAGCATTTAGCTGGGATGGTCCTTAGCCTTAGTCATAGGATCATAAGATTTAAAGATGGAAGGAAGCTTCAGAGATCATCTAAGCCAGGGGTTCCTGATCTCTGGTGTGGTCCATAAACTTTTTTCCCCTGAATTTTGCTAACTGTATTTCAATATAATTGATTTGCTTTGTAATTCCACACATTTAAAAACAGTCTCCTGAGAAGGGATCTATAGACTTTACCAGACTGCCAAGGAGGTCTCTAGTACCAAAAAGGTTTAAGAACTCCTGATTAAGAACCCCTTACTCTTACAGAATAAGAAATTGAGGTCCACAGAGGGATGGGACTTAGTTAAAATCATAGCTAGTAAGCCCATTGTCAGGGAGGCAGCTAGGTAGTTTCTATGAGCTGTCTTCTCGTATAAAGCAAGGGGTTCTTTTATGAATAGTGAACAATCCAGTTTCACTGAAACACAGGCTACACATAGCAGAGTAGACTGCACTCATTCATTCAATATTTACTTAGCACCTCTTATGTATCAGGCATCATGCTAGGTCTTAGCAATACCAAATAACCAATCCCTCCCTTCAAGTTTACTTGCTGGAGGTAGCAGGAAATAAAGCTGGAAAATTCTGGGATCAGATTTCAGAGGGTCACCAAGGCCAGGCACACCAATTTTGAACTTCATCAAGGAGGTAATGGAGAACCCCTAAAATATTTGGGCAGTGAAATGCCATGACCGATACATTTGACCCATTTCTCTGACAGCAATGTATAGGATGGCTTAGAATAGAATAGAGACTGGAGGTTGACAGACTTTTTAGGAGGCAATAGTCTAGGCAAGCAGGGGAAAAAAAGATGAGACCTGTGGTAGCAGTAGTTATAATAGAAAAGAAGGGACATATATGGGAGACATCACATAGGGGATGGATGACAGTTTTTAAGGGATCCTAGAATGCAGAAGTAGAGTCATCAAAAAAACCCAACAGAATATTCTTTCAAGAAGTCTGGCAGTAAAAGGAATGAAGAAAGGGGTAGATACTACCTGGGACAATGATCAGAGTTGAGGATTTTCTTTGGTATAAAGACAAATTGGATGCATTTGTACATGGAAGGGCAGGAGAGAGTAGAAAAGATCAAAATGTCAGTAAAGAGAAATATTTGTTGGACATACTCTTAGAAAATGAGGGAAGCGATGGGACCAAAAGCACAGGTTAGCTATGAAATAAAACTCCTTTCTTCCTGGCAGAATGTAAGTTCTCTGAAGGCAGGGTGTTTATTTTTGTCATCCTGGGTAACACTGAGTTGGTCATTTAATGTTGCTCCGTAATGTCAGACTCTTTGTGACCTCACGGACCGTATCACAGCAATACAGGCCACTGGGTTTTCTCGGCAGATATTGGAGTGGTTTGCCATTTACTCTTCCAGTGGATTAAGGCAAACAGGGTCAAGTGACCTGCTCAGGGTCACACAACTATTAAGTGCCTGAGTCCAGATTTGAAATCAGGTCTTCTTGATTCCAGGCCCAGGGCTCTAGTCCCCTGAGACACTCAGCTGCTGGCTATTTAATAAATGCTTGTAAATTGAGTGATTTCTTTGATACAGGAGGGAAAGAGAGAATAAAGAGACAATGATCTCTGAGGTGAAACAGCTGGTGGAACTCACACCTGATGGTCCTAATCTCAACAGAGCAGGAAGTGGTCATTTGATGAGGGTGAGGGGTATATATAGGAGTAAGGGCAGGGGCAGGGCTTAAGGAATTTGTGGAAAGTGTGAAACGGCTGTCCTGGGGGGTTTGATAAAAGCCAGCCTCAATAAAAGGATTGCCAAGCATCAATGAGGCTCAGGTAAGGTTGGAGAGTGAGAATCTATGCTGGTCTCATTTTTGTGGTTTTCTCAAGCAGCTCTTGGCAGCCCAGGAACAGGGTAAAGAAAACAGCAGGTGGAGGGATGGGAATAGTGTGAAAGGCCACAGGGTGCTAGCAGAAGCATGGGCAGCTAGGTGGTGCCAGAGTGGACAGAGAGCCAGTCCTAGAGTAAGACTCGTTTTCTTGAGTTCAAATATAGCTTCAGACACTTACTAGCTGTGTGACCCTGGGCAAGTCACTTAACCCTGTTTTACCTCAGTTTCTTTATCTGTAAAATGAGCTGGAGAAGGAATTGGCAAACTACTCCAGTGTCTTTGCCAAAAACAACAAAAAGACCCAAAAAAACTCAAATGGGGTCATGAAGAGTCAGGCACGGCTGAATAACAACAGCAAAAGCATTCCTGAAAAAGATGACCATGGGTAGGCAAACATAATAAGAAAGGGGTGTCAAAGACCCCAGAGGGTGAGTCCACAGACTGAAGAGACCTCCAGAAAACGCCTCTCCTGGCTTTGTCCTAATACAGAAGCAAAGCCAATACAACTTCTATCCGGACCCTCACTTTCCAGGACTGATCTGATCGTCTGTGGATAGGCTCAGAGTTCGAGAAGAGTGATCGGTAACTGGGCACGGGGGCTTCCGGGGTCATTCAGGGCTCCAGGTGGTTGAACCTGCCTTGTACGTGACTCTGGAGTTCTGGGTTCAGGGGTCAGAAAGGGCCGGCAGCCCTCTCCTTTCGGTTCTAATGCCCATTGACTCTTATCTCTGATGGGCTATTGCCTCTATGAAGGAGTTTCACTGTATTACAAAACCGCACCCTGCAAAAGATGAAGCATTTATCGTGTACCAGGAAGTGTGCTAAGCACTGGAGATATATACAAACAAGGGAGTAGAGTATCCCTGCCCTCAATGAGCTTACATTCTAATGGGGGAAGATAAGACTTAATAGTGGAGGGGGGGGGGGGCAGGTCTGGGCCCTGCCCCGTTAAGGCCAAAAGCTCACTTATCAGAGCTGAGGGATCTGGGGAGTGCAGGTGGCTGTAAGGAGCTGCAGACGGACCTTCTGTGCATCCCCAACAAGCACAAATTCATGCTTACCAACACCGGGAAAGGTCTTTGCTTCTGGAACTTAAGAGATGTCCTGCTCCTCCCCCCACCTGAGTAACAGGGAGAAAGCGGGGGGTTCTGCTTTGCCTCAGAATGACCTAAAGCCGACCGTCTAGAACAGGACCTTGGTTATTAAGCAGCCCTCACCACGATCCTCTTGTTCCTCTTTGATCAGGGCGGACAGAGGGGCAGCGGCCAGGGCTAACGCATTTTCCCTCTGACATACTTCCAGGAGCCGGGCTTGCAGACCCTCCTTCTCCGCTCGAAGCTCCTGCCTCTTCTCCGATAAATCCTTCTCCTCCTCTTCAATGGCCCTTTTCCTTAATTCTAGAACTCTCTCTCTCCTCTCCACCGCCCTCTCCCTCTTCTCCAGTTCCCTCTCCCTCTGGCTGGCCCGTAAAGCCAGCGCTCCCATCTGCTCCATCAGGCGCCCCCAATCCCCCTCCACGCCTGGGGGGGAGGGTGGAAGAGGAGGAAGCGCTTCTGGGCGAGCACCAGCCTGTCGGTACCCACTCTTCTCCAGTTCTTGTTTATGCAGACTCTTCAGATGCTTCCACAGAGCAGTGGTTCCGACGTTGAAGCCTGGGCCCCGGCTAACCTGCTTTCCACACAGCCTACAGGTGGCATATTGACTGGCAGGAAGGCCAGAGTGGGCCAAGGGCAAGTGAAAATACTCCCAGGCTTCCGAGTATCGAGCTCCCCGGCCGTGGGCTGCGGGGGCCACGCTTCGGAGGGCGTCAATGTAAGAGCCACCTTCTTCCATTTTTTTTCATCCGACTCGTCACACCTCAATCACTGCTCTTTACATCAAGGCGAGGGGAAAAAAAGAGAGAGAGAGAGACAATCAAAAGGTGACATTGCCCCCAACCTTAAAATCACAGTAGGTACAAACACTCTGCCCTCAAGGAAACCATTTCTTCCCTTTCATACAGAAGGACCCTTCTCAAAGTTACGCATCTGAGACAACAGAGCTTCTATTTTGGTATTTATATATCAAAGATTTTTTGCAATAAATTTTTTGCAGAAAATTTAAGTCTATTTTTAGACTAATTTTTTTAGACTAATATATAACAATACTAAATTATTATAGAAAATTTAGTCATTTTTTCATACTAAATTTTTGATAAAAAATTTAGTCTACATTTCATACCAAATGTTTATGCTAAATTGCTTATTTTAAAAGTCTACATTGTTATATTTCTACAAGAAAATTTACAGGAAGAATTTAACAAAAAATAGTTTATACCAAATTTTTACAAAAAATTTCGTCTATATTTTACACTACATTTATTTTTTTATTCATTTATTTATTTTCTTGTTTACATCATTAATTTCCAGAAGATTTTGAGTTACAAATTTTCTGGTAGGGCAGGATGGATCTCCCTACCCCATTACACCACATCTATGACAAACTTCAGTCTCCAGTTTACACTAAATTGTTCACAAAAGGTCTAGGTTTTTATACTAATTCTTTTACAAAGAAGTTTGTCTACATTTTTACATGCTGAATTTTTAACAGAAAATTCAGTCTCTATTTTATAGCCAGCTTTTACACTAACGTTTCAGAATTGTTAGTTTGTGTTACACACATTTTCTACTAAATATTTTTACTAATTTTTTTTACAATTTAGTCTTTATTTTTGTACCAAGTTTTTTATACTAAATCTTTTATAGAAAATTTAGTCTAATACTGCATGCCAAATGACCAGAAATTCCCTTACAAAGCAAACACACCTCCTCTTCTAACAAGTATGCTTTGGCAATACATATGCTCAAATTATGAGCTTTAGCCAGAACACTGAGTTAAGTTCTTTGAAAGGTGAATGCTCAGTAAATTGGTATTATAATTAAACTATATCTAAATTTTAACTAGTCTCTCCCTGCCCACTTTAAAATAAAAAATTCAAACCACTTTGCTTTACTCAGCGTGTTAAGGGCTTGTTAATGGGTCCTTTGAACTTGTCTTTCTGAGATGCCACATTTTCTAGAAACATTGGACCCAGAGCATACAGGAGGCCCTTGTGAGAAATGAGTGTTTCTCTCTTAAATTTAATTAATTATTGTATTAGGACCAAGGTTTTTCTCCTTTTTTACTTCCTCATTGAGAAACGAACCAGTGTGGGAAATTTCTCTTAAAGTTTACCCAAGCCAATACCACATCAGACAGTAAAAGAAATTTTAAGTCTGAGTTAATGGGTACATTCCTGCTTGTTGTATTTGCCCAGACATCTGGAAAGTGTTTATTCTTCCTTCTGTCAGACAGGTAATGCAGAAATTAATGTTTTGGGTTTTTTTTGAGGGGGAAAGCAAGGCAACTGGGGTTAAGTGACTTGCCTAAGGTCACCCAGTTAGTAAATGTGTCCAGTGTCTGAGCCCATTTTTGAACTCTGTTCGGTGCTCTATTCACTGTGCCACCTAGTTGCCCCTAAAATTGATGTTTCTTTGATCAAGTCATGTACCCCAAGACCCTCATTGTAATATAGCCCAGTTTTTCATTGCAATATTCATTTTCTTATTACTTGCCGACCAATCAAGGTTGATTGCCCTCCTATTCTTGGAAGGACATATAAACTGTGAGCCATCACCATGAGAGGTCTTTGGTCTAAGACAGTCAAATGACCATCCTTTTATTAATAAATGCTGGCCTTATTAATAAAATTATTAAATTACTCAAACCATGTCTCGAATTTTTTCTCACATCCCGAGTGTGACAAGGACAAAGTGGGGGCCCCCAGTCAACTGACATAATTTGTTGTTTATACCCCAAGCCGGATTCCCTGTGTGTCCTTGGAGTCAACATAGGCTGAGTCAAGCCATGCCAGGCTAGGAAGTTTGCTGGTGAGGCTGGGACCCTGCAGATATGCAGACCATCCTATCTTATACTCGGTTTGGCTGTTCCAAAAGGGAACAGAATCTGGCTTTTGCCTTTGCCTCGATCCTGTCTTTTGAGAGGGGTTTTGTCCTTTCCCCACCTTTACTACGCTTTCCCCCCTCCCATGCCGCGCCCCTTTAGGTGAGGTTTTGTTTCCTCCACCTTCCTTTCCCTTGCCTCGCCTTCATAAAAACACAACTTCTATATGGATTGCGAACTCTTTGGATTCCACACAGCACATTCACTTCTCTTGCAGTAAACCTGCTTTTCACGTAAGTTTTGGGGAGTTGTGGTTGCCTGTTGATGATGAGAACAAGAAAATGTTCCACATTTCATTTTACTCTGTTTTTCTGAAAGCCTATACTAACTAAACACAGCTCCACTGAGAGAAACTTGGGAATCTAATTCTTGAATCTTTGACCTGTCTTTGGGATTTGGACAAAACTTCCACCTGAAAGGTTCATGAGGATTCAACAGTGTGGCATGGCAGTGTTAACTGTCGCTTCTGAGGACAGGTACTGACTAGGAGGACACAGAGGAACTCCAACTCAGGAGCCAGCCTTAGGGGGAAAGAATCAAAAATGTTCTAGCACCAGAAAAAAGGCAGGTATCCAATCAATGCAGTGAAAACAAAACAAAAATGAACCAAAAAACCTTTTTGTTTCTACTGACCCAAGAGAAAGCTTACCTCCCCCCCCCCCGCCCCATATGTGACTATTCATTTAGTTAAAGTCTTTAGGAAGGAAATAAACAGAAGAAAAGCAGTAGATTCTCACCTAGTCAGAATGTTCTTTTCAAAACATCAATGTGAAAGATCACAGATTCAATGAAACCAATTGCAGGAGCCTTTTATACCAAACACCTGATTCACCATCATGCCTATGGGAGAAGGGAACAGAAAAAGGAATTTATGTAACACTTTCAAGGTTAACAGTTCATTTTTTTTTTTTTTGCAAAAGCCTCAGGAGATCATTAATACAAGTATAATTAATCCCATTTAACAGAAGAAGAAACTAAGATTTTGACAGCCTGAGTGATCTGCTCACAGTAAAAGGACAAGCGAGTGTAAAGAGCTCGGGCCTGAACTTCTGCCAAGAGGAGTCCCACCTATCTCACTGTTAGCCTGAGAGGAGTCCTAGGTGGTCATCGGGTTGCTCAGAATTCTGAAGTCTTTCAAAGTTTCCTTGTACAAGGATTTGTCATTATGTAGTTTTTTTCTGGTTCTGCTCACTTCACTCTGCATCAGCTCATACAAGTCCTCCCAGGTTTCTCTGAATCATTCATTCTTTTTAATCATTTCTTAGAGTGCAGTAATATTTCAACAAAAGCATGCACCAAGAGTTGAATTTTTAAATTTTTAATTTTTATTCCAAATTTAACAAACATCAAGTAAAACAAGCACTTCCATATGCACGCAAGTGTAGTGAAACTGAGAACCTCTATTATGAACATTCTTTTAAGAATATAAATTCGACATATAAATTTTGAACCTATTTTGCTTGTCTCTGATTCCTTCTGTTCTCTTTTTCTGGAGGTAAAGGAGGAGCCCTATTTCTACTTCCTTTCTCCCTCTCATCTCCTCCCCAAGTTGAAAACAAAAAGAAAAAGAAAAAACCCTTGTAAAAATTGTGGTATCCAGGAAAGTAAATTCCCATACTGACCTGTCCAAAAATGAATTCATTCTTCATCTTCATCTCTGCCTAGAGGTGGACAGCCTGTTTCACTACCATCACTCTAGAATGACAGTTGTTCATAGCACTGATCAGAGTTCCTGGTCTTTAAAATGTTGTGATTAATGAATAAATTGTTCTCCTGCTTCTGCTCACTTCACTCTGTATCAGTTCACTTTAGTCCTCCCAGATTTCTCTGAAACCATCCCAGTCATCATTTCTTAGGACACAATATCCTATTTGTACATCATAACTTATTTAGCCATTCCCTTTAGTTTCAAGCTCTTTGCCATTAGCGCCGAAGTAATATAATTAACTCATAATGCAAAAGCAGTATACTATCAAACTAAATATATAATAGCGTAAGCTTTCAACTCTGGAATTTTAGCCTCTTACAGTTACAGTTTCACTATAGTAGTCCAAACACACTTGTGATGAATTACCTAATAAAGCATCTATCCACAAAGTAAAAACCATGAGTCAGAGGGTCTGATATCCAATTCTGGCTCTTTTACTAATCTGTGTGACCTTAGGCAAGTCAACTGATCTCTCTGGGATTCAGTTTCCTCCTTGGTAAAAAATGTGGAAGTTGGACTAAATGATCCCTAAGGCTCCCTCTAGTTCCTAGATCTCTTATTGAAAGTGCATTCAACTGTCCTAGAGAAAAGCTAGCTGCCTTTTCCATTTTCCTAAGTGAAAGGGGCTTTTAAATTCTGTGACTTCCTTCACTAAATGCCAAAGGACATCTGAGTGGCTGTCACTTCCCCCATTCCTTAGAACCCAAATTGGTTTCTTTTATTCCTAGAATTTCCACCTCTACCCCACACCTCCATATACTGCCACATACCTGGTGGGGATGGGGGTAGGAATATTAGAGAATATTTAGAAAAACTATCAATATTTTTATACTATAGTTCAAAGGCAGCAAAAGTGGCTGCTTTGGAACAAACACCATTTTTCCTATTCTGCATCAGCGGTTCCAATTTTATGAGAGCTACTTTTCATTTCTCCCCAATTCTTGGATTGTCAGAGGAGAGATGCTAACTGTAAAGTGGCTAATCTGGGGAAGGGGATGCCAGTGCTAGCTGTGTTTCCCTCTGTGCTATGAATACTGGCAAACCAGACAGCAGCAACGGGCGTAGAGATTTACTCAGGGACCTACAGCTCCAACAAACTCTCTACTGAGCATCTATGTACTGGGATGCAAAGCACAGTGTTAGATGGTAGTGGAGATACGAAGATTAACAACAGGGGTCCCTGCCCTTGATGAGCCTACGATCTGGTAGGAGAGATAAGACCCTTACATTCACAAATGCCACAAAACAAAAGAAATTAAAATAACAGTATAATATATAATTATACTAAAAGAAGAAAATAATTAAAGGAATAGTGGAGCCTGGTCCTGAGAGCTCCCAGAGAGGAGACTCAGATCACTGAGGCGGCGTGGCACCTTCCCTGAAATGTATCATCTTAGCTGCCTGATGTACTAAGACATTAAGTGACTTGCTTAGGGTCACACAATCAGCATTCCTCAGAAGCAAGATTTAAACCCAAGGCTTCCTGCCTCTCAGATAGCTCTCCATCCTATGCCACAAATGTCTCTAAAAGATCACAAAAAAGAGAAAAGGACTTACATGTACAAAAATATTTATAGCAGCCCTTCTTGTGGTGGCAAAGAATTGGAAATTGTGGGGATGCCCATCCATTGGGGAATGGCTGAACAAATTGTGGTATATGAATGGAATGGAATGCTATTGTTCCATAAGAAAAGATGAGCATGCAGACTTCAGAGAAATCTGCAAAGACTTACATGAACGGATACACAGTGAAGTGAAAAGGAGAACACTGTATACAGCAGTAACAGCAACACAGTGCAACTATCAACCATAACTGACTTGGCTCTTCTTAGCAATATAATGATCCAAGACAACTCCAAAAGACCCATGACAAAAAATGCTGCCTGCACCCAGAAAAAGAACTGATGGAGTCTGAAGGCAGATCAAAGCAGACTACGTTCAATTTCTTTGTTTTTTCATGTTTTTTCCCTTTTGTTCTGTTTCTTTCACAAAACAACTAATGTGGAAATACCTTTTACATGACTGCACGTGTATAATCAATATCAGACTGCTTTCCATCTTGGGGGGGAAGGAGCAAGAAAAACTTGGAACTCATAAAAAATGAATGTTGAAAATTGTCTTTACATGTAATTGGAAAGAATAAAATACTATTTACATTAAAAGAAAAATGTCTTTTAAAAAGGATTTTAAGTACATAAAAGCAGGTACCAGGGGAAGGATCTGAACCCAAGCCTGTCTCCACATTTAGCACCAAAGCACCAAGGCAATTTCTAGGGAGGGAAATGGGGAATGGGAGGGTAACCCCTCTACTGTAAATCTCTAGAAAACCTTTTTTTTCCCTTGGAAATAGTTCATATTTTATATACCATGGATTTCCACTAACAAGCCCCTGAAAAGTAGTGGAAGCCCAAGAACCACTCATACCATTTGATGCTCTGAGGTTTGCCAAAGGAGCTCTTTAGCCTAATTAGAAATGCAGATCCAAACTCACGACGGAAAATGCTGGCTCACCCAGAGAAGGAATTACGGAGTCTGAATGCAGTCCAAAGCAGACTATTCTCACTTTTTTCCTGTTGTTTTTCTTTCTTGTGGTTTTCCCCTTTCATTCTGATTCTTCTTTTACAACATGGCTAATGTAGAAACATGCTTAACAGGACTGTACGTGTACAACCTGTATCAGATGGCTTGCTGTCTTGGGGAGGGAAGGGAAAGAGAAAAATTGGGAGCTCAAAATCTTACAAAGGTGAAAGCTGAAAACTATCTTTACATGTAATTGGGAAAAAATAAAATACTATTAAGTTAAAAAAAAGAAGAAACGTAGACCCAAGTTACTGTCTGCAAGCAAAGCACCGCTCATTCATTCCCCTCCACATATTGGAGGAAGGCAAATGTTTCCCAGCATCATTTTACTGTTGGAGGCGATAACCAGTCGAGAGCAGTACGAGACCCAACTGCCTCACCTTCTCTGTCCTCCGTGAACGACGTGGGTATCCATCATGTCTCGGCACCTACACTGCAGACCTTGGGGAGAAGGCGACCAGGGGCAGATTTTTAAGGGATCTATGGCGGAGGGGGAAATCACGTCTGTATTTTCACTAATTTATAACTGAAATGTAGCTTTTTCTTTAATGATGAACGTAAGCAGCAAAGATCCTAAGGAGAAAGGGCTCGCACGATTCGCCAGAGTGTCTAAGGGGTTCGGGACACAAAATGGTAAAGACCTAAGGCTGGCCCCAAAGAAAAGATAAAAAGGGACGTCTCTGCCATCCCTGAAGACGTGGTGGAATATGGGTACGGAACGCTGTATAACGTCCGATCTTTTCTGTGCTGGTTAATTTTGCCTGTTTTTTAAAAGCCTTTTTCATTCTTTGTTGGGAATGATGGTTCTCTGGTAGGGGGACATGTGTGTTGGGAAATGCAAATGATATAAAAAAAGGCGCGTTTAGTATTTATTATATAGAATTTCTTGAAACAGAAACTTATTGTTATATATTTTGAATCCTCTCTTCCGTTCTCCTGTGCACAGGACATGCTTCCCCGCCTTCTTTTGTATTTAAGTTTATAATATGTTCCTTTTTGTTTTCTTGTGCATTTAAGTCTTAGTGATGAAAAAAAGAAAAGAAGAGGCTTCTGTTTGTTCTAAGAAGATATTTTACTTTCTATTTCAGGATCAGGCACAATTTTTATTCTGATCATTTATGAGCAGTTAAAACATACACACACACACACACACACACACACACACACACACACACACACATACACACACAGATTTCCTTCAAGATGACTTCTTAACTTAAAGACAGGCTGAATGCTCAAAAGTAAAGGAAGATGGAAAGCTGAGAATAAAGTGGGATTGCAAAACCTCAACAAAGAACAAAGACACATACCAGATGGCCTATTATACATATGTGAGATGTGATAATAAAGGAAGGTAGTACATTGTAGTTTAAAATTCTATGTAAATGCAGTATTGTTATTATTGGGCTAAAAACCAAACACCCACTTAATGTTTCTTAATAGAAAGGGACATTCGTAAATTATAATTCTGTTTAAACTTACAATATTAAGACTAATTATCTGTTTAAACCCTTGTACCTTGGTTACAGAATTAGCATTTCTAAATCTCAGCTGAACTTGGGTTCCAGATGTGGACCATAAAACGCTGTGAAAATCAGACTGACTTGCAAAAAGATTAAAAATGATTTTATTTAGTCGAGGACACTAATGGCCTTAATCAAGACTGACCAACTTGCTTAAAACAAATAATTATCCTTGACAAAAGAAGTATAAATGAAATCCCAGTTCATTAATTTGCCAGCTTCTCTTCTCTAAAGGGACAGTGGCCTAATTAAGTATGTTGATATAGATACACAAGTAAGAATAAAACTGGCAATTCTAAATTAATTTATGGATTAATGCAATACCAGTGGGCTATTTTATAGAGTTAGATAAAATAATTATATGTAGAAAACTTCCATCAGCTATACATTCTCAATGATAAATGCATATGTAAGAAAATCTGGTAAAAAATTACCTAGATGAAAACTGAAATACAGGTGATTGATAAATCAGGGATACTTTCAAACTATCCTTTGATGCCTCTTGCCTTTCTCTTCATCCCAAGTGATTAGGTGGTACTTAATAAATTCTTATTAACCTACCTAAAATCTCACAAGTAATATCATTTGAAGTGATACTTCATCTGGAAGAGAGATCAGACCTACTTTGGCGCCAAAGGTATAAGCCAGCAATAATAGGTAAAAGCTGTCAAGAGGCAGATTTAGGAGAATAATTAGTTTTTCCCAGAATGGCTGAGTAGTCTCAGGTGGTAGACTGATGCTTTGCAAACAAATTCGGCAGAATCACTTGTTACAGATGATGCCGGCTAGTGCTTGCTCAGGTTGGACCACTTTCCAAATGAGAGCTGATGCAAAATTGTAAACAGCTGTCACAAACACACTGCACATAGTAGTTTAATAAATGTACTGAACATACACAGGGTTTCAAATTATAGTTAAGATTATGCCTTTATGCAACAGAGCTGTTTCCAAAAAAGTTGAGAGGAAAACATGTGCTGGTAAACGGAATCCTTTTTTAATGAAGCAAGAAGATTTATTCATACAGCATGCCTTTGAATCCCTTTAAATAAACTGAGTTAAAATCTAACTCCAGATTCCACCTGTGTGAGCCCCAGCAAGTCCCTTGGTCTCTACCTCACTTTCTACATCTGTAAAATGGAGCAGCACTTACCTACCCAGGGTTTTTGTGAGGATCAAATGATATAATATTTACAAGGTACTCTGCAAACCTTAAAGTACTACATAAGTGGTAGTTATTATTATATTCCAACATACCAATTTAAAGTAGGCTATGTCTGTATCTAGTTTCCTTAGAGAGGGCATACTGTTTATACTACTCTGTTGTTCAGTCATGTCCAACCCTATGTGACCCCCTTTTCATCTGGGGTTTTCCTGGCAAAGATACTGAAGTGATTTGCCATTCCCTTCTCCAGCCCATTTTACAGATGAGGAACTGAGGCAAACCAGGGTTAAGTGACTTATCCAAGATCACACAGCTAGTAAGTGGCTGAAGTTACATTTGAACTCGTATCTTTCTGTCTCATGGCCAGCCCTCTATCCACTGAGCCATCAGCTACCTCCTATGCTAGTTACCTTATCTCTTGGAAGAAGGGGATGGGGGCAGGGGTGGAGAGGGCAGGCTTTCCTAACAAGCCTTGGGCAGGGAACTCTAACTACTTGATCACCTAAGCAAAGACAGTAACTCCCTCCTGCATCTCACACAGGTATGGCAACCACATGTCTGATTTCAAACGTTCTATTCCACCGTCCCATGAACCAACTGAAAATTCCATTATTTCAGTGAATAGTATGTAAGCGTGTCGAGTCAGCCAGCATTACAATAAAAATATATGGTTACAGAAGACTGAGAGCCACAAGCTGAAAAAACACCATGCTCGCTTTCTAGACGGGGCTATTTTATGCCTGTCTGAACATGCAGAGAGAACATGATGTTGGAGAGATGTGGAGCAAGCCTCAACCCCGCTAGTAGCAAAACCCCTACAGATATGGGCTGTGCTCATCAACAGAAAAGCACAGATACCTCTCACAGCACAGCCCAACTGGCCATACTGAGGGGAAAACAAGAATGATCATTTCCACTTGCTATAATACTGTATTGTAGAAATCAGAAGAAACAACTCCAAGACAAGTCACTCAAGTTGACAGATTTTTAACTTGCAAACAAGGGGGATGCACACAGAGTGTAGGTGTAGGAGCTCAAATTAGATTTTGGCTTTTTTTATGCAAAAAGATCAAAGGAAATGCTGTTTGGCTACACTAGCAAGGGACAGGAATGCATGGGAATTAAAAAACACTTCTCAGTCTGAGCAACATCTGCTTTTAAAAAATCACATATGGCTCAGAAAACTGACTGCGGCAAAGAAGTATCTGTCGGAACAGGATACATAATGCTGGGCGCTTCTTCCGATACATCGTGTACACTAAGTTTACTTAGCAAACTATAGCTGTCCCAGCGTTACTGAGAACCAAGGTGACGTTTTGTTGTGGTTCAGTCATTCGCAGTCACATCCAACTCTTTGTGACCCCATTTGGGGTCTTCTAGGCAAAAATACTAGAGCAGTTTACCATTTCCTCTTCCAACTCATTTTTCAGATCTGCAAACTGAGGCAAATAGGGTTGAGTGATTTGCCCAGGATCACACAGCTAGTAAGTGTCTGAAGCTTGATTCGAACTCTGGACTTCCTGACTTAAGGCCTGGTGCTCCATCTGCTGAGCCACCTAGCTTAGGTTCATAGACAAACTCCATTTTACTACTTTGTTTCTTGTAGTCGTTCAAGATTACTTCCCTTTATTTTTTTTAATGTCAAAACAAGTACAAGTGGCAAAAAGATAAAAGTGTGCTTTTAACTCAGTTTTACAAAATGATTATTTATTTCCTGTGGTTCTTACAGATGACTGGCTGGAAAGCTTGTCCAAAAGGAAAGAATGAGGCTGCCATTTTGGCCACAGAGATGTTCCTAAATAGCATGTCTTTTCTTCCACAATCCCCACCCCCAAATCAGATTTAGCTGGAGTAGATCGGTCAATGATCCAATGTTACACAGTAGGGACTGCAAAGACAGATCTTCCAGGGTTGGCTGTCAGTATTTGGTCTTGAGTCTATAGACAAGTTGTCTGAAACCCTTGTGACTCATTTGGAGAGGGGGAAAGAACAGAAAACCATACCGGCTTGGTGGGGAGAGCTGGGCATCTAATGATTAGGTATTAAATTATTACATAAGACAGAAAGTCCTTGAAAAATGCCCTGGCATGAAGATCACCTAATCCAAGGCAAAGCCAATGGGAACAAACCTTGGAGAACCAGGTTGCCTGTTTTTGGATCCTGGGAGTCAACTACTTCACCTTTGCTATTTTCATGAGTATAAAGGAGAGATTACAGATGGTTCACTAAAGTTCAAGAATACCTATAAACACAGGAACTCTTGGACAAAGTGGTGAAATCCTGTGGTGTGTACTATACCTCTAGGGAGGTCTGCAGTTCACCTGTGTCTGAGATAAGATGCCTAGTACTAAGACTGAGAAAGGGGTGACTTTCCCCCTACTATCATCCCCAGGACAGTCTTCTCCTGAGGCAAGGATGTGTAGTCTCAAGTGCATGAGCTGGAGGTTGGGGATGGGAGAGGGACAAATAGAGTTCCTCTAACTGTGTAACTGACGGAGACTTCCTTTCATCCTGTGCCCACCCTGGGGAGGTCAGATCCAGGAAGTCAATGTGATATCACATATGGAGAAGGAACCGTTGATCCCTGATCTATTTTGGCACTTTTGGCAACGACTAGGGATGAGACTTCAGCCTTGTACATCTCAAAACTCAAGTCGCCTCCTTAGGACTGGACAACCTGCCTTTGGAACTGGTCAGACGACGGGTCAAGGAGTCTAACCAGGGAGCAGTAGCCCCAATCCTTTAGCATCTCAACTGCTGTAGAGACACTCCTTCCACCAGGATGCATCAATGTGTCCTGGTTCAGGGTCTGGGTTGGACAAGGCTGAAGGTGAGGTGTTGGGCCCATGGTCTGACCTAGGTCCTTGGAAGCTGAATTCCCACTGCTCCCTACTGTTTGTCTGCATGTTGTAGACCCAACATTCTGCCAGGATAGAGCATCCCTTCTGCTATCCAAAAGGGCCGGTCACTACCACCTGAGTGAGACGACTTCACTGCTCTCCCTCGCTTCGGGTCCTCTTCCCCTGACTTTTGTGAAAAAGGGGGAGGAGGATATTTAAAGAATGTGTTATGGCCTCTAATTTCTATTGACTGGGCCAGAAGTAGCTTCTTGGCCATATATCAAACTTGAGCAGAAACAAGGTATACAGAGCACTGAGATTGTCGGTGGGTAGCCAGGAAGTCTTTTAGACACCCCAAGTACTGATCCCATAACTTGCGGTCAACAGCACATGCTGGCAAGTAGTTAGCTGCAGGTGAAGCAAAAGGACAATGTTTTAAATGTTGGGGGTATGTGAGATTTAGAGAGAGAGCAGAAGTGAGCAGGAACAGGACCTGGGGCCCTTCAAGAAACAATGAGGAATTTGGACATTGAAATTCACTGGGTTGGTTTATCCGGGTATGAAAATATTTGTCATTCTTATGGCATTTGGAGAGGTCTCCCACTGCAACTTGGAGACTGTGGGGTGAGTGCTTTACCAGAGAGGACAGAAACAGGGAAGAGCTGCAATTAATAAAGAGCTGGCACTAGCCCCTAACTGGTCAGAAGATAAGAGTCCCCAGGACAAACAGAAGCCCAAAGCATAGAACCATAGTTGTCCCAGCATAGGCAGGGCCCAAAGGGTTAGGGAGCTCAAAGGTGTGAAAAGTAAGATAGCAGATAAGATATCTAGGGATTAGGAGAATCAGGACAAGGCATCCCTTGTCAGAGAAGAGGCCAAGTTCATGGAATCCCTCTGGTTTTCGTGTAAGATGAGCTTCTGATCCTTGCAATCCTTGGATTTAGTGTTCAGGTAGTAGGGGTTGTGAGTGCCAGAAGTGGCTTGGTAGGGTTCCAGGTGGTCTATCCCCCTCAACTTTAGGGAAAAGTTGGGCTATGAATAGGTTCTGGGATGAACCTTCCTATCCAGGACATGTCAGACTTTTACTGGGGGACTCTGATGTATGCTTTGTCCCCTGGCTGGATGCTGTGACAGGGAAGGTTGTCTGATCAGCCTATGATGCTTTGGTTTTCCTGTAAAGGGTAGATAGTACTTGAATTAATGCAGTGATTGTATTATACACAGTATCTTCAAAGTCTTAATACAGTTTTAAGTTACTAAAGCATAAAACTGCATCAAGGCTCCTGGAACATTCTGTTATGACAGCATTAAACTGTTCCCTGAGCAACCCCATTGTTGGTGCCCAAGTTCTAGTTGGCACGAGATACTCCAAACTGTGTTTCCTATTTGGAGACTCTGGCATTTCTAAACTGGATTATTATCAAGGGCAGAGCTTCAGCCCACTTAATATCTCAGTCTCAACAGAACCCAGACATAAAGAGTCTTAGAGAAAAGCCTTCTTTCCACTTGCCCTAAGGTTTGGGGATGGCATGGGAATATGCGATTCTGGGGAGAATTCACAGGACTTTGCTAACTGATGGTTGACCTCAGAAGTGAAGTAGGTACCCTGGTATGACTCAGTCCATACTGGGAGACTGGATCTAGGGATTAGTTCTGTCATTTTGGAGGTCACTGTTAAGGAGTCTGCTCTCTGGGTAAGATAACATTCTACCTCACTATTAAGCAAACAGACTATTACCAAGCACTATTTAAAAAGCAGAGAGGGTGAGAATTCTATGAAATCTATGCAGAATCCCTAGAATGAAAGATTTAGGCCTCCCTAAGGTGCTCCTGCAGACCTTTAGCCCTTTTCCTTCATGGTATTTTCTTCAAATACGTGATCTTAGAGGATGAAGATTGTTATTTGATTGATCTCTGGGCAATACCAGTGTTTCATTAGTCTCAATGCTATGCCATACAGCCTTCATACATATGGCCCAACTGATGGGTCACAAGTGTAAGCCGAAATAGCAGGATTGGGAGACGACGAGGTTTCCATTTGGCCTCATCATGAGCCCTGAAGAGTTGGTGGAGCAGCCTAGAGACGTCCACCTTTATTTCTCAAGGTGTGGTATGGCCAGTCAAGAGGAAATGGTGTCATTACGTGACAATGGGAGTGGAAGGAATGCAAAAGAAGGTGAGGCTGAGGTGAGAGCACTTAATTCTATAGCACCTAAAGCAGCCATGTTGGCACAGGTGTGTCAGAAACAGGACGGGGGGGAGGGGGCAGTGGAGTACAGAGATTTGGGAAGACGTGGATGGCCTTAAGGAGAGCAGCTGTGAGGGGCCCATGGGAAATGGAGGTTCCCAAGGTCAGGAACTCCTACAGCTGATCCACAGAGTAACAGATTCCAAAAGCATATCTGGAATTGGGTAGAGGTACTGACTGATGTGTCTTTTGCCAATTGGCAAACTCCAGTAAGGGCGGTTTGCCCTCACAAGGCGTAGCTTGTTGTACTGAGGATGAAAGCCTGGAAAGTTTCATAAGGGGTAACCACTGAATAGGAGAAAATAAGGTCCTAGGAATCTTGAATGCCTAAAGGACTTATCAAAGACAAGGATGAAAACAGAGTCTGAAGAGACGTGTACCGGGGGAAGGTCTGCAAGCCATTATGGAGAAGAGAATTTCTATCTCTGTTGGAAAGGGAAGGAAGGTGGGAGGATTTAGGGTGTTACCCCGTATATAGCAGGGTTGGGAACAATGGAGTGTCAGGAAACACAAAGGTATTAAAAGGTCAAAGGTCCTGGACAAAGGGGTAAATTTGATTTCTTTCTGGATCGTTTTCCCTCTTAACCTGGAAAATGGGGTGTCCTGGGGGGGTACAGCCAGGTGAAACTGTATAACAGAGTACTCCTTTGGATAGGAGTGATTCAATGATAGATGCAATTCTGTGCTCTCAATACCTCAAGATGGGATATTAGAGAACAGAGTTGGAAAAGGTTTGTTGGCCTCGTAGTAAATTTTGACCACTGCTGTCTCAAGAAGCAAATCCATATTATCAGAAAGGTTCCTCACAAGGCACAGAAAACTTTTTCCAAGGGCTGAGAGTTGAGATGGTGTTCCTCCTTGATTACTGGAGTGTCATAATTTATACCAATTAGGGAACTGCCTATTGGGGTCAAGGACCCAACGGAAGGGCCCAGATTGGGTGTAGAATAGGATTCCTCTCCTATTCCTACAGCATTCACTATATCAAGGGTGGGGAACCTGCAGCCTCGAGGCCACATGTGGCCCTCTAGGTCCTCAAGTGCAGCCCTCACAGAACAAATCCCCTCAATAAAAGGATTTGTTCTATAAAACTTGGACTCAGTCAAAAGGCTGCTCCCAAGGACCTAGAAGGCCACATGTGGCCTTAAGGTCACAGGTTCCTCACCCCTGCACTATACCTTGTGATAAAGGCAATTCTATGTCTTACACCGGAATAGTTAAGAAGGTAGTCCCAGTGTCAGTGAGAAAATTCAGTTCTCGATTCCAACTGTGAGCTAGATGTGGCATTTCCGGGTCCTGTTGAGGGCTGACTGGGTCCCATCACAGGCAGTTAGGGAATTTGCCATCTTCTCTGGGACCAGAGACATTACAGAAATGATGGTCCTGGGGGAGCTGTTCTTGGTCCCTGAGCTGTTATGGATTTATTTCACCAATGTCGAATGTTCTCATGATAATGACTTCCAGGATGCTTATCACTGTCTGTGGGGCCCCTTTACACAGGAACAAGAGTTTCAATCTCATTGTAAGCTTATTCTGGAGTGAGTCTACCTGAAGGATTAAAACCTCCCTCTTCAGTTCCTTCTTTCTTTTAGCCTCCTGTTGGACATTAAAAAAATACAAAAAACTGAGCAGCTGTGGTGTGAATGGCAATAAATGGGAACCCATTTCAGGCTCCATTTAGCTTTTAATGGAGAACTGAATGTCAGGGAGACTCTTCACTAAGGCAGAAATAAGAAGGAGCTGGTATTAAGGAGGGTTTGTATCTAACACAGTATATCTTTTATAAAAGTTTCCATAAAGTGTTCTACAAGGGTTTAAGATGTTCTTCATTTGCATAAATCCATTTTCACCCAGTTAGTCTTTGGTTTCTCTGATATGGTACCTGGGGTCCTCTCACTCAGCATCTGGACACTGTTGGTCCCTGTCTGTGGTAGAGAATCCCAGTGATGGGTCAGGCGCTCTTTTACTTTGGATTTTGGGTAACTTATCAGCCAGACACCAGGTTCAGTGGAGGAAAACTGTATACTTAATGGGAGGAGAGAGAATTGCAGAGTGCCAAGGACCATTGAAGTTTCCCCTAAGTTTTACAAGGTCCTCAGGTGGGGTGGGAAGAGACTTCCGTGATTAACAGTATCAGCAGCTGTCCAAGGCACATGAATTCTTTGAGCTTTGCTCCTTAGAGTGGCTGGATACATGCACGCTGAACACTAGTTAGTGATCTCAAGAAGAGAAGATACTGTGTTTTCAGAAAGGGAGGGGGAAGAGGAAGTGTTGTAGAGAATAAATACAGTTATCCTTTCCACATTGGTTTAGATATATCATGGGATCAGCATAAGAAATTAAATGGGAATTTGGGGGGAGTTTTGCAGAAGCCACAGATGACACAGAAAAAGTTTAGAAACTCAGAAATGCACAAAATATATGTGGAGTATTGCATAATATCAACACATTTTATCTCCTACTACCATAATAATTCCGACTTCTTCTCTGAGATGAAGGGTGGGTCAAAAAATCTCACTTGGATTTTCTAGATCACACCCCTAACTTCTACAATGTGGAAGAGATAACTGTAAATAGTTCTTAAAACCTACTTACACGCAAGGTAAAGACTATCTTAAGATTTTCCAACCTCATTCCCATGATCTTTGCTCACCTTCCCATCAAGGATCCACAGAAAAATGTTTGGAGAGTCTAAGTTTCAAGAAGTAGCAGGACAAGAGTGGGACAGAATGATGGGGAAGACATGGATGGAGGAGGTCTCAGGGAATTAAGGGGAAGGGTCAAGAGAGGGCTGAGTTTGAAGGGAAGGGGGAAGGCAGAATTGATAAAGGAGGGAGATCCTCTCAACAGGGGGAGAAAGAACATGGGCATATGACTGTAACTGCACAGTTAATGCAAATAGCTAAAGAAGCTCTAACTGTCCTGTTGGAAGGTCTGTATGTGACACAGGCCACCCTTGGCATATGCTTTCTTTGTTGATTCTATAAAATGCCTGGCCTGGTCTGAGGACAGTGCAAAGATCCACAACTGTCCTGCTGCTATCCAGGACGGGCTCGTGAAGAAGCTCCCCCCAATAAGTATTTATTTGCTTCTGCCTCTCTTTCTTTGGTATTTCAGTGTTCTCTTGGAGGTGGGACTGTCCCTCGGGATGGTCTACCACCTTACACTTGGCATAATCAGGAAAGAACAGCTCTGCCCCCTTACAAATGGTGTGGCTAGCAGGACACCAAAGGAATCGGCTTGGGGAGAAAAGCCTCCTCCATAGGGTTAATCCCAAGTTGGTCACCCACCTCCCTGGGAGAAGGGGGTGTTGCACGCTAGATGCCTGGTGTGAGTATGGGGATACCTAAAAAAAGCTGATTGACTTGTACCTTGACAAGTTCATCTATTTGTGTTACTTAATGGAAGATTTATAGCTTAGGCCAGGGATGGGGAATCTGCAGCCTCTCTAGGTGCTCAAGTGCAACCTTTTGACTGAACCCAAACTTCACAGGACAAATCTCCTTAATAAAAGGATCTGTTCTGTAAAACTTGGACTCCGTCAAAAGGCTGTACTGAGGACTTAGAAAGCCACACGTGGCCTCCAGGCCTCAGATCCCCCACCCTGGCCTAGGCAAACATCAGACTTTCAACTCTGTTAAAAGAGACTTTGAAATAGCAATTGCCCTTACTGTCATAGGACAAAGAACAAAATAACCTCGAGGTAAAAGACGGAATTTTTTGGAGAGAAGACAGAGGATGGTATAGGGGAAAAGAGAAGAGGCAGAGTTTCTCTCTCTCTCTTCTTTACTTTCCGATGTTGGCTGAGTCAGAGGACAGTGAAAAACTCAGTGAAGTGAAGATTTTGGGGGATATGACTAGAAAGGGAAATGTAGGACCCAAAATATGCAGGAGACAAGACAGGTCCAGCCAATATTTAAAAGGCGGGCAACTGATAACCTCCCTACTAAGGGAATATTGAGGCCACTGTCTGTTGGTCTGTTTTTCTCTGCCTACATTTATGTGTGTATCTGAGTGTGTATATCTGTGATGTGTACACAGAGCTTAGAAGGGAAACCACCCCATGGGCCAAGCTCTCTCTCTGTGTCTGGTTAACTAACCCTTTCCTGGGAAAAAGAATGTGAACCCCACTGGGAAGCTTGCTAAATTTTCAGAAAGATTCTTCCCTTCCCTTTATACTCCTGAACTGTGACCAGGTTACCAGGGGTACCAGAGGTAAAGACAAATAAGCAATAAGGGAATCTTTTCCCTCAGACTGCATAATGTTTTTACATCACAGACTAATAAGAAACTAAGTTTCCGACTAAAATGTAAATTCTCTACTGTGAATCCCTAAATTGTGGTTTAAATGGCTGAAATATTCTAGCAAGTTTTGAGTTAATATTCCTTAGAATGTATTTCTAAGGGAATTAAGAGTATTTGTGACCCCATCTCCCTGAATGATGAATTTGTTGTTTTACAGCGAGAGAAGAAAGTTATCTCACTAGCTATAGAGACAGGGGGCAAGGGGGGGGGCAGTGGGGAGGAGGCAGAGAATGGTATCTTAAGTTTCCAAGCGAAAAAAAAAAAGCTGCAATCTTAAATTTAAAATAGATCTGGCACTTATAAACTGTCTGCCTGGTTCATGAAAAAAAGAGAAAAGGTTTGTGTACCTAAGAAAATAACCAAAATAGTAAAGGGGTTTGAATAGAACACCCAACTAGATACTTGGGGAGTCTTACAAACTCAAGTTCAGTACTGATCAGTTTAGAAATAACTTTTTAAATAGATGTGTGTGTCTTGGAATTAGAAATTTTGCTGTAAATTAGATGAGACACCTACATTTTTTTGTAACAGATTATGCTCACTTTGAATTTTAAGAATGGTCTTGCTTCCTCCCTATAAAACGAGAAGCTTATTTAAGGGAGAAGGAAGAACAAGTGCGAGCCCTCATGAGGACTCCCAAACTGTAATCACTTGAGAAAAATCCAGCCAGTTAGGTCCATAAGTGAGTCATGAGACTCAATAGAGACTGCGAAAAAGATGGAAAAAAGGAGAAGACTGGAAATGACCGTGTGCAGAAAGGTTCAAAGAAAAAGCTCTGCAGGATCCTCTTGTCTGTAAATTTAAACCATCAGCTTGGGCAAAACTGCAGCATCTTATCGTCTGTAGGAAAGAGCTTGTTGGAGTGATGGGATCCCTAAACAATGAACTGGGCTACAGAGAATTTACAAGTTTGTTTATAATACAGAGGGGATTTATAACAACTGATTTTTACACCAGGATGAGTTTAAAATCATGAAGAAAAAGAAATAGAGGGGAAGAATGTTGAGCATAATCGTGTGTGTGTGTGTGTGTGTGTGTGTCTGTATGTGTGTGTGTGTGTGTCTGTGTCTTGTCTGTGTGTGAGTGTGTGTGTCTGTCTGTGTGTGCGTGTGTGTGCATGTGTGTGTGTGTCTGTGTGAGTGTGTGTGTGTGTGCGTGCGTACGTGCATGTGTGTGTGTGAGTGTGTGTGTCTGTGTGTGCGCATGTGTATGCGTGTGTCTGTGTGTGAGTGTGTGTGTGTGTGTGTGTGTGTGTGTGTGTGTGTGTGTGTCCTGGTAAACTTTTATTGCTTATTGCAACACCACGAGAATCATGATTATCACATCCAGTCCTAAATTTCTGGGCACTTGTTATTTGATATAAAATCTCTTGGGACTGTTATCTGATATAGTTCTAAGGTTGGCATTCGGGTATGATTGTCTGAAGTCAGCAATGCACCATTCAAGAGAAATGCTACAAGGGGCTCAGAGGGGCTAGGATCCCAAATTGCCAGTGTGGATGCCTGTATCTAGGAAAAGACTGATCTAACCACCTTGGCATGGCTGGAGGTGGCATCCTCTTGACTCAGTTTCCCCACTGTGTTACCTCCTTTTGTCTATACCGAATGTTCACATGGACTATTTATGTCTGACCTGGGGTATGGCCTTTTGAGCTCATACTGGTCTGAGCGGCCACAGTCGGACACACGGTACATTGACCCCAACACAGTGATGTCATTTTGGTCCTCTTCAAATGTGAAGGATGGTAACAACAACCTTCTTTTGAACAGAAATTATTTCCTACCTGGTTAATCCTGAGTCTGGGTATGAGGTGGAACTGTTACTTCACCATTAGTTGTCAACTGTCAACCCTTACCTGAAATCAAACACGGCTGAGGCCGCTTTATATGCATGTGTTGCTGAGGCAGCTTTATATGCATGTGTTGCGTCAATCTGTGCCCTCAGGCTTAGGCCTGGGGGACCCGTTTTAATGCTGCTATAATCATCTTCCTGCTTTTTCCTTTTATAGCAAATTTCTATAATCATGGCAAGTGGCCAGTAAAAGACATAAGCACATCGCAATTAGGTGAGATCTTACTGTTTTCCCTCTGAATGTGTAGTCATCCAATGTCTCAAACAGCTAAGCAAATTAGTATTGGGGCTTGTCATCTGCCTGCTAATAGTTATATAATCACATACAAGATTATGTCCCTGAAACACCTCCTTTTTTCAGAATGTTATGGGAATAAACAAAGAAAAAAAGTTTGTGAGACAAAGATGTGAATCTATTCATTTGTGAGATTAAAGTCAGAAATTTCTTCTGTTTTATTTTAAGAATAAGAATTTCTTTCAATCAGTCATCTTAGTAGAGAGCAATGCTTGTATAATATCTATTCCATCTAAGTGTGGTTAACAATGAAACATGTTTTACTACAGGTAACTCATTTGATATAAACTGTTCTCTCCATATAACTGGGAATTAATTACTTCATATAGATCTACACATCTCATCCTGAGTCGTTTCTTAAAATTAAAGTCAGCCTCTTGAAAGTTAAATTCATTTGTGGAACCACTGAGCCTAAGGGTGGAAAGTCACTACCTACCAAGAACATCATTACCTATATTTTCATACACAGAATTAGATCCTTAATGGCATCTGATTCTCCTAAAGGAATTGGAATTAATTGGAGTGGAAAACAAGGTTGTGTTTATCCTGTTCAGTCAGAACTGAACTTTTCCCTGAGTCTGGGATTCGGGTTTGGGTTTGATCCATATCTTTTCCTGGCTTAAGACTCTTTAGTCTTAGATATTTTTTTGAGGGAATCCTTAAGGCTAACACCAACATTTTCCTGCCTTTTCATCTCAAAGTGATCTGCCCAAAGGAACCAATAGCTCATCTATTTAGGATGGAAATCTTCCAGGAAACCTCTAAGAAAAGTTCATTTGTCATATTCAAAGGAACCTTCATCTAGTCAATTGCCACTTGGATCCCACTGGTTCATATTGATCCACATTGGATCTCTCTTGCTTTACCTATTCCAAATATGTCAGAAGCTTAAGAGACAAGCTAGCAGGTAGGGGCTAAGGGAAGACCTTGATCACCTGACCGAGGAAGATCTACGAGTGAGAGTGTTTTGTTGGATGCCTATGATTCATTCTAACTTTCAGGCTGAAGTGTAGTCTCAGTCCTCAGAGAGACTCCATTACAAAAGACCTAGCAGTGAGGATAGAGCTCTGTCCCCAGGTCCAGTCTCAAACTTGAGAGATCTGAGTAGTCCCAATAATATGTCAGGGAAGAAAGAAGCAGAGGAACCTCGGGTTCAGGTACAGGCCCACAGACCCACAGGTACAGACCCACTGGTGTCTGCCAGGAGAGGAGAGAGAGTCTATTCCATCGAGATACTGGGTTCACACATCCAGCCCATGATTTCTCCTTTTACTGAATTATTCCTTGGGTAGTAGTAGTAGATACAACTGCTTAGTGGTCAGACAATCTCAGTTAACTAATCATTATGATTTAAGAAAATTTCTTGATATGGATAGAAAAGAAGTAAAGTGAAGAGGAGAGTGGGAAAAAGAAATAGGTAAATGAAGAGTTCGTTAAGCTTCATGCCAACAAAACAATTTCTCTTCCCACAGTCCTACTCAGGTCCACCCAATCTTAGTGGTTATTTGTATGTGATTAATTTGGGGAAAATGATTCTTCCTTCCCCTTGAGAGAAAAAGCTGGACACTCTAAGAGGCTAATTGGGTCAAAGTCTTACCTTGTCATGTACCTCAATGGTCCTGAGGGATGGGTGCATCCACCACTGTGAAGAGAGTTCCAGGCATCCCACGTCTGACACCAAATTGTTAGGGAATTTCTTGACTAAGGAGGTCCCTGGGAGAATCTCATCCACTAGTGGATCCACAAGCTAGATATCTAAAAAGCTGGGAAGCCAGACTAAAGAGAAAAGACTTAACATGCAAAGGAACCTACTCAATGGAAGCAGTTTCAACTTTTTTTTTAGGAAATGGTATGTTCTTATATAGCTATACAGAAAGGCAGAATTTAGGTTATACAATGAGTAGCATCCTGCATCACTGAACCACATCAAAGGGGTATTGTTCTACTATACAAAGAAAGGTAATGACTGGACTTGACCTAAGGTCCTGCGGACCTTAGGCTCAACAGTCCATTGCATCACCAAGTTGTTAGGTATTCCAGACTAGTGAGTCTTGCAGATAGTCTGCCAGAAAGCCCAATCAGAAGGAAAGAAGGCTGCCATTTTAGAAATGTGGCTTCCATCTTATTCACAAAATATATTTCTAAATAGTGCACCTTTTCTTCCAAAGAGTAAGAAACTGCTTTAACTCCTAAGCAAAGACAGTTTGTAACTCAGTCTCGCATCTCAAATAGGTCTGGCAAACATATGCCATGGAAATTCTAATATTTCAGGGAACAGCATCTAAGCATGTCGAGTCAGCCAGCATCACAATAAAATATATGGTCACAGAAGGTTGAGAGTCACAGGTAGAAGAAACACCATGCTTGCTCACTAGCCTGTGCTATTTTATGCCTGTCTGAACATGCAGAGAGAGATGTGGGTGGAGAGATGTGGAGCAAGCCACAACATTGCTAGCAGTAAAATCCAACAAATAAAGAAAAGCACAGATGCCTTGAGCAATAAAGCCAAATTCATTGACTGCACTTACGGGAAAACAAGAATGATTATTTCCACTTTCTATAATATTGTAGAATACTGTGGAAAGCAAAAGAAACAACTCCAAGAGAGTCATTCAAGTCAGCAGATTTATAACTTGCAAGTAGGGGCTGGTGGGGGAATGATGCACACAGAGTATATATGTATGATGTATGTATGGGAGCAGTTAAGAGTTTACTATAATGACTTTTTTTACACAACGAAATCCAAGGATATGCTCTGCTTGGCTACACTAGTGAAGTACAAGAACACATGGGAATATGAAAAACAAGAAACAGAAACAATCCCCAAACCTCTCATTCTAAGAAACATCCGCTTTAAAAAGAGATAAATTACATATGATCCAGAAAATTAACTGCAGCCAAGAAACACCTGTTGGAACGGGATGAAAAATACTGGGCGCTTCTTCAGAAACATTTTATTATACCTTGAACTTACTCAGCAAATGACAGCAGTGCTAGCATTTCTGAGAATCAAGAAGATATTACTCAGATTTAAAATCAGATAACCTCCATGTCCCTACTTACTCTGCTTGTGCGGTTAAAAGTTTGAGATGTTCAAAATCACTTCATTATACTTTTTTAAAATGTTGAAATGAGTATAAATGGCCAAATTTATCTTATTTTTATGTGTACTTTCAAATCAACTTTATAAAATGAACATTTTCTGGCCTCCTCTCATACTATAGCTTTTCTTAGCTGCAATTAAGCCAGCGAGAGCCATTTAGAAGATTGGGGATTGAAGGCTGTCTCATACCAACATTATAGTCAACCAGTCAGCAAGCATTTATTAAGTTCTTACCCTTTGCCAGGCACTATGCTAGACACCAGGGAACAAGGAAAGGCAAAAACAATTTCTTGCCCTCAGGGAGCTTACATTCAGATGAGAAGGATTTTTTTTCTTAATAAAATTTCTTGCTTATTTCTCCTTGACCTGTAGCTAGCAAATCAGAGTATCTGGGGAGTCTCTCCATGTGCAGGGAACTTGCTTCTTAGAGAATCATGATGATTTCTAAGTGCTTTGGAAAGACTGGATCATTCATAGACATTCTGTAACTGGTTCTGGCTAACTAATCCACATGGCTGGGAAGAGCCTTCAATTGGCTGCACAGCCACCACCGTGTGCACATCAAACAGACCTGTGTCAGCATTGGATGTCTCTTGGATTCATTCAATGACTCCTTGCCCCCCTACATCATGTAGGAGACCATGCTGTAAAGCCATGGTGGCCCCCAAAACAGGCTGAGTTCTTGGCCTTATCTTTTGTTCTTTCCCATTATGTGTGAAGTAAGTGGAGTCTTTGACCTTAGGAGTTTCCAAAAGCTGAGAGCAATCCACAGGATTCTGGGACTCAGAATACAAACCAGGTTTTGCATCAATGCCCCAAGGAGCAAGAAGCAACCTTTGGGAGTGACCTTTGGGTTCTGGGACAGTGGAAACTGAGACAACTTGGTGGGCTGACACTATGTAGGAGCAGGGTTAAGTTTTGAGTTTATTTTCCAGAAGGCAAGGTGGTTCAGGAAAGAGCACTGAGGTGTTGGAGGGAAAATGTGAACTGATTCTTACTGCATCCTGGAAGTAAATATCCCTCCATAAAAACTAATTGATATTGAATAAAATGGTGGTGCTTGTCACAGGCTCTTGATAATGGCAGCAACACAGTTCCGGGAAACTCAAGCCTATAGGTCAAGTAAAGAAGAGACGTCCCAGCCCTCACAGCAAGGAAACTTCCCATCCAGCATGGTGGAGTCACCCAATCACACACAAAAAGACCCAAACAAGGTTCCTTGTTCAATAAGGAATTTTCATACAAGTGCTGGAACAAATCGAAAAATTCTTTCAAGCTTTGATTCTCTCTGTGGGGAACCCAAACCCACTTTTTCAGCTACTAATACTAAGTTAAAAAGTAGAAAAGTAATACCACTCAGAAACGAGAGGAAGGAAAAGATTTTCATATCATGTGTCCTGCACTGGGGTTCCAGTCACAGGATAGGCCAACATGATTTAATATTAGGGAGCATTTGGGGGATCTCAAGGTGGTACCAACAGGCCCCCCTTTCCACATCAGTAAGAGGAAATTATTAGGCTAGATGAGCCTCTCGGGGTCTCCGTTTCAGCTCTGGATCTAGGATTCTGGACTCTCTTGCCCTCCACCACCCTAAAGTAAAATGTGTCATTTAATTAATAGCTGAGCTGAGGGCACCTCGACATTTACTGACACAAGTCCGGCCACCTTCTTGTTATAACTGAAGTTTTGTACAAATTGTACATTTTTGCAGCAACAACCTAAAGTTTTCAACAATCTGCAAATGTCCGGGGGGAGCCGGAGGGCGGCGGCAGACCCCCCCCCCCCCCCCCAGTCAGGAGTCTCGGTGCCCGTCCTGACACAGGGCACCGGCTCGTGGGAGCACTTAGTTTCGCTTTCCCCGGCCTGGCCCCCGGCCCGGCCATTCATCTACCCGAGGGGGCGGCGGGGGGGGGGGGCTGGGTCGTCTGGACCCCGCTACCCTCCCCCCTTCACCGGGGTGATCCCCCGGAATCCAGCGGTCGGGCGGCGCAGAAGTTTCCAGTCTAGGAGCTAGGAGGACGCGTGGGCTTCGTGCGGCTGGGAGACAATGGCAAGGATGCAACAGTTACTCACTTCCCCAAGAGCACTTAGTGTCCCGGGAAAGCAGGGGCGGGGGCGGCTCTGCAATGAGCCCGGACCTCCCGCCAGCCCGCGGTCAGCCACAGTCACAGCCACAGCCACTGGAGCCATACTTTGATTCAGTGAAACTTCATCAACATGAATCAAGGGCCAAGCCCCGAACAGGCCGCTGGGCCTGGGGGACAAAGTCGGCCACCTTCCCGGGGCGCAGATTCTGAGCTGGGGGATCGCAAGACAAACTACGAACCGAGGGAAAGACAATCCCGGGGTCGGGCGCGCACGTCCCCCCCACGCCCCCAGGCCCGGGAACAATCGCAACGATCCAGTAAAGATTTAGGGGGAGCCTCCCACGAGCCGGGCACCCGGGCACGGAAAAGCGGACAAGCCACGACCGATGAGGCGCAAAAGAAGAGAACCAACGCCGGACTGGGCTAGTGAACACCCCGACTTGCCGCTTCCCCGCCCTTTCCCCCGCAAACAAGCGCCATGGAATCCGATTCCACATTCACTGAGTGCCAACTTAGCGCCGGGGCCGAGAGGCAACAGTCCCCCGGCCTGGCCCGCCTGCCCCCAGCAACCACCACGAGAACAAGTCCAATACACATTTACCAAGCCCGTGCCACGGGCCGGGCACCGAGGGTACAGGGGGGCGGGGGGGGGGGGGACGGTCCCTGCTCCGCAGGAACAACAACAACAACAAAACTCCCGAGCACAAAGGCCAACCCCGGCCGCCTCTGCGGCCCAGCCCTGCGCTTCCGCGCCTCGGACCCACCTGGCCCCTCGCTCGCCGCTCGCTGCCCCTGGCGCCAGGTTGTCCCGGCCGGGGCTTCTCTCGGGGAGCCCAGCCTGCACACATCTTGTTCTGGTCCGCCCCGGGCATGGTGTGCAGCTCCCGTGAAGCTCCCGTGCAGGGCCGCCCTGGACCCCCGCCCCTTAAAGACGCCGCGCTGCCTTCCGCAGGCTGCCCCGGACGCACACCCACTTGTGTTCAAAGGCTGGAAATCATCCACGGGATCTTGGAGTCCAGCAGCAGTGGGAGACTGACCCCTCCCCCGCAGGGGTTCGCTACTCTAAAGGAGAAACAGCGGACTCCCCCTTTTTCTTTTGCTTTCTTTAATAATATAAACTTTGTGTTTTTCATGTGATCTGCCAAGACCTGAATCCCCAGAGCTGCGTTTCCCCTGCACTTTTGGCTTCCCTGGGGGGGCGGGGGGAAGGCGCACTGATGTTATTGAGCGGAAATGCCACAATCGGAACCGCCGGAGCCCAACTCCTAACCTGTTGCGGTGAAGTATCAGCTGGTGTGGGGTGTTCTTGGTCTGAGGAGTAGTGGTGACTGGTGTCGTTACTACTACTGTCCCAGCACCGGCACCATAATCAGCCATCAGCAATGATGCTGCGGGTCTGGGCAACACTTCACACACTTCGCAGTGCTCTGAAAGTACCTTGTACGTGCAGATTTACGGGCGTGCTGGGCCTCCCGTAAGAATGTAAGTGCCCCGAGAGCCTCGATCGTTCTTGCATTTCCTCGGATCCCCAGAGGTTCCTAATGCATGATGGTTGGTTGGCTGATCCTCACAACTTGTTGTAAGGCACCTCTCAAGCCCCTTCGGGCTCCAGATCCGCGAAATAGTCAAAGGAAGGGGATTGGGAGGGAGAGATAAGCGAAACCAGAGCCGAATGATGCACCGGGAACAACAAAGAGAGAAGTTGGTCGAAACTTGAAATGACCAACCCTTTGTGCCAGACGGGCGCTAGGTGGCGCCATAGTGCAAAGAGGGCTTGGAGCCAGGAAGACGACGACTCTTCAGGAGTTTAAATCCAGCCTCAGACACTTACTAGACGCGTGACGCTGGGCAAGTCAGGTAACCCTGTTTGCCTCAGTTTCCTCAGCTGTAAAAATGGGCTGAGAAGGAAATAGCAAACCACTCCAGTATCCCCTCAGATAAAACCCCAAAGGGGGTCACCAAGAGTTGAACACTACGGAAGAACAACATGTATCAGGTGCTGGGGATATATATACATAAGGTAATATCGACTGTCCAGGTCACTGAAGTCACGCTTAAGTCCTTAAAGCACTAGAACATAAGGCTCCTTTTAAAGCTTCTGAGGCCAAGGAGTGAATCCTGCCTTTACCCTTATAATTAGGCATGTGAGAATAAGGAAAGGACTAGTTTTAACTGATTCAGAAATAAAAAGTGATCCAGGTTGAGTGAGTTTAGCATTTTTCAAAACTGGCACTTTTATAGCTACAGGCAACTGGTTGGAAAGGTAAAAGTAAGCATTAAAAATGAGCCATATTAATCAGTTCTTCAATTGATCCTCGATTTCATCGGTTGATGGTAACAAGAATCACCTGGCCCAGTCTAACGAATTCCCAGTTAGATCTGGACTGCTACCTCTACAGATAATGATGATGATGAGAAATAGTACTAATTATTGCTATTAGCAGGTATGTGTCACTTTAAGGCTTGAAAGGCTTTACAGATATTATACCACTTGATCTTCTCAAGAACCCTTTGAGGTAGGTGCTATTTTTATCCCCATATTACAGATCAGAAAACTGAGAGATGTCTTAATTTGAGTAGGAAGATGGTGGGGACTGAGAAATCCATTTTTCACTCCTCTGTCTTAGAGAGGAGTATTCAGCTAGAATGAAGTCCATCTGTCCCACCTTAGATCTTTGCAGTCTAAAGAATTCTCTTCTGATGTTCGGGAGGGGAGCCACTTTCTGGAGTGTCTCGGGAGAGGTAGAAAAGTAGCTCCTGGGGAGGCTGATCGACTTGACGCAGCCAGTTTAGCTGCCCTCCTCCTGAATGCTTTTTACACAGACATCAAGGAAACATAATTTTCAAGGCAAGCAGCAAAAGAAAAGCTGGGAAATCATTTAGATTAGTTGAGGTCACAGAGCACACAGCTGAACCGGGAAAGAACGTCCTCACACAAGAAGTCCACTGTTAGAAGTCTCTGGCGATGGAAGCACCGGCTGTCCAGGGACGGTTTGGTGCTGGCTTTTCCTTAAATGGATACAGCTTCAGGGGGTCTCCTGTCAACACTCGCAGTTTGTTCTTTCTTTCTGTTCCATCTCTTTCTTCTGCTTCTCTCTCCCAAAAGTCTCAGCCAATCAGGAAGCATGTACATCTTCTGCAACATCACAGGGCTATCTTCCAGTGAAGGGCCAGGCTTTCATGGGGGCAGGACTAGATGGGCTCTCTGTTCAATGGCCCATATTATTTTCTTATTCAGTGCTAGTCTTATTCACGACCTCCCCTAGTTCCTCTATAACAGGGCCTCTGACCTGGCATGTGGGCCCTACCTTTTAAGGGGTAGGAGAAGCTTGCCAAGGGGGCTGGGGAAATACTTGGTAAATAATGATGTTAGCTGGCATTTCTGTGATGCTGAAGTTCCCATGTACTTTTCATGTTACCTTATTTGATCTTTCTGACAACCCTGTGAGGGGTTAGATGAGAACTCTAGGGCCAGGAGAGCCTTATCCAAGGTCACACAGCTAGTAAGTGTCTGAGGCAGAATTTTAACTCAGGGCTCCTTAACTCCAAGTCGGGCACTGTCCACTGTGCCATCTAGCTGTTTCACATCAGAACCTAACACAAGACCTGCCTTCTGAGGTGGGGCTTTGCTTTGTGCTTGCCCAGACCGCTGAACATGGAGACACCCCAGTGGGAGTTTCCAGAGACCTGCTTCTTAAAGACATTTATTGTTGGGGGCTGGGGGGATAATGATGTAATGGGTAGCTGTAGCAAGCTTGCTTAGTGCTTGACCATATAAGGTCATAATGGATATAGTGAATGGTGATTGGATATTGCCTTGTATAATGGTGAATGGTGATTGGATATTGCCTTGTATAATGGTGAATAGTGATTGGATATTGCCTTGTATAATGGTGAATGGTGATTGGATATTGCCTTGTATAAAGTGCCCTGAGTACGGAAGTACGGGGCTCTCGTGATGTAGCTGCAGTGGAGTAAGCAACTCCTGTAAACCTCGGGCGTTTTGTCTGGTATTTCCTCCATCGGAGGTGACGACCGAAGACCCAAGATGGGTAAGTGAGGGCGGAGACCTC
>CM053580.1:218917754-218952472 GCA_028627135.1 Pseudochirops cupreus | reverse complement strand
CCCAAAAAGCCAATGAGGAGAAGAATGCCTTAAAAAGTCACCTTTGCCAGATGGAGAAAGAATCTCAAAAGCACTCTGAAGAGAATAATTCTGTCAAAATTAGAGTGGAGCAAATGGAAGCAAATGACTTCATGAGAAATCAATAAAATCCTTGGAAGAATAGATAAAAAATTCTGAAAAATAAATAACTTAATCCCAAGGAATAGGTAAATAAAAGAAAAATCATAGAAATAATAATTTTCTTAAAGATAATGACAACAATGAGACAACATATCAAAATTTGTGAGATATAACCAAAGCAGTAATTAAAGGAAAATTTATATCTCTAAACATTTGCACCAATAAAAGAGAGAAAGGGCAGATGAATGAATTGGGAATTCAACTGAGAAAAATGATTATTTTCATATTATATTAATAACCAATTTCATATACAGGACTCAGAGGTCCCCCTTTTCCTTTCTGATCCAAAGCCCAGTTTCTCAAGGACATTTCTGACCTTCCCCCAAAATTTATGCCATCGACCCTCACATCTCATTTGTAACCCAACCATTGTTCTACTCGGGTAGGACTGGGTGGAGAAGAGTTTCTTTTGTATAAATTGCTGAGGGCAGAATGAACTGGTGAAGTGCTGACCTGGTCAGAGTCACCAGCCCAGTCCCTTATAAAAAACCTACCTCTCATTTTGATATTCATCCTCTCATTAATTGTTAACCAATCAGAGTTAATTCTTACCCTCAGGGACACGCCCTTTCCCAAAAGTATTTAAACATTCAGTGCTCTCTATGCAGGGTCTTTGGTCACAAGAACTACTGGCCTCACTTTATTGATTATTTGCTAGTCTGCTTCATAAACTGATTGTTAATTACCCAGAAACTATGTTTCTCAGACTTTCCATTCATCTCACAGCTAAAAAAAAACCTAGAAAAATAGCTCCCCCCCCATTAAATACCAAAACAGAAATTCTGAAAACCAGAAGTGAAATTAACAAAATTGAAAGTAAAAAAACCTCATTGAACTAATAAATAAAACTAGGAAATGTATTTTTTGAAACAAACAATAAAATAGATAAGCCTATTAATTCATCTGATTTTTAAAAAGAAAGAAAATCAAATAACCCATATCAAACATGAAAAAAGAGGAATTCAAAACCGTTGAAGAGGAAATAAAAGCAATTATTAGGAGCCATTTTGTCCAACTATTTACCAACAACCTAAATGAAAATGGATGAATATTTACAAAAATAAACTCCTTCTTCCCTCATTTCAAATCAAGACTGATCTAAATAATTGGAGAAATACCATTGCTCATGAGTAGATTGAGCCAATATAATCAAAATGACTATACTACCTAAATTAAATTATTCAGTGTCATACCAATCCAACTACTAAAGATTTACTTTGCAGAGCTAGAAAACAACAATAAAATTTATCTGGAGGAGCAAAAGTTTAAGAATATCGAAAGAATCAATGGGGGGAAAAAGGGAAAGAAAGAGGCCTAGATCCTAAGATATAGAAAGCTGTAATCATTAAAACAAATTTATACTGGGTAAGAAAGAGAGAAGTTGGTCAGTGGAACAGATTAAGTACACAAAACAGAGAAGAAAATGAACGCAGTAACCTAGTGTTTGTTAAACCCAAAGACCTCAGCTATTCAGGCAACAATTCACCATCTGATAAAAACTGCTGGGAAAACTGGAAAGTGGCATGGCAGAAACTGGGCAGAAGCTAGAATCTGTGGATTAACATCTCATACCATATATCAACATAAGCTCAACATGGGTGCGTTATTTAGATGTGAAGGGTGATATCGTAAGTAAATTAGTGGAGTGGGGAAGAAATTACCTGTAAGATCTGTAGACAGGGGAAAAGTTCATGGCCAACAAGAGACTGAGAGACTCATAGGAGGTAAAATGTATAATTTTCATTACATAAAATAAAAGTTTATGCTTCAGAGAGACCAGAGAAAGAGGAAAAGGACTCACATGTAAAAAATATTATGGCAGCTCTTTTTGTAATAGCCTCTGTGCTTTAAAAAAATTGTTTAAGAGATGACAAACTGAAAATACAGAGAAAGCTCTGTGTGTGTGCATGTACGCACATGTGTGTGCATGTATGCACATGTGTGTGCGTGCACATGTGTGTATGTGTGTGCGTGTGTGCGTGTGTGTGTGTGTGTGTGTGTGTGTGTGTGTGTGTGTGTGTGTGTAATGACCAATGCAGACATCATTTTGCTATACTCTGAGGGTTGACTGTTCTTCAGTTGGGGGATAAAGGTGAGGAAGACAGATTGGAAATATACATAAAAATACATTTACTTTTAAAAACCAAAACAAATCTATTGACCTTCATGCCTACCGCATTCCCTACTTAATAACTCTGCCAAGAAGGAAGCAAGGCTAGTGTGGCACGTCTCGCTCTTACTGAAGCGATGCTGATTCTTTTTGACCACTGGCTCCTTCTCTAGATATTCATTAATCATCTTTTCAAGAATATATTATTGCCATGTCTGTCAAGACTCAGTTAGCATGTTAACTCGTTTTATTCATCTGCCTTTGTTTCTTTCTTTTTTATCTGTTTTAAGACATGGCTCACTGGGTAAGAGAGGAGAGATATGGATACACTGAAAAATGAAGATGATGTTAAACACTAGAACTTTTTAATTCGATTTGATTTTTTTCAATGAACAAGCGCTTATTTACTTGTTCTCCCACCTCCTCCCCCTGCAACAACAAACAAAGAAACATTAAACCCTAATAACATAGTTAAGCCAAATAAATTCCCGTATTGGCTATTTACAAAAATGTGTGTCTCATCCTGCATATTCTGCTCATCACCTCTCTGTCAGGGGTAGGTAGCTTTCATCATTATTCACCTTCTGGAATCCTGGTTGATACAGTATAAATTGTTCTCCTGGTTCTGTTCACTTCACTCTGCACCAATTCATACAAGTCTTTCAGGTTTCTCTGAAATCATCCCTTTCCTTATTTCTTAATCACATAATAGTATTATATTACATTCATATACTCTAATTTGTTGAGCCATTCTCTAGGCGATGACTAATCCCTTAGCGTCCAGCCCTTTGCCACCACAAAAAAGAGTTGCTCTAAAGGCTTTTGCATAAATAAGAACTTTTCCTCTTTCTTTGATTCCTTTGCAACCTAGTAGGGCATCACCGAGTCAAATGCTATGTACGGTTTGGGAACTTGGGGGACATAATTCCAAATTGCTTTCCAGATTGGCTATACCGATTCACAGTACCACTAACAGTGTACCAGTGTGCCTCCAATATTTGTCATTTCCTTTTTTGCCAAATTTGCCAATCTGATGAGTATGAGGCAGAACCTCAGAGTTTATGCCCAAGAATTTCACCAAGAATTAAAGTTACACTCACCGGTCTAGAGTTTGCAAACACTATTCTCTTTCCTTTTTTTTTGAAAATTATGACCACATTTGCTTTTCCTCAGTTCTGTGATGCGTTTCCTATTAACAATAACATCTATTGATTTTTTTTCTCTCCAAGGTTATCCTTGTAGATCCACAATAATCTAACATAACAAGTTAGCACTGCCTACAGAGAAAGGCAGTGGAGGAACAGAAAGTCATCTTCTCTTTGATAACCACAGAGAGTATTGGACGTCCTTGGCATTTCCATCCATGAGGCTCAGACATAAAATAACGGCTCCCAAAACTTCCTATTGAGACAAATCCAGAATGATGACTGGCAGTGCCATCTGGTGGTTAAACCTTCATGTAAGGAAATGCTTAGGATAAGAATTCTTTATGAGTGTAATCTTTGTTTTATGCAACAAATTTAAGGGACAAAGAATCTCTTTTTTCTTTTTCCTTCTGAATGGTTAGGCCCAATTAAAATTTTTTTTTTAATTTAGTTTCTCATGGAAACTCTCCTCTTTCCACCTCGTTCCCTCAGTTCTGTTAGGACCTATCTCCTCTCCACAGCAAGTCTTATATGTTTTTTCTGGTATATAGGAGATGAGGGGCATAGTCAGGGGAAAGGGGCTATTTTTTTCTATATACTGGGTTGTTTTTTTTATATTTACCTCAGGTTCTCAGAACTAAATGGAGAGTTGATTGTGCTACGCTTTCTCTCAAATACTTAACCCCTGCCACATTTACTCACCCTGATTTTCATAATTACATTCAGAAATTTGCTTTTTTTGTACTATAGTTCTTTTTTCCTTTTTATGAGAAAATTTTTATATTTTTCTAACTACATCTAAAAACAATTTTTAATATTCTTTTAAAAAAAATTTGAGTTCCAAATTCTCTTCTTCCCTCTCTTTCCTCCCCCTACTTAAAAAGACCAAGCATTTTGACATAAATTTTACATATGCAGCCCCACAGAACATTGCCAAATGAGCCATTTTGCATCATTTCCTAGGTGTTTCTGAAAGCATCCTGCTCATCATTTCTTAGGGTTAGCATAATAGCATTCCATCACAGTCATACTTGTTTAACCATGCCCCAATTGATGGAAAGAAAGCCTCAGATGGGGTCACATAGAGCTGGACACAGCTGTAAGGACAGAACAACAGCAACAAAAGTCTGGAGAAGGAGGCTGGGACCAAATTGTAAGAAGCTTTAAAATCCACATGGCCTCAGCGTCTTTTTTTGTGAACATTTTTTGTTGGACTGATGTTCTCTTAATTCCATCTTCCAACCTTGTTAAGTACTTACTACATGTGGAATTCTGCAGCTGCACCCTCCCCCTGGAGCTCCAGAGACCCCGCCCTGGAGGAACTTGGGAACTCTCCCTGAGGCAAGGCTGTCTTGATTGGTGGAACTTCATTTCTTTTTGCTGTTTAGTCATTTTTCAGTTGTGTCTAACTCTTTGTGACCCCATTTGGATTTCCCCCAAAGATTCTGGAGTCTTTTCCTTCTCCAGCTCATTTTACAGATGAGAAAACTGAGGCAAACAGGGTTAAGTGACTTGCCCAGGGTCACAGAGCTAGTAAGTGTCTGAGGTCAAATTTGAACTCAGGTCTTCCTGACTCCAGGACCATTGCTCTACCCACTGCGCCACCCAGTTGTCCTAACTACCTCAGTTCCCTCTACTTTAAAATTAAAGGGTTTCACAGTGGGAGGTGAAGAGAGATGCTCCAAAAAGATTTCTCACCCTCCTCACCCAGGGTCAAACCAGTAGAGATCTGAGAGTTTAAGACAAGGGATTTTCAAAATGTGGAAGTCACATATCTGTTTCAGTTTTGTATGGGTTTGGCAGAAGAGGGAGGGAAGGAAGGAAGGTCCAAATGTTATGTGAAATAAAATAAAATGATGAGACTTAAAAAAAAATTAAACTGAAGGGTTTGACTAGGTAAACTGTTAGATCCATTTCAACTCTAAGTGCTAAAATCCAGCCCAGCCCAAACTGATCTGTCCTTCTCGGAAGTTCTAATGACCTTAGAGCCAGCACTGTATCATTCTCCACATGCTGGTTTTGTCTCCCTAGGCAGACTCCCTAGGCTCTTTGAGACCCTCATGGTGTCAAGTGCACAGCAGGTTTTTAATAAGTACTTATTGGTCGACAATTTCCCATTGGATGTCAGTACAATAATGGCGATTCTTGCTGTCAATTCTCCCATCCCTTTGCAAGTGCCTGCATACTATAATTTCATCACTGTAATACAGTTTGCGGTTTTCAACTGTCCTGCTGTTTTTGGTGTTTTTTTTTCTTTTTGGAGGGGGAAGGCAGGGCAGTTGGGGTTAAGTGACTTACCCACAGTCACACAGCTAGTAAGTGTCTGAGGCTGGATTTGAACTCAGGTCCTCCTGACTTCAGGGCCCATGCTCTATTCACTGTGCCACCTAGCCATCCCTGCCTTACTGTTTTATTGGTAAAGTTATAAAACTAGACATCACACTAAACTTGCTTATTTTTTTCTTCTCAATGTGTTTTTTTCCTCAGTAACTTTTATTCTGAATTTAGGTACCCCAAAAAAAGAGCATTTCCATACATACAAAAGGACAATTTTATCTGAAACTAGTAATCTCCGTTTCACATTGTTTGCTTTAAAAAAAAAGTATGTAATACATTTTACACATTAATTTCAAGTTTCCTGTTTGCCCGTGCTTCCTTCTGAAATTACTTGTGTTCTCTTCAGTGTTTGTTTTTGATGAAAGCCTGGGCATCCCCATTTCTTCCCGGCTGCAGGTACAGGGGCTACTCACTGCCCCTATCCTCTTACTGATCAGCTTGGGAGTTTTGAGCTGCTCTGTTTCCTACCTGGACATGTTTGCCCTTCCTTGGACAACCTGGTGCTACCCTAGTCCAAGAAGATCTACCATATTAATGCTGAACTTTGTGCTAACATTGAAGCAGCATAGCAAACTACAGTTCAGCACTCCTGACTCCAAGAGACCTCCACCTTCAATCTCCGTAGATGGGATCCAGGTGGGTGCCTGTGTGTTTGGTCTGCTCATTAAAAAAATAGCTACAGTATTCCTCTCTTTTTTCCTGCTGTCACCATTGCTAATCCCTTCTCACTCTTGCCCTCGCTTCCTCCATTAGTCAGGAGAAAGAAAGGGAAAAAAGTCTCTTGGAACAAATAAATATATTCAAGCAAAAGGAAGTCAAGTCAAACATTCATTAGGTGCTCCCTGTGTGCCAGGCACCGACCCCCACGGTGACTGTGGCCAAAAAGAACATTTCTGCACTTTGCACCTGTCACTTCTCTTCTGGTCCCCTGGAGATATGATTGGTCATTGCTTTGAATAGTTTTTAAGCCTGTCAAAGTTGTTTTCCTTTCTCTGGGCAGCTAGGTGACTCAATGGATAGAGTTACTGGGCCTGGAGTCTGGAAGGCTTGAGTTCAAATTTGACCTCAGAGCTTTAATAGCTGAGTGACCCTAGGTCAATCACCTAACTTCAGTCTGCCTCAGTTTCCTCAGCTGTAAAATGGGGAGAATAAGAGCACCTGCCTTACAGTAGGTACTTAAAAAATGCTTGTTTATTTCTTTTACAGTGTTATGTAGATTATTCTCCTGGTTCTGGTCACTTCACACTTCATCAGTTCATAGACCCAGAATTCTCTGAAATCCTTATCTACAGCATAATAATGCTCTGTTATATCCATCTGCTACAGTTTTTTCCACCACCCTGATATTCCTCTTTTTTCCTGGAGTTACTGATTTCTGTTTGCTCTATTCTATTTCAGGGGTTAGATTTCTCAGCTAAAATTGACCCCTTTCTCTTCTAAGCTCATCCTTCCAATTCTTTCCTCAAGACCTTGGATTTCATTTTTTATTCTCTTGCTTCGCTTCTTCTAGGTATTCTCGTAGTCTGTGTCCAAAATCCATTTTTTTCCTTTGAATTTCTGCTTACAGTTGTTATGGAGTCAGATCTGTCAATTTTTTTTGTCCTTTCTTTGATTTATTTGTCCCTCCAGTCTGAGCTCCTGCACTGGGACTTTTTGTAGGGACCAGATTTTGCCACCTTCTGTATTTTGGGGCCTGATCTCATCCGGATCTGGCCGCTTCTTAACTGTGTAGCCTAAGGGCCAGCCTCAGGCTGTATTCTCAGGAGGGATTGAAGAGACCAGAGGCGAGAGAGAAGTGTACAGCAGCTGTCCTTTATTGTATTATAGCACCCTCCTTATATATCCTAGAGGTACATGATTAAAGCATGATATCCACGTGTGCTACAGGGATGGACCAACAGGAGGACAGGCCGAGCCAGCCGATGTCAGCTGCCGCTCATCAGGCGAGTGGTCTTGCACAAGACTTCTCTATGAGCTTTAGCAACTGGGCTGTGACCATCAGCACCAAAGGTGCTTTTAGACTCACACTGATCCCTACATGGATCCCTAAGATTCATATGAGGACTTCCACCTTAAACCTCCTCCCCTATTCCTTCTCTCACATTGTTGGGCTTCAGAGTGCTGGAACTTCAGGCCCCTCCCTGACATCTCACAACAGAGCATTAGGGACCTCAAAGCCCCTGGGTCTGGGCTATTCCAGTTGGAGTTCTGGGCTATCCCAGTCTGAGGTCTGGGCTATCCTGGTCTGAGTTCTGGGCGCTGTGTTCTTGCTGATACTCTCTGAGGCTTCAAGGTTTTTGATCCGGGGCTTTCTGGGGGGACCTCTGGGCTCTTGATGCCTCTGGATGCAGAACCCTTCAGGCTACATATATCTAGTCTTTCCTGGTGCTGGTGGGCCCTGGGGCTGAGTTTGATGGGGGAGGGGGGGCAAAGGAGGCCCTTTCTTCTTGCAGGTGGCAGAGTGGATGGAGTGCTGGGCCAGAGTCAGGAAGATCCATGTTCAAATCTGGCCTCAGACACTTTCTAGCTGTATGACAATAGGCAAGTCTTATAAACTCTGTCTACCTCAGTTTCCTTATCTGCAAAATGGGGTTAATGATAGCACCTGCCTTTTAAGGTGGTTGTCAGGATAAAATAAAATGTTCATTTTTTTTCTTGCAAACTTTGAAATGCTGTATAAATAGTGGCTGTTGTTTTGGTTTTTTTTTTTTGTTCTTATTACATGTGGGCATGTGGTTGAGTTTTTGTGCAGTTCTGGGTATAATAAGTCATTTACTATAATTTCTCAGTGGATTTTTAAAAATCATTATTCTCTGTGGTATGAGCTTCACAGTGTCCTGAAGTATGTAATGGGACCTGAGCAGCATAATTTGTGTTGAGGTGGTCATCTTGAATGGACGTCCCTTCTACCTCTTTTATTTGAAAATTGGTATAATTTTTTTCCCCTAATTTTTCCACTCCTAAAGTCTCTTTCCAAGGCCTTATGGTGGCATGGAGGTGATCCTATGTTCTTAAAGACAATGTCAATGGAGCACAGTCTCTATCAAGTTGGAAAGATTTTGGCTATGGGTCTGATGACAGACTACATTTTTAATGTCTGAGGATTAACTTATTTAAGTTTGGAGAGACCAATCACCAGAGGATAATAAAACCATAGGAAACAGAGTTGGAAGACACTTCAGAGTTCCTTCAGTTTTACCTTCGTATTTTTTTTGTACTTCCATACCTTTGTGTTCCAAATTGGTTATTATCTCTCTCTTATATATTGAATTTTTCCTACTCTGTTTTTTTGTATTTTAAAGTTCTTCCTTGGAAGGTCTGATTTGGGAGTTTGGGGCTTTTGTTTTGTAATCTCTGGGAAGTTCTTAAAATTCTCTTTTCTTTTTTCATAATGCAATTTTGGTTCATTTTCCTTCCTGACCATAGTGGTTTGTAGCCTCATTGCTGGTTTATCTGCTAGTGAGCCAGAGTTTTTTTCAGGCTTTCTCTCTTGAACATTAGGTCCAGGGGTTCTTAATCTGAGATTAAGACCTCTGAGGGCTTCGTAGATAGATTTCAGAGTACATGACCTTGGATGGGGAAAACACACACACACACACACACACACTCACACACACAGCCTTATTTTCACTAACTAGCTGGAATTCAACATTTTCTTCAGTTGTTTAAAAACATTATTCAGAGGAGGCCCCATAGGTTTTGTGAAATTGCCAAAGAGATCTATGACATAAAAAAGGTTAAGAATGCTTGGGCTAGTCTTTCAGTCTTTTATATTTCTTGTATATTCCCAGTCTCTGCTTCTGTCTTACCCTTAGGTTTCTTCCAAAGATCCACCGACCTTTAAGATGGGGGCATGCTGGTTCTCCTCAGCCTCCTTGCTTTGGAGGCAGTGAGGCTTGTCAACCTGGTTTCCTGCCTTAGTAATGTTGGGGAAGAAAAGGAATGGCCTCAGCTAGCTTTACAGTCCCCTTTCCCAGAAGTGTTCGTATTCTTTTCTGCTCTTGCCTGTATCCCTGCGCCTCACTCTGTGCTGCCTGCATCTTCTATATCCACCTCTAGTCTCTCTCCCTTTCTTTTGTGTGAGTGAGCAGTATCAGTGTCAGCTGCTTTTGGTAATTCTGGGCAAGGTGGAAGGGGTTCAGGATGTGTCACTATTGTGCAAGAATAGGCAAAGACCCCCAAGGCAAGATCCTCAATCACAAGCCTGAGAATTCGTTTGTGCTCATTTCACCTGCATATGGTGGGTGCTGGGAAGAGGGAGGACAGAGGAGGGGGATTCTCAGTATTTCGCTTGTCTGGTGTGATTTCATAGCGTTTGCCTTGTGTGGTATTTCCGCCTTTACACATTGTAGCATTAGTTTCATTCGCTCTACTACACACTTTCTTTTTCTGAGAATTTGGGGTTGCTAAAAGCAATGATTTTACCATCTTGCCCATGACATCCTGATGCTTTATTTCCATTGTTGGCATTTTTAATTCCACATCCCAGGCGTGAGGTTTGGCTGTTACATCAAAATTCCATTTTAAGTCCACACACTGGGCTCTTGAATTTTCTGATTCTCTGACTCCGAGTTAGGTCTGAGGAGATGTGAGATAGATAGCAGGTCTCATGGAAGAATCACTTTACTTTATTTGCAATGTATGCTCACATTTGCTGACATCTACCTGGAGATGAAAATAATAATAATATTAAATTAAATAATCAAAAATAAATAAATAATAAAAGCCTCCTTTATTACATCAAGGGGGTGAAAACTGGCATTCTCCCTTGCACGTCTGTCTCTCACCAAGCCATCTTTCTCCCTCAGCTTCATGTCTACGATTTGGAATCAGCAGCGTCAACTACAAAAATATAGTAATACTACCAGGGAATGGACTTGAGCACAGAAGTCAATTTTCCAGCTAGCTAAAGATCACTCCAGTTAAACATCTTGACTTTTTTTTTTTAGTTTTGATGAAAGGATTTCTGAAAATGCTTTCCACACTTGTGACTGCCTTAAACAGAGTGTGCTGGACATAATTTCACCCTTTCTTGATGACCCAGGGTAATTAATATGAATATCCATTATAACCCAGTGTAGAAGAATTCACCAGGTACTCTGCATTTCTTGTTTAGTTTAAGGCATTCTTCATTTCAGCTGCTGCATAGGAAGAACCAGACCAGACACACACTCATACCATGGCTGAGTTCTTCCCCTAAGATGAGTGAAAGCTTCTCATTTTATAGCAAAGATTATTATTCTCTTTTGTGTTATGGACACCTTTAGCCATATGATAAATGTAATGGGACTTTTCTCAGATTAATGCTTTTAAATGAATAAAATAAAATGTATAAGACCACCAAGGAAAGCAATTATATTAATAAATTAAAAAAAAAAAACTAAACTCATGGCCTTCCTGAAATGCACCCATGGATCACTTAGGAAGGGAGAGAGGGGCAGAGAATAAGCATTTATGCAGAGCTTTCTATATGCCATGCATTATATTAAACATTTTTTGCAAATATTATCTCATTTGACCCTTGGAGGTCGATAGACTCCAGGTTAAGAAGGCCCATTTTATAATTTTTCAAACTAGCTTGGAAAAATAAAGAGACTGTTGAATGCAGCTATTGACCTTGCCTGATCCTAGAGCTACAAATTCCTGAGAGTGATCATACAGTTAGAAGACTTGAAACTAATCTAAACAAAAATATTGAATGCAGGATTCAAGGAAAGGACTACTTGACTTTGATCCCAACTGGCCCCATGATTGGAGCAGGTCCAAACCTGTTTCCCTGTTGCTGCACCTGGAGCCCAAACCTGCTGTTCTGAATAGATATCATCCCGTCACCTCCCCTCCAGCCTTCTCTGTGGACTTTTGGTTGTTGTGCAAAACAACTTATGTAACAGCTTCTTGAGGCTGTGCCACTCATGAGACTCCCTATTGAAATGTATTTAATCCTGCTCCCCTCTGCCCCTCTTGGACACTACATCCTGGTACTGTGTGGTGACCCCAAATTGTAATTCCTTTGCCTCCATCAAAGATCCTAGTTTTTGCTACTTTGGTGGTCTTTTTTGTTTCAAGTTGCCAAGGCAAATGTGGGTAGTACTGAATCAGGAGAATCAGCAGGGCAAGGAGACTGAGTTGGGGTTGCCACATTGTTACAAACAAGTAACAGATACTTTCCATTGTGATGCCTAGAGAAAACAAAATTTCCTTTAAGAAAGACAATTTTCCCTATTCCTTCAGGATAACAATGTCTAGATTTTTCTAGCCCTTTTCAGCCTTCTCTAGAAGTACAACAAAACAAAGAAGCCCAGAATCCAGTTCCGAAAACAATAAGGCCTCCAGGGGCTATTGAAGTGTATGCAACTGTTTGCCCGGTGCTAGATGACCCCAGACTATTATGCTTTAAAATGAAAATCATTTATGAGTAGTGCCCTTTGACTTTCTATCACAGTCACTATTTGCTTTCCTGCCCATTGTGACAAAGAAAACATTTGTAATAATAACTGATGCAGAGACTGATCCGATAGTCTGATAACCCTGCAGTCCTCTGCCCGAGTAGTCCTCCATTTCTCTGCTGGAAGTGCAGAACTGTATTTTATTATCTCATCTTCGGAATCTTCAGTGGTTTGTCCATTACTGGGAGTTCAACTTCCTCGTAGGATCATCTTTGTAGTGATTGTTCTGCTAGTCTCATGGTTCTGTTTATTCTAGTCCTCATCTGAATTTCTCATGCCTGTCATTTCTTACAGATAAAAATTATTCCATTTTCTTCCTATGTCTTAGTTATTTCAGCATTTCCCCAAGTGATGGGCACCCATTCTGTTCTGTTCCAGTTCTTTGCTACCAGCTATAGCTACGATGAACATTTTTTTTTTGGTTTATAATAGAACTTTCTGTCTTTGTCTTCATCCAGCCCAGTAGTGGGGCTGCTATGTCAAAGGACAGGAGCAATCTAGTCACAATTTTCTGAGAGTTATAAAGTCAGATTCAAAGCAGACTACAAGTCCTTCCTCCAACAGTTGGCCTCCCTTCTCACAAACCCTCCAACAATGTCTGCTTCCCTGTTTGCCATTTGCATGGAGTGAAATGATTACATCAGTCACCTTAATCTGCATTTTCTGTTACTGTTGGTGCTTTGAACTGTATGTTCATGTGGTCTTTTATAGGAAGCAAATCTTCTTTTGAAAACTGTGTTTATTCTTTGGCCACTTGCCTATCAGGCATAGTCAGCTTTGAGTATTTTTGTGTGCAGTGTTTATAGTTCTAGGTTTTTTTCCTTTCTGCTAGCCTGTCACTCAGTTCATTTTGCTACCATGAGAGCACTTGCCTCTAATCCATTTCCCCAAACTCTCTTCTCCTTTGCATTGATCTAGGAAACTGGACAGCCAGACTCTTCAGAATGGAGTCCAGAATAATCACAAATGAATCAAATGGCTCACATTTATACAATATTTTAGGATTCACAAGGTGCTTGCCTTTTTCTTATCCTGTGAGATAGTTATTAGAAATGTTATTGTATCCATTTTACAGATAAGGGCATGGAGAGTCAGGGATCTTAAAGTGACTTGCCCAAAGTCATGCAACCAGAAACTCTGAGAGGCAGGATCTGAAACCAGGTCCACCCTTAGTCCAGTTTCAAGTCCAAGTTACAACGCACTGCTTTGTAGATCACAAATAAGGGCCTGACTTTCTTCTAAGTACTGATGCTTTTCCGCAGGTGCCTAAAATTAGATGGTTCTAACCTCACTTGCAATCCTTGAGGAGCAGAGAGATAGTATTGGCTTGCACTTAGCAAGAACAACTGGTTAAAATAGAAAGCTACCAACTCAGCAGGGAAAGTCATCAAGACGATGTTTGATAGGAAGAGAAGGCAGGCTGGTCTTGCAGGAAAGGGGAGAGGTGTTAGGTGTTTGAGTGATACCCTTGCAGGTCAGAAGAAAGCAAAGAAGGCCTACAGCAATGTCCATGAACCCGAATGTTGAACATGCACGAGAACATTGACATGGGCATGTATGGTTGGGCTACAATCTGCATTGTCAGAGGAAACTTCTAAATTTACTAGATCATAGATCCATTTAAGTGTTTGAGAGGAGAAGCTACCAGATGGAAGACTGGAATAAGCTTCTGTCCTCTCTCTTTCCACTCTGTGGTCCCCTGACTAACAGAGAGGGAGCATGGCATAGTGGGTAGTGTGAGAGCCTCTGGGTTTGAATCCCACTTCTTCTACATACTTGCCATATGACCTACGCAAGTCACTTAACCTCAGAACCTTAGTTCCTCATATGCGAAATGAGAAGATTGGATTTGATGCTCCAGTTTTAAGGTCTAATTTTATGATTCACTCCCTAACGAGGGTCCTAAACCATGCTGCTTGTCCTGGCCTAGTTCTTGGCGCTTGCTCCAGGCACAAAAACTAGTTCTGGCTCTGAGTGCCTGGACTCGGTGACATCCCTTCCAGTTTCCCCAAGGCTGCTTTTGCTTATTTCAAGATTCTTACCTTTTCGTTTCTCTTTTTTTGGTCAAGGGTTTTTTGGAAGGTAACTTCTGGATATGGTGAGACACGAGTAAGGGTTTAATGGTAAAAATGATTTCTCAAAGCTCAGGCTGACCGTAGATGCTTCCTCCAAAAATCTAGGGCTCTTTTTATCAAGGTTTTTTTTTCTTAAAGAACAAGGCTTTTATATTTACCGTTATCCTTTTCATAGAGAGTTACCTCTTTGAAGGGTTTCCAAATTCCCGTCTGAGATGATTTGACCTTGTCTTGAAGTAGAAAAAGTTGTTCAAATTGTTCTCAAAGTCGGTTGTAAGAAACTAACACGTGAAGTGAGAAGTAACTTGACGTGGATCCAAAGTCTCATTAACATTTAACTTACGCTTCCAAACAGAAGCTATTTTCTGCAGTCATATTTGCTAATGTAATAATATATGGGAGCTATTTTTTCCCGTGACTCAGCACTATGGGGTATTTTTTTCCTTTCTTCAAATAGGTCTCAATTTGAGTGTGACACAGAGTCTCTATTTTTGCCATAAATAACATATTTATAGTGTATAGCAGAAGCAGGAGTGCTGTCGTGACTCTTTATGGCCTTTTCGTACTGGAGTTATAAGGAAAACAACAGAAAATGGCTTAATCACATTCTGAACTTTGAGCTGCCGGGAACTGGGAGTAAAAATTAAATGGGGTGTCCTTGTACAAATGGGAATGTTTTTGTGCTCTGTGCTCTTCTCTGATACTACATTCATGATAATGCACAGTAATATGTGTGTGTGGGAGGTGGGAGGAAATTGGGGAAGGAGAAAGGTTAGCAGAACAGTTAACCCAGGGGGAAATTAGAAAGCGTGCTACCTCCTGCCATTCCTTCTCTCTGCCCTTCTCCCCCACCTACCCAGGGCTGACCCTCCTCCATATATCTCCTTGCTGCCCAGTGAGTGCCCTCATGATGCTCAGTGGATGCTTAGAGCCACTGAATCTCTACACTTCCCCCTGTGAACCCACCCAGCTCCACCCACGTTCCAGAATTATCCCTCCCTCCGCCTTCAACAGATGTGTAACAAAACAGAGATCATCTAGCCAAACATTTTCATTTTGTTGTTAAATAAACTGAGGCCCAAAGGGGCTGAGTCACTTCTGTAAAGTCTCCCAGCTAGAGTTAATTCCACTATGCCACATTATCTCTCAATATCTGAAAAGAAAGGAGAAAAGTCTAAACTAGTATCTCCTAATCACTGTTTGTACCATTTTCCATTGTTCAACTTTACCTGATAATTCACACTAAAATATAGATGACTGATAAAAATTATGTTGGAAAGAGCCCTGAACTTAAGCATTCTAAAGATATGGATTTGAGCGCTGGCTCTGCCGCTTACCAGCAATGTGATTTAGGACAATTCATTTAGCTACCTGCCTGTTGAGGTTCTTGTGAGGACAGGGGCCACTTTTCATGTAAACTTTGGGTTTTTCCCGGAGCCCAATACATTTCTCTGCACATAGTGAAGGTTGGGAGAAAGAGAGAAGTTCACAGTAGATGGTGGCATAATGTGGGGGGTGTGACCTACTAATATCATTCATCCTCATTTTTGAAGAGGACGGTGACATCATGGGGTGATGTCTTGACTCTATTGTGAATTGGATTTAAGTGAGGCAGGGTCACACAAAGTCATCAGCCTCACTTCCTCTTCCAGTCATTGAAGTCCAGAGACAAAAAAAAAGTCAAGATGACTGTCAATGGCCATTGGAACAAATTGTTCTCATCCGCCCGTTTTTCCAGGGGAAGTCTTCACCTCCTTGGGGTAGACACCCCACTTACTCACCAATGGGGCTGAGGCCTGTCAGTTATCCTCAGCCTAGGTTAACCTACCTGTTGAGATGGTTTTACTGGGGTGTGGCTGCTGTTCATGCTGTGGGTTCTGGGAGCTACAGGTGAGAATTGGGTGACGAGTGAACAACGAGGGTGGATGAGAGGCCCTCACACCAGAGGAGCTCGTCCTCCCTGAACACATAGACCCCTGGAGGTCACCTACAATTGCTAAGGGAAGCCTGGAATGGGGCAAGAACAAAGCTGGATGATCTGAGTCTATGCTAATTCCAGGGGCATTGTCCAGTTTTCTGGTGGGGAAGAGACAGAAATAAGAACTGAATAAATCCAAAATCTCCGATGCCTCCCTACTGTCAACTAAATGAAATCCAATCTTTTCTCCCTAGCATTCAAAGCTCTCTTCAGTCATTTATCACCCCACTTTTCTAGTCCTATCTCATACTGCTCCTTTGGGGCAAGCTAGGTGATGCAGTGAATAGAGTGGTGGGCCTAGCGTCAGGAAGACGTGTTCAAATCTGTCCTCAGATACTTACTAGCTGTATAACCTTGGGCAAGTCACCTCACCTCCCTTTGCCTCAGTTTTTCTCAAATGTAAAATGGGGCTAATAATAGTGTGATGTATAAAAAGTTTGAGAGACATAGTTTCTGGGTAATTAAGCATTTTATTAATCATTCTAGCAAATACTTAACAAAACAGGTCAGTGACACTCTAGAATGCCAAAGACCCCCTCATGGAACCTACTCAATGCTTATATGCCCTTGGAAGAGTAGGCATTCCTGAGGGTGGCAATGGATCCCACTTATCAAGTAATTACAAAATGAATATTATAATGACCTACTCTAATGAGGGTCTGGGGGATTTGACTTTGATCCCTCTGACCAGTCTGGCTGGAACACAGTGGGCTGGATTTCACCCAGATTAGATCAAATTTCTCTAGTTGGGTGGGATCTCCCATTCAGGACTGAAAGGCATGTACTCCAGGGCTTGGGGCAACCTGATTCACCAACAATGTCCTTCAGTGCCCGAATAGCATCCAGACTACTGAAGAAATCCTGTTCCTAATTCAATAATTAATTATGAACATAAAAAAGAAATAATCATTTCACTCAATAGCATCCACCTCCCAGAGCTGTTGTGAGAATCAAATGAGATAATAATTGAAATGCGCTTAGCACAGCACCTGGCACAGAGCAAGGGCTTCATAAATGTTAGTTACTGTTGTTGTTGTTATTATTATTCCTTGTACTTTATACTTCAGTCAAACTCTACTACTCTGTCTTCCCCATCACCCCTTGTTTTCTTCTTTTTTTTTTTGGAGGAGGGAGGGCAGGGCAATTGGGGTTAAGTGACTTGCCCAAGGTCACACAGCTAGTAAGTGTTAAGTGTCTGAGGCCAGATTTGAACTCAGGTCCTCCTGACTCCAGGGCCAGTGCTCTATTTATTGTACCACCTAGCTACCCCCTCACCCCTTCTTTTCCTCCAGCTTTGTGCCATCCCATCCTTTCTTCCCCCATCCTTTAAAGCCCTCTCAGATCCCTCCCCTGCCTGCACTTAGTCCTAACATTACATTTTATTTTGTTACTCTCTAATGCAGGTGGCTTGTGTTTTGTGTATTCCTGCTATTTGTGTTTTCATCTTATCTCCCTCAATAAACTTGAGGAGGGCAGGGACCATTTTCCATTTAAACACTGGATTTTTCCCAGAGCCCAAAATATTTCTCTGCACATAATGAATGTTTGTTGAAGTGACGTCAAATGGATGAATAAATCAATAGCTGAGGGGATTGAGGAAAGTTTTGTGGAGGTGGCATCCTGACATCAGCCTTCAGGCAGCTTGCAGCCTAATAAACCAAGTCCCAGAGACTGCCAGAATAATTCAGCCTCTCTCCCCCTCCCAGAGGGAAAGGAGATGGTCACAATCTTTGCTTGCTTCTGTTGTTCTTAAACAGGCAGAGAAACAGAGATTAAGGAAAATGATAATAGATAAAGAAGAGCTGGAAGCAAAGCCAGAGTTGGGGACAGTAAAGGAAGAGTAGCTAACAATGAGAAAAGGAACATCATGACAAGGGATTAGAATCTGGGTTGGGGACCTGAAGGGACCTCCTAGCCTAACCCACTTAAGCACCACACAGCCTCTGCATGAAGGCTGATGGACTTTGTTTGGAAGCAGGCAGAACTAGTGCCATACAAGCCATGATCACATAGTCTAAATTCAGGGGGGCTTCCCCAGGGCAAGACTGAGGATTAAGCAGAATGGAAGAAGACAGTAAAGAGGATGAGGGGGGAAAGTTTGTTTGTTTGTTTGTTTAACACAAATATCTTTATATTTGAAAGATATAGTAAATAAAACAATTCTATTCCTGAAACTCTTATGTAACAATGAGAGGGAAACAAAGCAATAAAAATATCGTCCAGGTGATTTTAAAATTAAATGAAGGTATTTTGTAAAAAAAAAAATGATTGGGGGGGAGCCAATATGGGGGACTGAAAACAGGGACTTGCTTGAGCTTTCTCTTAACCCCTCCAAATACTTGTAAAACAATGACTCTAAACAAATATAGAGCAGTAGAACTCACAAAATGACAGAGTAAAACAAATTTCCAGCCCAAGACAACCTGAAAGGTTGATAACAAAGGTCTATTGCACCAGGCTGGGAGGGGACTGTAGTCTAGCACAAAATGTGCCAGCACAGATCAGGTCCCAGCGAACTTGGAGCAGGCCTCAGGGGACTGAATCACTGGCAGCTTTGGCAGTTTCCAGACTTCTCAACCCACAAATGCCAAAGACAACTTAGAAGGTGAATAGGATAGGTCTGTTGGACCTGGGTCTAGGCCAGCCCAGGGGCAGTGGTGGTGGTGGTGGCGGCTGCTTCCAGAGCTCTTGTTCCACAGATGGTGGGGGGATTGAGTGGCTGATCAGATAGGGATTTTGGGGAACTCTTTGCTGCCACTGAGGCAGAATTCTCTTGTTTTGCCCTGCTTGGATCTGGGTCACAGTCCTGGATGGTGGTCCTGGGGTGAGGTGGAGCCCTGGTGTGGTGGAGCTTGTGGTGGCAGTGGAGAGGGAATCCTCCTCACAGTTCCAAGGCAGAGAAGAGTGCTTGTGGTCACTCACAGATCAGAGCACAGGCCAGGAGAGCAGTAAACACAGATCCTTTGATCATACCACCTTGGAAGAACTGAAAATTTCAAGGTTTCTAGGAGTATTTCTGAAAACAGCTGCACAAAACCCCTGCAGCTTGGGACAATACACCCTCCACACTGGAAGCAGAGTCCTACCTTGACAAAGACTTGAAAAGTTATGTAATTGGCTGGGGAAATGAGCAGAGGAAGAAAACTCAGACTGTAGAATCTTGCTTTGGTGACAAAGAAGATCAAAACATACAACTAGAAGAAGACAACAAACTCAAAGTTTCTACATCCAAAGCCTCCAAGAAAAATACGAATTGGTCTCAGGCCATAGAAGAGCTCAAAAAGGATTTTGAAAATCACGTAGAGAAAAGTAGAGGAAAAATTGGGAAAAGAAATGAGAGTAATGTAAAAAAAAATCATGAAAAGCAAGTCAACAGCTTGCTAAAGGAGACCCAAAATATGTTGAAGAAAATAGCACCTTAAAAAATAGGCCAACTCAAGTGGCAAAATAGTTCCAAAAAGCCAATGAGGAGAAGAATGCCTTAAAAAGCAAAATTGGCCAAATGGAAAAGGAGGAACAAAAGTTCACCAAAGAAAATAATTCCTTAAAAATTAGATTGCAGCAAATGGAAGCTAATGACTCAATGAGAAATCAAGAAATTATAAAAACAAAACCAAAAGAATTAAAAGAAAGAAGACAATGTGAAATATCTCATTGGAAAATGAGTGACCTGAAAAAATAGATCCAGGAGAGAAGACTTAAAAATTGTTGAATAAATACAGCCCCAGCCCTGTAGTCAGGAGGACCTGAGTTCAAACCCAGCCTCAGACACTTGACACATTTACTAGCTGTGTGGCCTTGGGCAAGTCAAATTTCCTTGCCTTCCCCACTCCAAAAGAATTATTGGACTACCTGAAAGCCACGATCAAAAAAAGAGCCTAGACATCATCTTTCTAGAAATTAGCAAGGAAAACGACCCCTAATACTCTAGAACCAGAGTATAAATTAGAGATGGAAAGAATCCACTGATTGCCTCATGAAAGAGATCCCAAAAGGAAAACTCCTAGGAATAGGATAGCCAAATTCCAGAGTTCCCACATCAAGGAGAAAATATTGCAAGCAAGCAGGAAAAAAACCCCAAACAATTCAAGTATTATGGAAACACAATTAGGATAATACAAGATTTTTTTAAAAAATTTAATTTATTTATTTACTTTTAATTTACAACATTCAATACCACAGTCCATTGAGTTCCAAATTTTATCTCCTTCCCCCTCTCCCCCATGGTGGCATGCAATCCAATATAGGTTCTACAAATACCTTTGCATTAAGCATTAGTTAAGTTGTAGAGAAGAATTATAACCAATGGAGTGAACAATGAGAAAGAAGGAATGAAACAAAACAAAACACAAAAGAGAGAGACCAAGCAGTTTGCTTCAATCTGCATTCAGACTCTGTAGTTATTTTCTCTGGATGTGGACATCTCTTTCCATCATGAGTCTTTTGGAGTTGTCTTATAACCTTGCATTGCTGAGAGGAGCCCAGTTTACCAAAGTTAGTCATCACAGATACGATGTGTCTGTAATTGTGTATAAAGCTCTCCTGGTTCTGCTCTCCTCACTCAGCATCAGTTTATGTAAGTCTTTCCAGGTTATTATGAAGTCTGTCTGTTCCTCATTTCTTATACCAGAATAGTATTCCATTCCATTCATATACCACAGCTTGTTTAGCCATTCCCCAATTGATGGGCATCCCCTTGATTTCCAATTCTTTGCCACCACAAAAAGAGCTGCTATAAATATTTTTGTACATACGGATCCTCCTCCCACTTGTATAATCTCTTTGGGATACAGTCCTAGAAGTGGTATTGGTGGATCAAAGGGTATGTACATTTTTATAGCCCTGTGGACATAGTTCCAAATTGCTCTCCAGAATGGTTGAATCAGTTCACAACTCCACTAACAATGCATTAGTGTTCCATTTTTTCCACCTCCTCTCCAGCGTTTATCATTTTCCTGTTTTGTCATGTTAGCTAATCTGATTGGTGAGTGTGGTACATCAGAGTTGTTTTGATTTGTATTTCTCTAATCAATAGTGATTTAGAGCATTTTTTTCATATGCTTATAGATATCTTTAATTTCTTCCTTTGAAAACTGCCTATTCATAGCCTTTGACCATTTATCAATTGGGGAATGACTTGTATCCTTATAAATTTGACTCAGTTCTCTGTATATTTTAGAAATGAATCTTTTATCAGAGACACTGGTTGTAAAAATTCTTTCCCAATTTTCTACTTCCCTTCTAATCTTGGTTACATTTGCTTTATTTGTACAAAAGATTTTCAGTTTAATGTAATCAAAGTTATCCTTTGCATTTTGTAATGCTCTCTATCTCTTTTTTGGTCATAAAGTCTTCCCTTCTCCATAAATCTGACAGGTAAACTATTCTTTGCTCTTCCAGATTGCTTACAGTGTCAGCCTTTATACCTAGATCATGCACCCATTTAGACGTTATTTTTGTGTCCAGTGTAAGATATTGGTCTATGCCCAGTTTCTGCCATCCTATTTTCCAGTTTTTCCAGCAGTTTTTGTCAAATAGTGAGTTCTTATCCTAGAAGCTGGAGTCTTTGGGTTTATCAAACTGTAGTTTACTATAGTCATTGACTGCTGTGTCTTGTGTACCCAATCTATTCCACTGATCCACTATTCTATTCTTCAGCCAGTACCAAGTAGTTTTGATGACTGCTGCTATATAGTACAGTTTAAAATCTGGTCTGGCTAGGCCATGTTCTCTTAGCATTTCTTTCCATTTATTCCCTTGATATTCTGGCCCTTTTGTTCTTCCAGATGAATTTTATTACAATTTTTTCTAGCTCTATAAAATAATTTTTTGGTAGATTGATTGGTATAGCAACTAAATAGGTAAATTAATTTGGGTAAAATTGTCATTTTTATTATATTAGCTTGACCTAGCCATGAGCAACGGATGTTTTTCCAATTATTTACATCTGACTATATTTGTGTGAAAAATGTTTTGTAATTGTGTTCATATAGTTACTGAGTTTGTTTTGGCAGGTAGATTCCCAAATATTTTATAATATCTATAGTAACTTTAAATGAAATTTCTCTTTCTATTTCTTGCTGTTGGACTTCGTTAGAAATATATAGGAATGCCAAGGATTTATGTGGGTTTATTTTGTATCCTGCAACTTTGCTAAATTTATTTACTGTCTCAAGTAGTTTTTCACTTGATTCTCTAGGATTCTCTAAGTATATCATAATATCATCTGCCAAGAGTGATAGCTTAGTCTCTTCTTTGCCTAATCTAATTCCTTCAATTTCTTTTTTCTTCTCTTATTGCTACAGCTAACATTTCTAGTACTACAATGAATAAGAGTGATGATAATGAGCATCCTTGTTTCAGCCCTGATCTTATTGGAAATGCTTCTAGCTTATCCCATTACATATAATACTTGCTGATGGTTTTAGATAGATGCTACTTATTATTTTAAGGAAGACTCCATTGAATTCTATACTTTCTAGTATTTTTAATAGAAATGGGTGTTGTATTTTGTCAAAAGCTTTTTCTGCATCTATTGAGGTAATCATATGGTTGCTACTAATTTTGTTGTTGATGTGATCGATTATACTAATAGTGTTCCTAATATTGAACCATCCTTGCATTCCTGGAATAAATCCTACCTGATCAAAATGTATTATTCTTGTTATAAGTCACTATAGTCTTTTTGCTAATATTTTATTTAAAATTTTTGCATCTATTTTCAGGAGGGAAATTGGTCTATAATTTTCTTTCTCTGTTTTGGCTCTTCCTGATTTAGGTATCAGTATCATATTTGTGTCATAAAAAGAATTTGGTAGGACTCCTTCTTCTCCAATTTTCCCAAATAGTTTATTAAGTGTTGGATTCAATTTTTCTTTAAATGTTTGATAGAATTCACTTGTAAATCCATCTGGCCCCAGAGATTTTTTCTTAGGGAGTTCATTGATGGCTTCTTCAATTTCTTTTACTGAGATGGTGTTATTTAAGTATTTTACTTGCTCTTCAGTCAATCTGGGCAACTTATTTTTTTGTAAATATTCATCCATTTCACTAAGATTGTCAAATTTGTGGGCATACAATTGGGCAAAATAATTCCTAATTGTTGTTTTAATTTCCTCTTCATTGGAGATAAATTCACTCTTTTCACTTTTGATACTGGTAATTTGGTCTTCTTTTTTTTTTTTAAATCAAATTGACTAAAGGTCTATCAATTTTATTGTTTTTTTTCATAAAATCAGCTCTTAGTTTTATTTATTAGTTCAATAGTTTTCTTAATTTCAATTTTATTAGTCTCTCCTTTGGGCTTCCTTATTTCTAGTTTAGTATTTAATTGGGGATTTACAATTTGTTCTTTTTCTAGCTTTTTCAGCTGCATGCCCAATTTATTGATCTCCATTTTCTCTATTTTATTCATGTGTGCATTCAGGGACATAAAACTTCCCCTAAGAACTGCTTTCACTGCATCCCACAAGTTTTAGTATGTTGTCTCATTATTGTCATTCTCTTGAATGAAGTTACTGATTGTTTCTATGATTTCTTGTTTGACCCACTCATTCTTTTAGGATTGAATTATTTAGTTCCCAATTAGTTGATAACACAAGATTTAGCAGCTTTTACGTTAAGGGATCAGAGGGCTTGAAATATGATATTCTGGAGGTCAAAGGAGCTAGGATTAAAACCAAAAATCACCTACCCAGCAAAACCGAGTATAATCCTTTGAGGGGGGAGGGAAATGAACATTCAATCAAATAGAGGATTTTCAAGCATTCTTGATGAAAAGACCAGAGCTGAATAGAAAATTTGATTTCTAAATATAAGATTCAGGAGAAGCATGAAAAAGGTAGAGGAAAGAGAAATCACAAGGGACTTACTGAAGACAATTACGTCTTCCATCCAATCCCAGAAGATGGTTTGAGGGAAATTTCAAGCTCTCTGTGATTCTTAGAGAGCTGGCTACCTCTATCCCCCTAGCTCTGCCCCTTTTGCAAGTAACCGTGAATATTTGGTTAGTTTATGTGGGTTTATACAATTAGTTTCCTGTCTGAGACTGCATTCTCCAGGAGAATTGCCTTCTTTTCTTCTTGTATTTCAATGAAGTCTAGTAACAAAACAGAATTTATTGCACAAATATAGTTTAACTCTGGTCGTTTTTTTATTCAGGACCACAGAAGCAAAAGAAATAAAATAAAATATATTAAAACAGATAGTGCATTATTACATTGGCATTGCTAAGCCCAGACTGAGGTGGTCCTTAACCAGTCTATAAGCACACTCGAACTCAGGAGTTCTAAAGACACAGTTGAAATATTTGGGCTCAGCACCTCCTGGAGACAGCTTGGACTGGGAGCTAGCAAATGTCCCCCATGTTGTTTCCTTCATAGATTCTTTTAGGGTCAATGTGCAGTTGACTCAGGGAAACAAGAATATTCATTTTTCCTCTAGTTACTTTTCCTCATTCACCATTAACTATTGCTAGCTAGGATCTCCAATCCTGTGCTTCTAGTGCTGCTTTCTCATTGGCTGGGCTACATTGAATCCCAATTGTTCCACTCTGCATTCACTAGTAAAAGTATCCTGGATTCAAGGACAGGGTTTGGGCATGGAGAATGACTCCTGCTCCCACTCTTCCTCCCTCTCATCTTTGATTGACACACATCCAGACTTCATTCTTCTCCATCCTCGTTTTTTCTTTGTCTTTTTTCCTTTTTGAAAAGGCCAAATCTTGGTACAACCATCCACCTATCTGACATCATCTTGCCAGTCATAGCTGTGTGAGTAGAAGCCTTCCCACCAAAATCAGGCATGTCTGTTATATCCTTGCTGCAGTGAAACGCTCTTAGTCCTTGAAAATTATATTGATATGCTTGAACATCTGTGAACATATATCACAAGCGTCACAACAGCATTTGATAGTAACAAGCAATGATCCTGATTATCTAGTTACAGTACACATGCAGCCACTTAAAATCTGGCATTCACATCAGAACTGCATTCAACCAACTTGAGAGCAAGCAAAATCCATCATATATGGTACACAATCAATAGAAGTTGCACACATTAAGCTAAGGATATCGTTTTAATGCAACACAAAAGATCTGTTAACACTTCTGTGATACGGGCGCCATTCCCTCTTGACCCTAGCCAGAGATTCAGAGACCCGCTCATCTCCGCATAGTCTCTGTATCCATACAATATGGTACCGCACCGAGTGGAAAGAGGCTGGGTCTGAAGTCTTCCTTCTGCTAGTCACTATTTGTGGTCCTGGAATAGCCTATTTGTTCCTTGCTGAGTCTTAGTCTCCTCCCTTGTAGACTGAGGACTGTAGAACTGAGGCCAGAAGTGACACCTTCCCTAAGGGGAGTCTCTGGGTCAGTCCCAACACTGGTGACTTTCCTTTGAAAATCCTTCCCATTTTTGTTGTTGATATGCAGCCATTTCAGTTATGCTCAACTCCTCATGATCCCATTTGGGGGTCTTCTTGGCAAAGATCCTGGCATGGTTTGCCATTTCCTTCTCTAGTTCAATACGCAAATGAGGAAACTGAGACAAACAGGGTTCAGTGACTTGCCCAGGGTCACATAGTCAGTAAATGTTTGAGGTCACATTTGAACTCAGGTCTTCTTGACTCCGGGACTGGATTTACAATGCACGTATTTTGTATGTGCTTAGTTATTTGCAGGTTTTCTTCCTCCTTAAATACGAGAGCTCTCTGAGGGCTGGTATTATATTTTTCTTTTTTTTTTTTTTGGAGGGGGGAAGGCAGGGCATTTGGGGTTAAGTGACTTGCCCAAGGTCACACAACTAGTAAGTGTTAAGTGTCTGAGGTCACATTTGAACTCAGGTCCTCCTGACTCCAGGGTTGGCGCTCTATTCGCCGCACCACCTAGCCGCCCCTTATATTTTTGTTTTTCTTTGCATTCCCAGAAAGTGCTTGGCCCACAGCAAGTGCTTCATAAACCGAGCAGGCAACAACATTTATTAAGGATTTGCACTGTGCTAGGGGACACAAATACACACAAAAAGAGAGATAATCGCTGCCTTCAGGGAGTTTACATTCTCCTGGAGGAAGTCAGTGCATAAAAGGACGTTAAATGGAGGGAAGAGAAGGTGCCACGGAGGGATGTGTCGGTAAAATCTGGAGAGTGAGAAGGGAGGTGGAACACGGCTGGCTTGGACCTATCCCCCAAATGGAGATCCCAGCATCGGGGCAGAGAAGGTCCAGGGGAAGGAAGGAAGCCCCAGGCCCGGAATTTCCAGAGTGATGGTGGGCAGAAGCACAGCTGGCTGCGGAATGCTTATTTCTGTGATCATCGTTACAGTTGCTGCTGCGGTGCTTGGCACAGCTCTTGTGTTCACTGTGATCCCAGCTACTCGGCCTGATTCTCTCTCCAGGTCAGGGCGCCGTTTTACAAGGTCAGTTGCACCAAGCCCTCTTTCTAGCCACCCAGCATGTCTGCTCTCTTAGCCTTGGCACTCTGCCCTCTTGGAAAACAAACATGTTCCACTTTCCAGAGTTGGTCTTCCCATCAGCAGGCACCCTACCACAAGGACAGTGCCCAGTCTTCTTGACTTTGGTCTTGCCACTGGATTCCAATGGCTCTGGAAGAGAGAGTGAGGCTGATAAATTAAATCCAGTTGAGGCAGAAGTTAAGACCTCACCCTCATGATGTCACCACTTCTCTTTGATAATGAAGGAGAAACAGGTGCCATAAATAAAAAAGAGAGTTACTAGCTGAGAATTTTTTCTTTGAAAGATTCAATGGGTAAACAATGAAAAGCCGCATTGTTATGATTATTTTAGATTCTCTGTTGATTATTCCAGTCCCAGAGATTTATCCTCTGTAAGAGTCATTTCTTTAATTCACACCATTAAATCTATTTCAGGAAGTGTCATGTTAGGTGGCATCGAGAGTATTAAAAATAAAGTGACATGACTGATATGATGCATGACAGGGTGACATGTGTCTACTGGAAAACATGAACTGAACAAAAGGTTAAGGAAGCTATGGGTTTCTAATGAGAAAGTCAAGTTTAATTAATTGTCCTCTGCTGAATAGATTTGTGCTGGGCTTTGGCAACTGAATCTTAATAGCTAATTAGAAGCACTGCCAACACTTAGTAGTGGGCACTGTGTGTTCCCAATTTTCTTTTGGAGATATCATAATTGTTATCTGACACAAGAGAAAAAAGAAAGACAGAAGGCGCTCATGGAAATACATTTTTAAAATATTGATATCTCTGTGTTTTGACACCACAGGCACATCCCCACGTGCTGCCCCCTCTATCTCCCTACAACAAAAGACATTTACCCCCAACAGTTAAATAATAACAAAGGGAGATGTGTGGCCTTCAAATTGGGAAATACTGAGCTCACATTGCATCTCCTACTTTACCAGAGTTTTATTGTCTCTCCATATTACATAAGACCATTTTTAATTAACAATTATTTAATTTCTAGATTTTCCACCTCCTCCACTCCTGGAAGAAAAAAGGAACAAAACCCTTGTAAACAAATATAACTGAACCCTATGAACCGATGGAGAACAAAGTAGAACAAAACTAATAACAACATTATAGAGAAAAGAGGCTCTGAAAGGCTTTTGCACTCAGTCTAATGCAATGATAGCCCCAAAGAACGAAGATGAAGCACATCATTGGCCTCCTAGCAGAAAGATGATGAACTCAAAACGCAGAAGGACATGCACTTGCAGGGATGACTAATGGGAGAATTTGTTTTCGGAGACCAGGCAGCCATGTAGTGAGGGATTTATTTTATTTTTGGAATTTGCTCAGTGTGGGGAGGAGTGGGGAGAGAAACTGATTAAGCTTTTATTTATTTTTTCATTTTCAACATTCACTTTTATAAGATTGGGAGTTCCAAATTTTTTCTCTCTCCCTCTCTCCTTCTCCTCCCCCCCCCCAAGAGGGTGAGCAAAATGATGTAGGCTCTACATGTGTGATCATTTAAAAAATATTTCCACATTAGTCATGTTGTGATAGAAGAATCAGAACAAGAGGGAAAAACCATGAGAAAGAAATAACAAAAAAGGCGAAAATAGTATGTTTTGATCTGCATTCACACTCCAGAGTTCTTTCTCTGCATGTGGATGGCATTTTCCATCATGAGTCTTTTGGAATTGCCGTAGATCACTGTATTGCTGAGAAGAGCCAAGTTTATTGAAGTTGCTCATTGCACAATATTGCCGGTACTGTGTACAATGTTTTCTTGGTTCTGCTCATTTCACTAGGCAGCAGTTCATGGAAGAGACTGCTTAAGTTTTAAAAATTCAATAAGTGAAAAAACAAAATAATAAACCAAACATCCACAGTCAAGCAAAACAAATTCCCGTATCGGCCATGTCTGAACAGCTGCATCTCCTTCTGAGTGTTTAGTCTATCACTCCTGTCAGGAGCTGGGGAACACACTGTATCATTGGTCATCTGGAGACATGGTGGGTCATTGCACTGATCAGAATTTGGGAATCTATTCTTGCCAGGCTTCTTGGGAAAGGGGCTCATGCTCTTTTCAAGGAGAGTTGTCATGGAGGGGAAGCTAAAAGCTGTAACTTAAGGGATGAGATGGAATCTCAAATTCTGTTCGTATTGATTCAATGCAGCAAATATTGATTACACAGTAGTGTGTGCAATGTGCCATGTCCAGAGCTGGGGACACAGGTATTCACTCATTCAATACTTGACAAGCATTTTAAAGTACTTGCTGCTTTTATAGTACTGTGATAGGTAGTTTAGATGAGAGCAAAATGTAGTGAAATTTTAAGATGTGGTCCCTGAGCTCATAGAGCTTAGTAGAGGGATAAGAGATAGACTTAAATATGTCTGAGTACTGTAAGTCCATAAAGGGTCCCAACAGGATGTCATGAGAGATCAGTTTTCTCATCTGTAAAATGAGGTAAGTGAGCTAGATGATCTTGTATGTACTTTCTAGTTCTAAATCTCTGATACTGCATTCTGAGAAGGGAGGATCAAGGAAGGTTTTATGGAAGTGGTGGACCTGGAACGAGATGTGAGAAATGGGGGGTGTGGGAGACTGGGAGAGGTAGGACAAAGAAGTATCACAAGCACCTGTACACACTTTCCTTGGGTTTGCTGCCAATTACTCCCACCAGGGATGGAAGAAAAATAGTATGGATGAATAGGAAAGACTGGCAAAAGAAACCTAGACTTGAAGAAAGGAGAGGACATGGGAACAGAAGAATACAATGGAATGTTTGCAGACTTTTTCAGAGAGAGAAAGACAGAGAGAAAGAGAGAGAGAGAGAGAGAGAGAGAGAGAGAGAGAGAGAGAGAGAGAGAGAGAGAGAAACATTGTCCTTCCTTTCTTCTGCTGTTACTTCATTGATCAGGAAAGTTTTAACATGGGACTGGAGGTAGAATAATGCAATCAATTGAACTTGGAATCATGAAGACTTGGATTCAGATACTGCCTTAGACACTTCCAAGCTGGGTGACTCTGGGCAAGTCACTTAACCTCTCTCTGACTCAATTTCCTCATCTATAAAATGAGACCTTTGGACTTAATGGTCCCTGGAGATCTATGATCCTATGACTTCCTCTAGTTAGGCAAGAGAGATGTAGGCCCTCTTGTCAGAGTTCCATTTCCTCCGAGGCCCCAGGAACTGGGGTCCTATACAATGCCCTCTGCCCTCTACAGAACCTTCCTGAACCAAATACTGGTGATATGAGCACACAGGGCCAGTAATATCAGAAGCACAAGGGACACAAGGCAAGGCAGGGGAAAGGACATGACATCAGTGGATGTCTTGAAGCTACCTGCAGGCTCTGGTGAACTATGACCTGGGGCTTCCACTATACCAACCACATGGGGCTTCAAGTTTCACATCTGTCTCATCTGGAAATTTAGTGAGGTTACTAAAGAGTAGACTGGGGAGAAACATCTTGGATTGCCATTTAGTTCACTTTGTTGTCTGCTTTTGGTAGTATACCTCAATCGCTCCAGACAATAGTGATGTAATAGACTCTTTTCTCCCAACCTTACTTCCATCTTGCACCAATTCCTTTCTATAATACATTTCTCTTAAATTTCCTCTCAGTTACAGCAATGCATTAGCAGCACACACAGATATGTACTTGCAGAGTTTCTGATTCTTCTCACCCTGTGACATGCTTAGTGAGTAGATCAGGGGCTATATCTATAGGTCATCTCACAAACTTTGGCCCAGAATTCAGCAATATATTGTTTATAAGAAATGTACTTGAAACAAAGATTCACACAGAGTTAAATTATGGGTCAGGGTCAAAATCTGTTATGCTTCAGTAGAAGTAAAAAGGCAAGGGTAGCAATCATGATCTCAGGTGAGGCAACAGAAAAATTAGACTTAATTAAAAGAAATAGGGGAGGAAACTTCATTTTGTGGAAAGGTATCATAGACAACAAATTGATACCAATAGTAACATATATACACACATGTCATGGTATCTATACACTTAAAAGAAAAGTGAAATGAAAGGAAAATAAAAATATAAAAGTGAGGCAACCTTGGTATACTTCTTTCAGACCTAGACAGAGCTAACCAAAAAAAAAAAAAGAAATAAATTAAAGATGAATAGAATTTTATAAAAATTTAGATATGATATACCTCGGGGATTATTGAATGGGAATAGGAAGGAGCATAGCTATTTTAGCTATACATGGCACAGTAACCAAAAAAATTAATCGTGTATTAGGTCAAAAGCATCATTATAAAGCACCCTCACAAAAAACTGCAGGAAAAGCAGAAATATTAAATACATCTTTTATGGATCATAATGCAATAAAAATTAGATTCAATAAAAAGAAATGACTAAAAATTAATTAGAGACTAAATAACTAAATCCCCTTTTAGTAGTAAACAACTCATTCCTAAAGAATAGATGGATCAAAAAAAATCAGTGAAACAATACACAATTTCATTAACGATAATGACAAGACAGAATGCCGAGAATATAGCAAAAGCAGTAGTTGGGGGAAAATTTCAATATCTAAAAACTTTTCTCCATAAAAGAGAAATAGATCAATGAATCTGGCACAAAACTTAAAAAAGGAAAAGAAAACCAAGAAATTGAAAATCCTTAATTAAACTTCAAACTAGGAATCTTGAAAATGAAAGAAAAGATTAACCAAATAAAGAGAAAAGGAAAGAATTAATAAATAAAACTAGGAGCTGATCTTTTGGGGGTGGAAATGAGCAATAAAATAGATAAATCATTAGTTATTTTGATTTTTACAGAAATAAAGAGGAAAAGCAAATCATCAGTATCAAAAATGAAAAAGATGAATTTAAAACAAATAAACAATAAAGGAGAAATAAATAAAAGAAAAGAAAAAGGAATAAATTATTAGGAAGAATTTTGTCCAATTATATGCTACTAAAATTAATGAATAGATTAAATAGATAAATATTTTTAAAATATAAAATGCCCAGACTAAAAGTATAAAAAGTAGATAATTTATCTAACCCAGTATCAGAAAAAGAAATGGAACAAACCATCAATAATCTTGAAAATAAAAAAAGCAACAATGCTGAGACTAGATGAATTTACAAATGGGTTTTATCAGACATTTAAGTATCAATTAATTCTAATATTACAAAAAGTTTTTGAAAAAAAATGAAAAGAAGGGGTCCTAAAAAATTCTTATATGATTCAGATGCAGTTGGTACCTAAACTAGGGAGAGTCAAAACTATATATTAAAATCCCTAATAAATGTTAATGAAATTTTTTAAATAAAATATATTAACAAGGAGACTTTAGCAACATATCTCAAGTATTATACACAACGACCAGTTTGAATTTAAACCAGGAATTCAGAGTTGGTTCAATATTAGAAAACCTATGAATATGATTGATCATGTTACTAACAAGTGCAACAAAAAATCATGATTACATCAATATTTCCAGAAAAGCTTTTGACAAGAAAAGTCTTTCGACACCCATTTCTGTTAAAAAACATTAGAAAACATATGTATAAATTGACCTTTCCTTAATATAATAAACAGTATATATCTAAATCTGAGAGTCAGCATTATATGTAATGGGACTAAAAAAGAGGTCTTTCCACTAAGATTGGGGAAAAGCAAGGGTGTCCACTATCACCATTAATATTTCACACAGTGCAAGACAGGTTACTTGTAAAGATAAGAAAAAATGGAGGGAATAAACATAGACAAAGAGGAAACAAAATCATCGCCTTTTGCATATGAGGACCCTGCTTTGAGGACTCTGTAGTAAATTTAAAAATTAATTGAAGTAACGAACAACTTAGGCAGAACAGCAGGATATGAGACAAGCCCACATAAATCCTCATCTTTTCTGTATCTTACCAACAAAACCCAGCAGGAAGAGAGAGATAGAGAAGTTCCATTAAAAGTAAGTACAAAACGTATAAAATACTTGGTATGAAGATTCATCTCCCTGAATTTAGATACGTCTCAGACACTTCCTAGCTATGTGACCATGGGCAAGTCACTTAACCCTGTTTGCCTCAGTTTTCCTCATCTATAAAATGAACTGGAGAGGAAATGGCAGACCACTCCAGTATCTCTGCTATGAAAACCCCAAATGGGGTCCGAAAGAGTTGGACATGACAGAACAACAACAAAGAGCATACTTTCAGCGCATCTCCTGTTCTCCACGTTGTTTTTCAAAGATCAATGACACTGCTGTAGTAATCATATCCTCGACTTCCCTCTGTATCTGATTCCAGACTGATGACCTAAACCGATTGAGAATGTCTAATCGTGCTTTTGCCAGCTCCTCCCTTATCTTAGGTATCAATTTCCTCTTAATCACTTTTGTGTTATCCTTCCCAATCTGAAGACCATTATCCTTGGCAGAGAAAAGAGAAACAAACTGGGATTTGAACAGTTTTGATTTCTTTGACATTGGTCAGCATCATCCCCTCAGCCTATGCAGTGGTTCTACTCCTTTGGGCTTTCTTTTGTCTCTGACATATAATACCTCAAGCAAATTTTTAAAGCTCTGTTGGTGGTGCTCAGCCTTTGTTGTCAAATCCAAGCTTATTCTTAGGCAGCTAATACCTCAGACACTCACTAGCTGTGTGACCCTGGGCAAGTCACTTAACTCTGCCTGCTTGGTTTCCTCCTCTGTAAAATGAGCTGGAGAAAGAAATGACAAACCATTCCAGTATCTTTGCCAAGAAAATCCCAAATGGGGTCACAAAGAGTTGGACATGACTGAACAACAATAGCAACAAAAAGTCATATTATTTAAAGAATTGGCACAGTGAATATAATGCTGATCCTGGAGTTAGGAAGATATGAGTTCAAATCTGATCTCAGACACTTTCTATGTGACTCTGGAAAGTCACTTAACTTTGTTTACCTCAGTTCCCTCATCTGTAAAGTGAGCTGGAGAAGAAAATGGCAAACCTAGCTGTATAACCAGAATTTTCCTTACTTTTTAGGAAATCATCTGGGTGTTCTCCTGTCTTAAGAGTGATGAGGCAAAATTGAAGGGGAGAGTCATCAGCCACATGTAAAAATACTGACACAACTGGAGGTGATAGAAAAGGATCCATTTCCATCAGTTCTCAAAATGGAGTATCTGCACTTGTTTGCTTCTTGGACACTCCATTTTTTAAAAAGTAGTACTTTATTTTTCCCCAATTATATGTAAAGGCAATTTTTAGCATGCACTTTTATAAGATTTTGAATTCCAAATTTTTCTCCTCTCTCTTCCCCTTTTTCTAAAATGGTAAGCAATTTGATATAGGTTATATATGTGCAATTATGTAAAACATATAATATAGTATAATTAATATGATATGATGCGTTATAATGCATTATAATACAATACAATATACAATATAATACAAAATAATATATGATGTGATGTGATGTGACGTGACGTGATGAGACATGATGTGACATGACATGACATGACGTGACATAACATAACATAACATAGTATAATATAATATAATAGAATAGAATAAATATAATATAAATCACAGTTGTGAAAGAAGAAATGAACTTCTTGGACACTTCTTTTTTTTTAATTAACTTTTGTGTTTATTTTTAGTTTACATCATTCATTTCCATGAGATTTTGAGTTACAAATCTTCTGCCTGTCTTTCCCCTACCCACCACCCTAAAACAGCGATCCCACTGAATATCCCCTCCTCCAATATGCTGTTTCCTATATCTTCCCCCATCCTGGTGGGGATGACTTTCTGGTAGGGCAAGATGGATCTCCATACCCCAGTGCCTGTATATCTTATTTCCTAGTTGTATCTAAATAATAATAAATAATAATATTTTTTTAAAACATTTGATTTTAAAACTTTAAATTCCAGATTCTTTCCCTTCCTCCCTTATCTCCCACCCTTACTGGGAAGATAAGCAATGCAATATATGTGTAGTTATGCAAAACATTTCCATAGTGGATATATTGTGAAAGACTGACTA
>CM053580.1:218890160-218917254 GCA_028627135.1 Pseudochirops cupreus | reverse complement strand
TTATAATCAAATGTTAAAAATATATGTATGTATGTATGTATATAGATAGATAGATAGATAGATTATTATTATTATTATTATTATTATTATTATTATTATTAACTACATGCAACTAGGAATTAAGATATATAGGCACTGGGGTAGGGAGATCCATCTTGCCCTACCAGAAAGTCAGAGGGGAGATGGGGGAGGACATAGGAGAGAACAGATTGGGGAAGGGGTTATACGGTGGGATGCCTGTTTTGGGGTGGTAGGTGGGGGAAAATTGGGGAGAAAATTTGTAACTCAAAATCTCATGGAAATAAATGATGTAAGCAAAAAAACCCCACAAATTGTAGATTTTGAAGGGCCAGGAATGTCACCTTTTTGAAGCATAGTCAAAACCAGAAATCACAAATTCTGTTGTTATTCAATTGTTTCTTTGTGACCCCATTTATGGTTTTCTTGGAGTGATTTGTTATTTCCTTCTCCAACTCATTTTATAGATTAGGAAGCTGAGGCAAACAGAGTTAAGTGACTTGCCAGCATCACACAACTAACAACAAGGTTTACAAGGGGGTCTGTGAACAGACTAGGTTCCTTTTTCTCCATACTTGTTACAATTGGCCACTATTTAATTAAGTACAACAAGCTAGTTAATTATAATGATAATGATAGAATAAAATAATAATAATAAAATATAGAGTTAGAAGGGGTCATTAGATCACATATTTAAAAGTAGAAGGGGCTTTAGAGATCATCTAATCTAACACTTGCAATTTATAGTTGAAGGAATTGAGGCAGAGAAGGAGCGAGAGACTTTCTCAAAGGTCTTAAAGGGAATAAGTGGCACAGCTGAGGTTTGCACCCATATCTTAGGAGCTGTCCAGTGCTCCTTCCACTACACCATTGTTTGTAAGTGTATGAGTCTCTTGAGATCCATCTTTGTATGATTGGTCCTACTTTCAATTCATTCTGAAGTTTTTTCAGCTGGCGACCTTGTTTCCACCTTCATTTCCATGCTATGCCCATGCAGTCTTGGATACTGTGGTTGGGGAGAGGAGGGTTGGACTTGGAGGTGGGGACACAGGAGAGGAATTCCATTCAATTTGGAGCTGTTGGAACTGATTCAAATGGGAGGTCTGGAAGGATTGGACAAAATTTCAAGATGCCATTCTCTACCTCATTTCTCTTCAGCTTAATTTTCTTCCTCCAAGTCACCTCTCTTCTCTCCCCTCCAATACAGTAGTTGCTATAATTATTACAGTTTTACAGAATCTAGACGTTCCTTTTGTCCGCAATAAAGTTGACCATGTAGCAAAGAAGAGGCTGCCCCAAGATTATATTATGTATCATCTTTCTTGCTATAGGAAAGACGAGAAAAGAAGGGGAAAAACCTGTCTGCAGGTCATCATACTTTTTAATGCCCCACTATACTATATACCTTTTGTTGCTTATCATGTGTGTGGCTCTAAGCTTTGTTTTCTATGAAGTTTAATGTCTTGGCTCTGGCTGAAGTCCACAAATGACTAATGTTCACCAATGAGCAGTAAAACAAGAAACTGTGCCAGTGTTAAAACTGCTGTTCTCATCTAATTATTTTATTACTTAACTAATGGCTTTCTTCTTGCCAGGGGCTATTAGAGCATCCAAATGAGATTTTTTGGAATTTTTTCAACTCAGAAAAATTATAAATTTTGTTTTTCTTTGTTGTTGCTACTAAATGTAATTATTGTATTGGATTTTAAAGTGGCATTGTTTTGGTATGCTAATCATACCTAATGAAGTCAGAAACCATCAATTAAATTAACCATTAATTGGGGAAGAATTTATTGGTTTTCTGATCATTGTCACACTTTGATTAGTTTAATAAGTTTAAACACAACGCACACAGTTTTATTTTCAATCACTTGGCTATTAGGCTAGAGACAACATGATTGGTAATAACTTGCGTTTTGAGATCAATAGGATGTGATGATCTTATCCCAGGGATTTTTCCTCCCTAGGAGGTGATTTCACAAGCTATTCCCAGGTTTCTCTGGTGGAAAAAAAGCTGAGAGAGATCCAGACAATAGCAATAAAGAGCAGAGGTGAGGAGAGGGGGAGTTTATGTCTGGTTACAGATCTTACTTGGGTAGAGAAATGGATGACATTTATGCCTTTCAGTCAGGGGAAGCTTCAAATATCACTCCAAATCTTTTTAACAATGGTCATTCATGGCAGGGCTAGGTGGTGCAGTGAATAAAGCACTGGCCCTGGAGTCAGGAGGACCTGAGTTCAAATCCAGCCTCAGACACTTGACACTTACTAGCCCTGTGATCTTAGGCAAGTACTTAACCTCATTTGCCCTGCCTCCCCCCTTGCAAAACAAACAAACAAGCAAAACAATGGTCAGTCAACCTTTCAAAAGTTTGGTGCCAAATTTCCAGCTTTGTTCTTTCACATCCCTAAAGGGGAAAGTGCATAACAGGCCACAGACCCCCAATAAACTATATGGGGTGTGTAAGCACAAGCAAGATGGGATTTTTGTTGTTTTGGGGGGACAGTTCAGTTTCTCTGGCTCAGGCTAAATTGTGAACATCTGAAGGACTGATCGCCTTTGAACCTCAACAAGTCACAGCTGTGCTGAGTTAAGTAGGTTTCGTGCTTTCTGGCTCTGAACCAATAAGGGACCTAGTCTATGTTATATATTCTGGGAGGCTGGCATTTCCTTTGGGGGTTCGCTCATGAGAAGGATCTTTTGATTTCCTGGTCAAGTCTCTGAATGGCCATTTGTTGAAAGCCCCCTGACTGCTTAGATTTCTGTGCTCCCTCGATCCAGTGATGTATATGTAGTGTAATGCAATATTGCTATATTCAAACAGGCAGAGCCCTGTCTGTTGGTCTTCGTGCTAATTTCTCTGTAATTTATCTGCTTGTATTTTCTCCACATTCAGAATGCTGACCTTTCCCCTGAATTAGTGAATGTAATTAAAAGTAAGATTGTTAACCCCTTTTTGAGCAGTCTTTCCTTTAAAAGCAGATCAAAGAACCTATGCTAGCAGGCCATCCTGGGTATGCTAGGGTGCTTGCCATTACAGGGTGATACTGAAACTTGTGAATGGCAGTAGGTGAGTTAACCTGTCCTCTTCCTTCCTGTGCCCCCTTGGACCAGTTGGCACATAATTTACCTTTAATTCCCATCATTTCTTTATTGTAACTAAAGTGTCTCTCTTTCTTTAAAGTCAATAGGTGATATTGATAGAAAGGCTGATACTGAAGGCAGTCTGGGAGAGCAAGGAATAGTTTACCTGTCAGATTTATGGAGAAGGGAAGAATTTATGATGAAACGAGATAGAGAGCATTACAAACTGCAAAATGGATCATTTTAATTACATTAAATTGCAAAGTTTTTGTACAAACAAAGTCAATGTAACCAAGGTTAGGAGGGAAGCAGAAAATTGGGAAAGAATTTTTACAATCAGTGTCTCTGATAAAAGACCCATTTCTAAAATATACAGAGAACTGAGTCAAATATACAAGAATACAAGTCATTCTCCAGTTGATAAATGGTCAAAGGATATGAACAGGCAGTTCTCAGAGGAAGAAATTAAAGATATCTATAATCATACAAAAATGCTCTAAATCACTATTGATTAGAGAAATGCAAATCAAAACAACTCTGAGGTACCATATCTTTTCTGTCAGATTGGCTAACATGACAAAACAGGAAAATGATAAATGCTGGAGAGGATGTTGGAAAATTGTAACACTAATGAATTGTTAGTGGAGTTGTGAACTGGTCCAACCATTCTGGAGAGGAATTTGGAACTATACCCACAGGGATATAAAAATGTGCATATCCTTTGACCCAGCAATACCACTTCTAGGGCTGTATCCCAAGATCATGCAAGTAGGAAAAGGACCCCTGTATACAACAATAATTATAGCAGCTCTTTTTATGGTGGCAAAGAATTGGAAATCAAGGGGATGCCCATCCATTGGGGAATGGCAAAACAAGCTGTGGTATATGAATGTAATGGAATACTATTGTGCTGTAAGAAATGAGGAGCAGACAGACTTCATAATAACCTGGAGAGACATATAAACTGAGTGAGAGAAGCAGAACCAGGAGAACATTGTACACAATTACAGACACATTGTATCTGTGATGACTAACTTTGATAGATGGGGCTCCTCTCAGCAATGCAACACTGTAAGACAACTCCAAAAGACTCATGATGGAAAGGGCTGTCCACATTTAGAGAAAGAATTATGGAGTCTGAATGCAAATGGAAGCAATCTACTTGCTCTCTCTCTTTTGTGTTTTGTTTTGTTTTGTCCCTTCTTTCTTACTGGTTATGACTCCTTTTTTCACAACTTGACTAATGTTTAATGTGAAGGTATTTGTAGAACCTATATCAGATTGCGTGCTGCCATAAGGAGGGAGGAAGGATAAGAGGGAGGGGGAGAAAATTTGGAACTCAGAAGCTTATGGAACTGAATATTGTAAACTAAAAGTTAATTAATTAATTTTTAAAAAGTTAGTAGATGGTGATATGCTCAAATTTCAGAAATATATACAAACTTCTTACCTTGGCATTAGGATCCCAAACCTAATTAATTTTTCATGTGACAGTTGTAATCAAGGCATGTGATGTTAGTAAACTAGCAAATGATTATATTTCACAATAGATGTTTATAGGGGGCCCAGATTCATGGATTTGCTAATGTTCCTTCCTGCTTGACAGCTTTTTAATTTAACAGTATAACCTAGAAGAAAACTGACAGGGTCAAGACTCTGGAGTATATGTGTATAACAGCATCATTTTCCATCCAGTCATTTGTAACATTCTCATTTTAATTCAATTCAATAGACCATTAGTAAATGCTTACTATGTGTGAATCACAATGGGATGCACCAATAAAGATAAAAACAAAACAAATCCTTCCCCCAAGGGACAAAAACTCTTTTGGGGGAGGGTTATAACATTTATATAAGCAAGAAAATGCAAAGTAATTTAAGGAGCAAGAAAATATCAGTTGGTGAAAATCAGGGCAGCCATGCGATCTGAAAACGTGTGTTTATAGAGAACCCAGCTATATAACTTCCAGTAACGTTCAGCAACTTGTGAATAGGAATGGAAAAGGTGTATGGTAGGATTAACCCTGTGCTAGAGTTTGGCACAGTGGATAAGACCAGTGGACTTGGAATCAGGAAGACTCATCTTCACAAGCTCAAATCTAGCCTCAGAGACTTACAGGGTCACTGTATAACCCTGACCAAGTCATTCAACCCTGTTTGCCCCAGTTCTTTATCTGTATAAAATGAGCTGGAGAAGGAATGGCAAACCACCTGTGGCAAATCACTCCTGTGTCTTTGCCAAAAAAATCCCAAATATGATCACAAAGAGTCAGACATGAGTGCAGTGACTGAATGGCAACAGAAGTTTGTCAGGGTGTCTTCATGCAGTTTGGGTGAGGGTCAGGATTCTAAGGTGAAGAACAAAGAAGCTGGGATCACCCTAAGACAGAGCACAACATGTGCTTGAGCAAAAACCAAGCAAGCCAGTTTCATTGAGAGGAAATACAGTCAGAAGGCGCAGTCAGGAAGAACATAAGCAGATCAGGTCCTCTGAGGAGCCTAGTGGAAGGGGCACCCAGGTGGGTTTTTATAGGGTTCTTTTTGGCTCAAGCAGGACCAGGCATTGTGGGGAAGGAATAGGGAGCCTGGACTTGGTATGCAGGACCAACTTTAGGAACTGATGTAGATTCATACTTGGGGAAATGCTTGAGAACTGGCAGCTAGGTGATATTCAAACTCTTCTTGGGTTGGAAAAGGGACTTTCAGTCATTACTTCAGACTTTATTTTGGTTGGGAGACTGGGGATTTGAATTTCTCAGGGGCTTCCTTGTTTAACCAGAGGCTGATGGCTCTTTGCAGGTCTGCCTCAGTTAAATCCAACTCTCTTGCAAGACCTCCTGATGTCAGGACCTTCCAGAATGAAGGACCAACAACGAGATGTGGAAGCAACTAAGATCCTCACACAGTGCTCAAGCATCAACAGGACAAGAAGATTAAGGAATACAGGTCAATATATAGTTGAACTGGCCAACTCCAGGGTTAAGTCTTCGAAGAAAGAAAAACTGGTCCTGAGCAGGGAGGGAAAAAAGGAGGGGGTGGAAGGGCTGGAGGTTGCAATGAGGACAAAGAGCAGGTTTTAGAAGGAATGAGGCAGTGGGAGAGATGGAAAGATAGGATGTTATGCTTAGGGGATTTTCATAGTTCAGCTCATGGAGATGGTTCTGTTCTGGATGATAGTGAGATCTAAGGTATGCCTTAGCAAGCTTTACTTAATGCTCAAGCCCTGCCAAGCCTGTGGGTGGCTAAGGTGGAGTTATGGTCATGAGAACTGGTCTGAACTCCTTCAGAAGGGAGAGATTGTGGCCCTAGGGATATGCACTGGGAGATACAGATGGATGAAATGTCCTCAGGAGGAGAGGTTGCTAAATGACAGCAGCAAAGAGAAGGTCTGGAAGTGTCAGACAGAAGTATTCTGTGCTAGATAGGAAGGCTGGGGATTTCTTCCAGAGAAAGGTTTCTGTGAGTTTTTTAACTCAGAGTGATGGTTCCCAAAGGTACAATGGAAGGATAGAAGAGGCTTGGGACTTGGGAAAGAAGGGTAGGCCTGAGCTAGATGGGTATGAGAGAGCAGGAGTGCTTGGAGGGGAAGGGATTTTCACCTTAACAAGCAGAAACTCTTATGATGGATTGATCAGGATTATTGAAGAGGAGGTAAAAGTTTGATATGATTGATAGGATAAAGTTTTCATTATATATACATGTACACATATACACACAACACATGCATCAGGGTCAGAAGACAGGTTCAAATCTTGCCTCTGACATATACTGATTATACGACCTCAGTCAAATTATTTATTCAGCTAATGTCGTAGGCAACTCTAAAACCACAAGCTGTGTTATTGTTGTTCAGTCATTTTTTTAGTCGTGTCTGACTCTTTGTGAGAAAACTAAGGCAAACAGTGTTAAATGACTTGCCCAGGGTCACAAGGCTAGTAAATGTCTGAGGCCAAATTTGAATTCAGGTCCTTCTGATATTGTACATTCTAGCCTAGTACTCCTCCTTTTTCTATCGGAGTGGGTTTCAGGTGGAGAGGAGAGGAGGAGACTGATGGTGTTACGTGAGGACAGAGGTGGATGTTTCTCCTGTTTTTCAGTAATTCTCTATATGCCAGGGCTGACGTCTGTTTGTGAGAGTTTTATTCAGATCTGTCCCTCTCCCGCTCCTAGTGGAATGCTTTTCTCTTCCTTAGTCCGTAGCATGGCCATGACCTTCCTACAGGCAGGCATTCATTGCACTGGTTCACTATGGTGTTTCTTGGTAAATAAATTGGCAGGACTGCACTGACCTGACTCCCACGCAGTTTGACTGCTGTATTTTGATCAATACAGGCAGTTTACTGTTTTCCATCTTATTTCAGGGAAATCAAACTGAAATTGAATTTGGGGGACAATGTTTTTCTAATGAATTTCCTTTGCTGCTTTTTATCATGTTGACCTCCCATCCCCCCCTCCATTTTATTTTTCAGCCTTGGACTCTGCTTTTTTTTCCATGGAGTAGATCACAGGAAGGAATAGTATCATGGCGTTCTGTTTTGTAGTTCATGTTTATGTTCAGTTCTGGGAACCACATTCTCAGAGGAATATTGATAAAGAGAGAATATCTAGAGGAGGGTGACCATAATGGGGTAGGAGTCTGCAAACCATGTCATGTGAAGGAAGGAGGGAAGGAAACAAACACAGAGTGAATGCCTACTGTGTGTCAGGCAAATGTCATCTCATTTAATCCTCACAACAACCCTGGGAAGTGGGTGCTGTTATTATCTCAACTTTACAGTTGAGGAAACTGAGGCAGACTGAAATTTAGTGACATGGCTGGGGCCACACAGCTAGTAATTATCAGAGGTAGGATTTGAACTCATGTCTTTCTGACTCCAGGCCCAGCACTCAGTCCACTGCAACCACCTAAGAACAATGAATGGAACCAGGAATATTTTACCTTTTGTTGTTATTATTCAGTCTTTTTTTCAGTCACATCCAACTCTTTGTGACCTCATTTGAGATTTTCTTGGCAAAGATACTGGAGTGGTTTGCCATTTCCTTCTTCAATATGTCTCCATTTTACAGATGACTAATTGAGAGGCAAACAGGGGTAAGTGACTTGACCAGGGTCACACAGCTAGTGAGTATCTGAGGCTGGATTTAAGCTCAAGTCTTCTTGACTCCAGGCCTGACACTCTATCCACTGTGCCATCAAGCTGCCCTTATGTTTTTTTTTCTAGAGAAGACAAAAGAAATGTCTTCAAATACTCAAAAGATTATCACATAAAAGAGTGATGGCTCCGCTGTTTGCTTACTATTGATCATGGTGGACTCCTCTGAACCTCACTTTTTTCTTGTATAAAATGGGATAATAACATACTACCCATGTCATTGACTTTTAAAAAATCTACGTGGTTATTCAGAAGCCTCTCCCTGACTGGCAAGGAGTCAGTTCCAATACAAGGTTTGTGATGATCAAATGAGGCAACGTTTGTGAAGGGCTCCCTAATGGTGAAGTACTATATGACTGTCAGTTATCATCATCATCATCACTACCATAAAATCTGTGTAGCTCCAGAGGACAAAATGAAGTCCAATAGAATAATTAATAGGAATGAACATTTCTATTTCAAGAAATAATCAAATTAAAATTCTTTCAAGATTATAAATAAATTTCTATATAAATAAATATGTATAAAACATTTCTAGTAAATAATTAGTAGAAATTACAAGGAGATTTTTTTTGGAGGGGGGTCTGGACTATGATTTCATAAGTAAAGGAAACTCTCAGTTTGGAAGCTACTTTATTTGATACACATTGGCAGCTCCTGTGTAACTTAGAGCTTTAACGAGTTACCAGAGCACTGAGAGAGCATTTGTCCAATGTCATGTAGCCAGTCTGCATCAGCAGCAGACAAGATTTAAAACTGAGTTTTCTTGATCCTATGGCCAATCCTCTAGCCACTACCTCAAGCTGCTTTTTCATAGAGAGATAGATGGGGAAAAAAACCTTTTTGGAAACTAGAGCTGTCTAACAATGGAGGGGGTTTCCTCACATTACTAGGAATATTCAAGCAGAGGCAGAATGACCACCAGTGGAGGATAGACATCGAAATAATAAAAATAGTTCTTCTTTATATATGTTGCAAGGACCATCCCCAACATGTAGTATGGAGGTGTCACTGTGTGTCTTGAAGGGAGGCAGAACAGACATCCCTAGCCTATTTCCTCAGCCCACCCCTAACCCTCCTCCAAGGAACACTTTATTTCTTGCCAGGAGAAGAAGCAAGAGGTTGAGGGCAGAAGTTTGACCACTCTGGTAGAAAGAGAAAGAGTACTGGGACAGAATGATATCTATCTGCTCACTGTATTATTACAGTAGGAAATGTGATTTTCAAGTTATTCTAACTTTCATTAATGGGGGAGGGGAGGACCCCAAGCTATATATCCAAGGCCTGACTCCCTTCCCACTAAAAACCAATTCCACAATGAACACACATAACACTTGGCTAATAGGTCCATTTACCCAAATCAGTAGCCAAATAGAAATCAGAGAAAGTATACGTATGAGAATATATATACCAGACAATAGACAGTGAAGAAGCTCTCCCATTGGGACTGAGGTCACTCAGCTCAACCAAAAGAGAGTCCTAGATCTCACCCAAGAAGATGTTCCCCAAAGACTAGCAGTTCCTCTCCTGTTAGCTTCTTCCCAGAGTCTTTTTCTTCAGCAGCCTAAAGTGAGGTTGGCACCTTCCATCTTCTCTCTCGATGATGGAAGCCAGAAGCATCTTGAAGAAAACTCAAAAAAGACAGATTAGAATAAAGCTCTCTCAGGGGCGGCTAGGTGACACAGTGAATAGAGCACCAGAGTCAGGAGGACCTGAGTTCAAATCTGATCTCAGACACTTAACACTTACTAGCTGTGTGACCTTGGGCAAATCACTTAACCCCAGTTGCCCTGCCTTCCCCCCTCCAAAAAGCAACAACAACAAAAAAGAATAAAGCTCTCTCTCTACTCTCTCCAACTCTACCCCATCTCTCACACAGTTACAGGACATTAATCTCCACCAGTGAAGAGAGAGTCCTATACCAAGGAGCTTTGGGACTGGGGTTATCTTTCGTGTTTAAGGTTTGTAAAATTCTTGACATAATAATCCAGAGAGGTAAGTGTGATATCTCTCTCTGTTTTACAGGTGAGGTAATTGGAGTTACTTGTCCAGGATCATGTAACTAATATGAGGCAGAATTCAAACTCAGATCTTACTGACCCCAAGTCTGGTACTTTATCCTCCCCACCACACTATTGCTAACAGGACTTCAGACTTATTTAACCTTTCTCAGGCTCCTCCATAAAATAAGGGCATTAGAAGAAATGTTCCCTAAGTTACCTCCTAGTTTTAGACTCTGAATCTACATATTTCTAAAATTATGAATGAATCTGATTGGACCTAAGTACTTGAAGCCATGGAGGGGCCTGAGCCAATGTAGAATAATGCAATGGCGCTCTCCAAGGTCACAGGACCATAGATTAAGAACTGGAATGAACTTCAGATGGTGTCTAATCCAAATGTCTCATTTTAAAGATGAAGAAATTGAAGCTAAGGGATGTAAAACGATTGAACAAAGACAAGTAGGTCCTAAGCCTCAGAGGAGTACTTGAATGCAGGTTCTCTGACCGTGGCGCCAATATTCTTTCCTGTCTAACATGCTCCCTCCACAAAGATGCTGGGGGAATCTAAGACACATCCTGGGGACTAACCTCCCAAAGGATCATTATCTCTGTTTGGCTCTTCGTCCCCACTTCAGGACAAAACTCCTCGTATACTCAAGCTATAAACTCTTCTATAGCTTTGTTGTTGGTGTTCAGTCATTTCAGCTTTGCCTAACTCTTTGAGACCCTATTTGGGGTTTTCTTGGCATAGTTAGGTTTTCCCAAATTTGATTAAAAGGAATCCCCAGCTCCTTAAAAGTTCCCAAGATACAACATGAGTATTGAGTATGGAACAGTTTTTATTTCACCCTATAGAAAATGAATATAATTAAAAAGATTTACAAGAGTCCTCTAATCTCACCAGAAGGTAAATAAACTTTGGGGGCAGCTGACCAAGCAATCTTCTGCCCATTGGATCTGTATTGTCTGAATAATTCACTCTTTGTTCTCCAAGTACATGAACTACGAATATGATCTTCCTCTTTCTCTCTGGAGAATGCTGCACCAGGAAATCAACTTTTCTCTGTAAAGTGTGGAATTCCTGAAATCTTAAATTTGGGATTACCTATGAGTCACTGCCAAGGAAACCTTCCTTCTCTGACTAGAAGGTGAGACTGTTGTCTAATCTTGAGGAACCATGGATGGACCTGCAGGGCTGAGACACTGTACCACTTTCTTCTCATTAAGAAACCCTTCTTCGCAGGACCTAGTCACAGTAGGTCCACACAGGACTAGATTTGGTACTGGAGGAGTCAGTCCTTTAATGATAGGTGTTAAGCTCCCTTTGCTTACTCTGGTAGTCATTAACACACCCATCTCCCGCCAAGACTTGGAGATAAGTTTACCTTTAGCTTAGGTTATGGCCCAAGGTTTCCCTCCAAAGGATGAGTAAACAGACACCCAATGTATAATATGAGTCAAGTATGGGACAGGCAAATTATTCATAGGAATAAAAAATGCTAAACATTTATTGACAAATGTATTTTTTTTGTAATTTTTAAATTTTAAACAAATACAAAATTAGAAAAGAAAAAAAACCATTAGCATGTCTACAGTAGACCATAAGAGAGGATTCAATAAGAAACACTAAATATCCATTTCAAGAAAACCCATGTCATAAATGCTGCACCTTGTCTCAAAGCCGCCCGGCTATTCCTTTGCTTCCTTGTTGGTTTCCTTTTGTTCTCTGCTGTGCACTTTTTACTCTATTCCCCCCTCCTTTCTCAACCCCAACAAGGCTACAATTAAACATGGACACGTACATATACATAGATAACTATAAACATACACATATATACTCCTATACATATATGTAAGACCATAGTATGCTTATTTCCATTTTTCATCAGTTTCTCTAAAGCAGCGGTTCTCAACCTGTGGGTCACGACCCCTTTGGGGGTTGAATGACCCTTGCACAGGGGTCACAGGGTTGCCTAAGACCATCAGAAAACACATATTTCCCATGGTCTTAGGAACCGAGACACCGCTCCTCTATCCCTCTCCAGGCGAGTCCGCCCACATGCAGATACGGCCACATATGAGTATTAAAGGGTCGAGGCATTAGGAAGGTTGAGAACCACTGCTCTGAAGGTGGAGAGCATCTTCCTTCATAGGTCCAAGTCTTTCCATGTTTTTCTAAATTAATCAGCTCCTCATTTCCTACACTACAGTATTTCAACCCAATCACATCCTGTCTGAGAGATTATCTATGAAAGTTTTTTTCCAAATTTTTTGCATTCCTTCTGTTCTTGGCTACAGATGTTTTGTTTATACGAGAAAATTTTTATTTAAAATAATCTAAATTATCCTATTTACACTTCAGCAATGCTTTCACCTTATAATATAGTTTAAAGTTTAATAGTGTTGAATCTACTTCCTTTATATTCCCCCCCCCCCATTTCTTTAAAGTTCCTGACCTTTTGTTCTTCCAAATGAACCTTGTTATTATTTTTTTGAACTCAGTAAAATATTTTTTAGTAATTTAATTGGGACAACATTGAATAAATAGATTAGTTAGGTAAAATTGTCTTTTTAAAAATTATGTTGGCTTTACCTACCCATGAACAGTAAATATTACTTCAATTATTTAGATCTGAGTTTATTTGTACAAAAAGTGTTTTTTGTTTATGTTCATATAGTTCCTATGTCTGTTTTGGCAAGTATATGCTCAGGTATTTTATTCTGTCTAGGTATTTTAAATGGCCTAAAACAATATTGAATAATATTGCTGACACATAGTGTAGTTTCTCTATTTTTCACTTTTGGTTACATCCATGTTAACCTTGTCTGAGATCATGATTACTGTCCCTGCTTTTTTTTACATATTAAATTCAGCGCCTGCTCTTTAGTTTATTTTTGTGCGTATCTCTCATTTTTATAATGTTTTCTGAAAACAACATATTGTTGCATTCAAGTGATAAACATATTAAAAGAATGACAAAACAGGATTTGGTAATTTAAATTCTGACTACTGTTACAATCTGATGGATTTAAACTTCATCACAACATAGAATAGTTTTCAAGACTGCAAATTAGGTGTTTTACCTTCTATCCACACCATATGAACAACTTCTGGTACAATGGACAGACTTAGACCAATCTCCTTGTCAGGGGTCTTCCTACCCAGTTGTGCTGGAGCAATTGCTGGAGACTCCTCCCCTGGTGCCATTCATGTACAACCTGATGGGATCAAGGACCTCCAGACCCCGCAAACTCACAAAGTGCCTTCCAAAACTAAATATGGAGAGAAAGAAAGGGAGAGAGAGAAAGAGAGAGAGAGAGAGAGAGGGAGAGAGAGTTGTTAAGATCAAGAAAGGTCAAACATAAAAATGGAAAAGGCAGCCAGAGACCCAGATACAATCTCACTTAGTTGAGTCCCCTGAGAGTAATGACCATGTAGGCATGGTCACCGTGATCCTAACATGGATAAAGGCTAGCCCTTCCCTACCCTTTCCTTCAAGTTTGATACTATCTGGAGAGTCAAGAAAGAGAGATGGACCTGGAAGCTGTCTCTACTTTGAACTGACAGACAACTCTGCCCTATTTCTGCTGTCATAAGACGGAGGAAAACAGAGGGATTTCTTAGTATTTGCCACATTGTGCCAAAGGCAAACTCTTTTCAGTGCTGGGCCACCATATAGCCAGAAACAGTTTCTGGTGTTTGACCAGAACCAGGAATGACAACTCTGAGTATGGTCCAAAGGATGGCACTCATTCCACCATATTATACTGTATTTGCCTGCTAGGGAATTCCAAATTCCCTCTCCTTGAAACTGGAGGTGTAATTTATGAACATAGAACATTAAACACCCCCTCAGGCTGAATAAGCACACACATTTCTGCTTCTACCACATGCTTCTGCAGAAAACTATTCGTACTCTGATTGCTACCATCTATTGAACTGTAGAATTTCACGCCTAACATCTTGAAATCATAAGAGATAGAAGAAAAGAGAAGAGGGGAGAGGGAGATTATGCCCTGGACTGCTGGCTTGCTTTTCTTTACTAATAAAATAGGCAAATAAGCCTTGCCGAAGCAGGGGGCCACCCTGAGGGAGAGACAGGAGGCAGCACATGTCAAGTGAGTTGAACTACCATCACCACCTTGACCACCATTTTCCCTTAGACCCTGATGGTGACTGTCTATGACACCAGAGTTTGGGGAATAACAGTGTACCCCAAACCAGCAGACCTACTTCTATTCTAGCCCTGCAGCCTCTTCTCCACAATAATTATGGAGAAGAGTTCAACCTTCCTCATCACTACCAGCAACAACTGTCAACCAGCTGTGATCAACAGGCACATGAGAACAAGTCCTGGGAATATCAGCACCCTCCAGACTAATGGTCCTGCTTCGAGTGCAGGAATCTTAGCCGACATCGGGGAAAGCAAATCCTTTAGAGAAGGGGCCAGCCATCCTCACCACCTGCCAGCCAACTGCAACATACAGTCAGTCAAGCCAGCCTAGCCAAAGCAGCAAGGCCCCCTGAAGGACGGGAGGCAATGTGTCCCAGGCAGATAGGGCCACCACCACCCTGACTACTGTCTTCCCTTAGATTCTGGTGGAGACAGCCCAGAACCCTGAACTCAAAAGCCTTGGCAATAGCAATATTTCCATTCCAGTAATCTCAGCCATCATCCTGGGAGGCAACCTCTGGAGATACAGCCTGGTCACTGCTCCTACAGGGTCTGCATATACAGCTACAGAAGACCCAAAAAAGAAAGTCCTTTTCAACAAAGTCCTTGGCACTGCATTAGAAACCGAAAAGCATTAAGTTGACTTTACTACTGCCCCTGAGGACAGTGGGACTTTTCCATATGACTTAACAGATGAGACTTTTTAGATGTGTCATCTTCCCCATTGGAAAGTGAGCTCCCTGAGAACAGGGACTGTTTCTCCTTCTACTGGTATCTCTAAAACTTAGCACAGTATCTTGCACATTAGTAAGCCTTTAATGAATGCTTCATCATTCATTCATTCATTCATTCATACATTCGTACTAAGGGGGCAGTTTCTCTGTCAAGAATTTGTTCCCTTGAGTCATAATCATTCACCAGGAGTTCCCTGTGTCCTCTTAGCAATGGCATCCGGGTACTTGGCTATCCTCCAGAAAGAACTGTACCCCCCATTTCCTCTAAAATATGGGGAACTTATCAATTTGATCTGAGACCTCCCTGACAAGTTCCCCTTATGCAGTTTGTCTTCAGCTGCCGGTTGCATCTCCTTTTAGTGACCTTACCTTGTTTTCCCACACCTGTGACTTCTTCTCCCTTCCCTGCCTGTCTCTCCACCCCCAACCCAGCATACATCCCGCCCCTCTTCACTGGGAGAACCTTAAATTTTTTATTTCTTCATCTTCTCCTCTCACTAAACAATACCTATTCTCAGTTCATTGTCCCGAGGAAAGAATCTAGTGAATTTAATCAAATTCAGGTATAAATTACTGATGATAGCTTAACGTGTTTTAGGCATTTTAATGTGATAAATGGGAACCCAAAGCAATGAAACTCCAATTGTGGTTTTTAGACATCAGCGATAGGCCCACAGACATGTCACTTACATCACTTCTACAACAATCCAGCTCTGGGTCTGGCCAATGAGCTCTGCAATTGCACTCTCATTTTATGATCTCTTAGTTGTATGTTCACAATTATCATTTTAGCTTTTTAAGTGTGGAAGACCAAAAAAGCAAACGCCAAAAGTTATGTTCCTTAAAGGTTTAGGTTTCAAGAGAACTTGCTTCTGTCTCCCCAGTTCTGCTTTTCACATTCCCATCTTGCCCAGGGGCTTCCTTTGGAGTAAGCCCTACTTCCTGCCTCTTTGCCTAGGGAGCTCTCTGATGCCAGTGGTTCTTTTCACGCCTACTTCCTGCCTGGCTTTTACCCCCTGATGTTTATGTCTTAGTGTATTTTGAATTAAACAATTGTTTGGGGATTAACTGGACAAAGAGTTTAAAGAGTTGTGAGCTAGGGCTGTGGTCTGGCTTTTCTTTGTCAGCTATAAAGATTATAAACAGGATTTCCCCATTTCCTATCATTAAGTTACCACTTTCTCTCTCAAAGACTTCAGTGTGTGGCTGTTGAGTAGAGAAACCCTGATTTCCTAAGAACCACTCCTTAGCTCTGAGGCATCAATTTCCATGATTAAGAAAACACCAAGGGGATTGAACTTCTTGATTTTTTTTCATTTACTACTCACATTTTATATCACGCTTAGCTTACAAAAACTTTTCTCAAAACACACATCTATCTTCCCACAGCTCATATCTGTCCTCCTTACAGGACCTAAGAACCTGGGTGTAGTAAAGTGGCAAGATCCCTGAACTAGAAGCCAGAAGTCATGGCTTGCAATTAATTTGCTGTGTGACTTTGGGCAAGTTGTTTCATCTTGGAGTTAGTAAGATCTATATTCAAGTAATGCCTCTGACCCATCTTAGATGTGGAACAATAGGCAACTTGCCTGTTCTCTTGGGGCATTAGGCATATCTCTAAAACTTATATAAATTAATCTGTATTTTAGGGCAGTTAGGTAGCAGAGTAGATGGAGTGCTGGGCCTGGAGTCCTGAGTTCAAATATGACCTCAGACACTTACTAGCTGTGTGACCCTGGGCAAATCACTTAACCCTGTTTGCCTCAGTTTTCTCATTTATAAAATAAACTGGAGAAGGAATGGTAAACCACTCTAGTATCTTTGCCAAGAAAAAATCCAAAATGAGGTCATGAAGAGTCAGACATGACTGAAATGACTGAACAAGAAATATTATATTTTAAAACTAAGTTAATATGCAGTCCACAAGGGAAAGTTAAGTGCAGACTAGTGACCCCCATTTCTGCTTGAGTTTGACACCACTCATTAGTCAACCCCTTTCATTTTACAAATGAGAAAACTTGGGGCCAGAGAGGTTAAGTGATTTGTTTAGGGTCACCTAGCACCCTCATTTTACAAATAATGAAAATGAAAGCCAGAAAGGTCATAAAATCATGGACATTTAGAGCTCAAAGGGAGCTTAGGTCACGCAATTTAAGACTCATGTTTTATAAATGTCAGTTATCATGTTTATTTCTATCATCAATCCTCATCATCATCACCATCATCATTATCATCAATATCACCATCATCGTCATCATCATGTCATTGTCATCATCATCATCATGCTTGATGAAGTTCAGCTAGAAATGGTTCAGGGACAAGTTGATTTCCTGATATTATTCTTTTATTCAGACTATAAAATAACTGGAATTTTTTCTGAATAAAAGTATTAGTGAAAATGGCCTTGATGTAGCCCCCATAGCCATCAGGACCATGGTGACGATATGTACCTCATCCTGAGCCCATGTTTTTGTTTTTTGAGGTCTCTGTATTTTGGAAAGTTTTGTTCATAGCTCAGCGATTCTGAACATTTAGTATTGCAACATCACTTTAAAATAAAGGCGACTAGATGGTATATAGAGGGCTGACCTAGGGCAGGAAGCCCTGACTTCAAATTCAATCTCAGATACTTCTTACTTGTGTGACCTTCTATGTTAACCTCTGTCCCCCAGTTCTTCATCTGTAAAAGAGGTATAACAAATAGTTCTTGTCTCCCAGAGTTGTTGAGGATAAAATGAGATACAATAATGTCAAGCACAATGACACAAAAACTGTACTTTCCAGGGAGATAGTTCAAGTTCGTTGTTGTTTTAACTAGTCTTAAATCCATTATTCTTACTTGTTATTAATGCACATGCTTTTCAGGTCACAGAGGGAAGTGTACCAAGATATCAAATTCATTACTTGATTATGTGGACGAAAACAAGTTATATGGCACCAATGAAAAGAACATCTACTCATTTACTCCATTCTAGTGGAAACTTTCTCTGATAATGTCAATATTTCACTTGGACTCAGTAAGAATAAAAGTCTTAATATGCTCTTTGGAAGAATAGAGACTGAAGGCTTTAAGCTTGAATTCAACAAATTTAACAAATGGGTTGAGGCAATATTTACAAACACCCTGGTTTTCTGCAGGCAAAATATATAATACAAAAAGCTATTAAGGAAAAAAAAAACACTGAAGCCAAGTATGTTAACAGACTGCCTGGCATCCTGAAGTCAGAGCTTAATGGGAAGAACACGTCTAGAACAATTAGCTTCTATACAAAACCAGTCTCAACGTATACTTTTGGCATAGGAAAAATGGAGAATAATGACTCTAGATTCTAAAGCCATGAGTGTCCAAACAGAAATTCACAGTTTTGATGAAACACAGGGCCCATCACCTCACAAGTCAGCTATATGAAGATCAATATTTTCTTGTCAAAAGGGAAGAAAAGAATAAACGGTCATTTTTAGACAATAGGAAAAACAAGTTAAAAAATTGGCAGAAATATTTTTGGAATAAATAGCTCTCAATTCACAAAGTGACAATAAGGATGGCCAACAACTAGATGACACTGGATTTGTTGAATGTCACAGAAAGGAATTGATCTGGAGATGGAGTCTTGGAACGTCCAAGATCCAAGAGTAGAATCAAAAGGCACATCATGAGTGACATTCACAAGAACTCAACCAACAATATTTGGACAGAGAAACATAAAATTAATGGTTAAGTCATGCAAATTTGCTTATGGAAATGGAGGGATTTATTGTAGTGATTCAGGATCAGATCATCACTACCAGAAGTTATGCAAAAGTTAACCTTAGGGACCCTGGACTTTTTGATTGATGAGGGCTATGCAATTTAGAATCAGAAACCATGCAATATACCTCTACAAGTTGCAAAAATTTAGCAACTATCTGATATCTTGAAAGACGCAATAAGGTAGCTAGGGCAAAGCTCACTACATTAGCAGATGAGGAATACTCACATTATAAATACAAACCTTATCATGTCCTTGAGAATTCAACAAGTAAATTGTCCTGGAGCCATTGCACCATTACAGGTTGCCTGGAATAACTCAGACATTATGTCAATCCATCAAAATTTAGGAAAATGTCTTTGATAGATATTGTAATTTTTGATACTCATAATGTTCAAACAACATAAAATGAAAAGTGTTCAAAATGTAGAAACCTAGTGAAAGAAATGAAATTCAGATGGGGACAGGGTGATGTGCATGTTGTCCTTGTCATCCTGTCTCCTACTGGACTCCTCTTGAAGATGCTTTTAATGTCTACAGAAGATGGCTTTATATGCTTAGTCCTCTTATTCAATTACAAAAAGCAATCATCGTATCCTCTTTGGCAATAGTCTGCAGAACATTAAACATAACAAGAAAAATGGCAACATAATGATGTGTCTTCCGACTGTTTCTACTGAAACCCCATCCAAATAGATGAGAGTGTGAATAAAAAAAAAGAGTGATAGTAATACTAATCATTTCACTAAACAAGAATAAAGGTTTACAACAGATACACACCATTAGATTTTGTGTAATGTAATTGAAAGCAATTTGCTACTGGAGGGAGCCTAGAAAATGGCTGAAATCCATGAGTGGAATCAAAAGACCCTCCGTGAGTAACCTTAGTGTGAACTCAGTTGACAAAGAAGTAGTGCCGTTTCTCTTGAGATTTTTGTTCCCTTGAATGAATTTTGTTATTTTTTTTAGCTCTATATAGTAATTTCTTGGTAGTTTGACTAGCATAGGACTAAGTAAGTAAATTTATTTAGGTAATATTGTCATTGACAAAGCAGCATCAATTGAATGTCTGTATCATGAGAATTTCTTTATGGAAGCAGAGGAGTTTATGATGGTGACTCAGGACCAGACCAAAATCTCCACAAGAGTTATCTTTAAGGAGCCTGAACTCAATGTTCAATATAGACTATTCAAGGACATGGTAGAAGTGCAATATTTTGCTGCAATTAATTGAAATGGCTGAATTTGTTGAAAGACACGACTTAGTGGCTAGAATTACATATCAGAATCTTACTGTCTTTTATGGACTGACAGATGACAAATCTTTATAGTAGATGTAGGGACATCAAATTATTTTGGAGAACTCAGTCAACAAACTGCCCTGGAACTGGAGCATTTTCACAGACTGGACTGTTGCCCACAACTGGATAAATCACTGATCCATAAGAACTTAAGAACATTATTAATAGATGTCAAAGTACCAGATACTCATAATCTTCAAAGCTTTTAGAATGTTCAGCAGAAAAAATCAAGACCATGTGGGAGCAATATCAGCCACAATTGATACATGTCAAGTACCTACTGTGTGCTGGAAGCTGTTCTAAGTCCTGGGGATACAAAGAAGGCAAAAACATGATTGCACCTGTATAACCTATATCAAATTTCTTACCTTCTCAGGGAGGCGGAAAGGGAGGGAGGATGGGAGAGAATTTGAAACTCAAAAATTTTTTAAAAGAACAAATGTTAAAAATTATTTTTACACATAATTGGGAAAAATATTATTCTTTTAAAAAAGAAGGCAAAAACCAGTCCCAACTCCCAAGAAGTTCATAGATTAATAATGGGGGAGATAACATAAAAACAAATAGGGATAAACAAGATATAGACAGGATAACAGGTAGAACTGTTGCCCAGAATAACCCAGATATTACATCAATCCATCAAAATTTAGGAAAATTATTTTTGATAGATATTGGCCTAGGGCTAGTCTCAGAGAAAAGATACTAAGATTAAGGAGGACAGGGAAAGATTTCTTGTAGAAGGTGAGACTTTAGCTGAGACTCAGAAGAATCCAGGCATGCTCCAAGTCAGGATATGTTATGGAAATGGAGGCTTAGGATCAAGTTCCTGCTCCCCAAAGCCTAACTGTGTGTCTTTAGGCAAATCATTTTCTCCCTTTTGACTTCAGCCCTGCTGCGACAACAAAACAACAGGAATTTACACTCATATGTCACTTTGATGCTTACAGGATGCTTTCCTCCTGACAATTCTATGAAAACAGTACAAATATAACCCAAGGTTCAAAGCTCATTTACATCAAGACTCTCCTCAATGGCAGAGACTGATTACTCAATACTCCCTCTTGTAAGAGGGGTGAAGGTGGCATAAGCTTGGCAGATCTACTGGGTTGGAGAGCTTTGAGAGAGAAGACAAGGGTTCTAGACTCTCTTCAGATACCTGGAGGGAGAGAAAGACCCTGGGAAGCAGTTGACACATAAAGGAGCTGGCACCTTGATCATGTCTCTATCCCCAGCTAAAAGTGCTAGTGAATTGAGGGAATTTCCCTTTGGGTAAGAGCTAGGACTCCCTTGAGCGAGTTGAGAAGTCAGAAGCCTAGGACCTCTCTTCTCCCAAACTCTTCCAGCCCTTCATAGAACTGTGAAGTGATAAATCTCCACCAATGCAGAGAATCCTGTGAAAATAAGCTTTGAAGCAGATTACATACATTATTTTCATTTTACAGATTAGAAGACTGAGACTCTGAGAGGTGAGTGACTCATTTTACCCCATCATCCCATAATAGTTAAGTATCTGGAATGAGAAGAGATTGAACTACATAATCTCTGAGGTCCCTTGCTGCTTTAAAGACATTCTATGATTCAATGTCCTATGAGAAAAAAAAAGATTTTTTATTACTCTTTCTAACTTGAACTTCTAGAATTGGAAAAGTGCTTTGGTGTTTTAAAGCAGCATTTTTAAGGAGCACAAACTTCAGAAAATGGCTGCCATTTCCTTTTTATTTGAAAGAAGGAAAGAAAGAGAAAGAAAGAAGGAAGGAAAGAAAGAAGAAAAGGAAGGAAGGAAAGGGAGGGAGGGAGGAAAGAAGGAAGGAAGAAAGAAAGAAAGAAAGAAAGAAAGAAAGAAAGAAAGAAAGAAAAAGAAAGAAAGGAAGGAAGGAAGGAAGGAAGAAGGAAGGAAGAAAAAATAAAGGAAGGAAGGAAGAAAAGAAGAAAGAAAGAAGGAAAGAAAAGAAAGAAAGAAGGAAAGGAAGAAAGAAAGAAGAAAGAAAGGTCACATTTAGTCCAGAGGAAGATAAAAAGAGTTAAACTGGAGGTAGGGAGAAAATTCTCCAAAGCAGTCCTCCTCCTTTAGCCCTTAGCTTGCAATATAGACGTCATTTTATTAATTACCAAGACTGCCACTTCCCTCCTGGCTTGAGGTTGGTCCCGGTAGATCAACATCTGTTGCAATCTGGGCAAAAGGGCAGAACGTACCATACAACAGTGTATTTGAAAATCCAGCTGCAAAGCATTAAATCACAGCACAGAGGGCTCCGGTCATTGCAAGGCTAACCATTTGCAGTAGAACTGCCAAAGGAAACAGGAGACTGTCAGGGTGAGCCCTGAGGCAGGTTTTTCTGCTGGGGTAGGTATATGCTTATACCTGAAACCCACACACTGATCAGCTAACAGAATGTTGTAGAAAGAGAGCAAGGTATCTCAGGTCATAGATTTAGGGCCAGAAGAGCTGTTAGAGATCATTTCATGCAACCTCCACCCCTCAATTTGACAGATGGGGAACCTAAAGCCTAGAGAAGGTAGCAAGAGGCAAAGTCAGGATTTGAAACCTGGACCTAGAATCAAGAAAACCTAAGTTCAAATCCAGCTCAAACATTTACTAGCTCTTTGACTCTGGGTAAGTCACTTTTCCTCCATCTGCCTCAGTTCCCTCAACTGAAAAATGGGAATAATAATAATAGCACCTGCCCCCTGGGTTGCTCTGAGGATCAAATGAGATAATTTTTGTAAAGCACTTAGCAGAATGCTTGGCATATTGTAGTTCCTTAAAAATGCTTATTCCTTTCCCACTTCTCTATCCTCAATCTGTAACACTAACTGGCTAGGCAAGTTTCAGCAACCCCCCTTGGTACTGGTTTCTTCCTCCATAAAGTTTGAATTAAATAATCCCTGAGACCCCTGCAACCTGTAACATTCTTTGATTCTAGAATTCTGACACAGTTGTTCTGAGAAAATGTGTCTGGCTCTGGGGACAGATGACCTATGTGACCTTGGTCAAGTCACTTTACCACTGTGGCCCTCAGTATCTTCATCTGTAAAGTGAGGGGGTTGGACTAGATAGATAGTCCAGCTCTGGGTCTATGATCTTTTGAACCATAGAAAATTGGCTACTGATTTCTTGGGAAGGGGTTGGACATCATGGAGAAAGGGATCTGGTAGAGAAGATCCCTGTGCGCCGCCCCCCCCCCCCCCATGCAATGTTCTGCATAGAGACTGGGAGTTCGGGATATTCACTGGCAGACCTGTTACCAGATTATACTAACCAGGGGCTTAGGGGGCATCTCAGGAACAACTCTGTCTGAAGAATTAATTCCTTGTGTCTCTGGGCAGCTGATGTTCTTATACTCCGGTCTCAGGACAAGTAAACAGGGCTCCATCATAATGCAACATTATGTTTCAAGACCACCCATTTTATATGAAACTACTCATCAGAACGGCCACACAGAAGCATCATTAACTTGTTTTCCTGTTGCTAAGTACAGATCTACTTCAGTTTAAACCCCACGCAAACCACAGATAGAATAAAACCTGAATGAACCAGAGTTCCATCAGCAAGAATCCCCAACTAATCAAAACAGATCCACCACATTCGTCTTTTAGGGGGAAAGAGCAGATAACGAAATAAGCACATTTTATTGGATTTCAGAAAGAGGAAAAAGAAATTCTTCAGGTTTTATCTTCTTTTGTTTAGCTCAATCCAGCAACATAATAGAGTTCTGACTGCTGGGATTTAGAGAAGATGGCTATCCCTATTTCAGTGAATACTGATCAACACCTATTACGTGCTGAGCTTCCTGCTAAGCACAGGGGATACACAAAGAGGCAAAAGACAGACCCTGCCCCTCAAAGAGCTTCAACTACAGTCTCTTAAAGTTTCTGTTTTGAAGAATTCATCCCTCTGTGTTAAGTGATGTCTCTCAAAACTTCAGTAGTCTGGTGCTCAGATGACAGATATCACAATCTGCCACTGGGCCCATATACAAAGCCTTTCCTGCCTGTAAGAATCCACCAGCTCTTGGTCTCCACTGGCATATCTTTAGAGAGCCCAGGTTTATTCCCTTGCCTTGATCAAGCACCAGAAAGTCAGTCAAGAAGTTTAGTCATAAACAGACCAATCTCCTGTACCTGCTATAATGTCTCTAGCTAGAGTACCACACAATCTTAATTGGCCTTTAGAATGCTTCCTGGGAGCGTCTAAAGAGCCTTAGTCATCGAGGGATGGGGCTCACACAGGCAGCAAAGTATCTGACAAATATATTTACTGAAAAGATTTTTCAGTAACAAAGCTTGAAACAAAAAAAAATGTTGATTTGAATTAAACGGCTTATTGCCCAGAGTTTGATACTGTCATCAGTAAGAACCAATCAGAGATGACCTGGTATTCCACATGGTAACTCTTTCCTTAATTGGGGTCCTTTAGTTGTTTTCAATCCTTTCTGACTCTTCCTGATCCAGTTTGGGGTTTCCTTGGTAAAGATCCTGGAGTGGTTTGCCATTTCCTTCTCAAGCTATTTTTACAGATGAGGAAACTGAGGCAAACAGGGTGAAGTGACTTGCTCAGGGTCACACAGCTAGTAAGTATCTGAGGCTGGGTTTGAACTCAGGATGTTGAGTCTTCCAGACTCTAGGCCCAGCACTATATCCATCACATAGCAGCCCCTTTCAGAGCATAGCACTCGTCTTTTAGGGGTCACTAAGAGCTCTGATGAATCCAAATCTGTGTAATAGAAAGCTATGGTATAAAGATGATACTTACACAGATACACTCTCTCCCTGTGACCATCACCAGTTGGCCCTTTATTAGAACACTGTTCTTGGCCTTAGGCCCCCAAACTAAAGTCTATTTTGGATAACTTGGAGGGTGCCAATCAAGAGCAAAGAAAATGATTCAAAGTTTAAGGAAATGGCCCTTCTGGGGAAAGGCTACAAGAAGCTACAGAGAAGTGTGACTGGACTTAACAAGATCCTTTAAGCAAAATGCCTCTGTGTGTGTGTGTGTGTGCGTGCGTGTGTGTGTGTGTGTGTGTGTGTATAGTGTGTATGTGTGTGTGTATGTGTATCTGTAAGCATACATACATTCACATGTACATAGGTACACACACATATTATATATGCACATATACACAGCTACAGACAGACAGACATACGTATGACATGACAATGAGCCTTTTTTCTCTTTGTCTGCTGAGAAGAGGACAAGAAGGAGTGAGTTTTAACTATTATAGGTTGGTCTTGAGTTAGTTCAGACTAGGATGAAGTTCTCTGAGTCAAGACTGTGTTGGGGAGGGAGGAAGGGAAGGTATGCAGAGTTTGAAGAAAGGGATAGAAAGTTATCTCAGGAGGGGTTTGAATAAAGTTTTATGCGCACTAGACGCCCTTTTGAAGTTTCTTCTGGCTCTATGATCTCATACCATGTTGTCTAATGTAAATGTATTTATAGATATAAGGGAGAGGGAGAGAGAGACAGACAGAGAGACAGAGACAGAGAAGGGGGGACGGAGACAGGAATTAGAAAGAGACAGACAGAGGCACAGACAACATGGAACAGTGAATAGAGTGCTGCTCTTGGAATCAAGACCTAGGTTCAAATTCTGCCTGACACGTTCTGGTCATAGCATCCTGGGCAAATCTCCTGGGCTATGTCTCAGTATGGAGACTAAGTCTATAAGACTCACAGTCTGAGAGCTGGTAGCTGCAACTAGTCTCCATTTGCAGAGGAAATTTTTTGACCACGAGGTACACAAAAGAAATGACAGGTCTAGTCTGTAAACCTACCCTGGAAATTGCTGTTTGATCCTTGTCAAAAGGCATAATAGAATCCTTCACAAAGGGCTGAGGCTGATAGTACTGCAAGTCTAAATTTTTTTTTTATTTTTATTTTTTCATATGAAAAAACCTAGTGATTATAGCTGACTATGAGCTAAATATGAATCAGCAGTGTATGTAACTTGACTGCAAAATAGGAGAGTTAGACTCTGAGGTCTCTTTTAACACTAAGCATCAATGACTCTATGGCTCTGAAGGTATTGGGTTATACAGAAGAGTAAATTGACTTTTTGAGAGTGACCTCAGGGAACAGAAGTAGGAGCTATGGAGACTTAGAGGGAAGCAAATTTCACTTTGTTAACAGGAACTTTCTAATAATTAGACTTGGCAAATAATGAAACGGGCTGTCTTGTAAGACAGTGGGTCCCCTATCATTGGGAGTATTCGAGTCAAGGTGAAATGACCCATGTAAAAATAAGGATATCATAGGCAAGATTTTTGTATTGTGCTGGGGCTTGGACTAGATGACCTCTGATGTGCCCCCTCACTCTACTGCTCCGTGATAAAATTAAGCAAACAATGAATCCAAACAATGAACCCATTCAAAAGTGCTTATGAAACATGCAGACTTTTAGAAGTTTGGTTGTGATGACTTTGGCAAAACTGGTTTGGAGCTCTTGGAACAAGATGATTTCTGTTCTCTCTCCCCTCCCCTCCCCTCTCCTCCCCTCCCCTTCCCTTTCCTCTCCTCCCCTTCCCTCCTCTCCCTTCCCCTCCCCTCTCCTCCCCTCCCTTCCCCTCCCCTCCCCTCCTCTTCTGTCCCTCAGATTCTTTTTTTTTAATTTTCATTGACTTTATTTACTTCTAGTTTACAAGATTCAGTTCCACAACCCCTTGAGTTTCAGATTTTCTCCCCTCCCTTCCCCCCCCCCCCATGGTGGCATGCAATCATGTATAGGATCTGCAAATACTTTCACGTTGTGCAACAGTCTGGTTGTATAGAAGGGTTGTAACCAATGAGTGAACACTGGGGAAAAAGAAACAAAACCAAACATGGAAAAGAATGATAGCATGTATTGCTTCAGTCTCCATTTAAACTCTGGTCTTTCTAGA
>CM053580.1:218851697-218889660 GCA_028627135.1 Pseudochirops cupreus | reverse complement strand
GGTTGTAACCAATGAGTGAACACTGGGGAAAAAGAAACAAAACCAAACATGGAAAAGAATGATAGCATGTATTGCTTCAGTCTCCATTTAAACTCTGGTCTTTCTAGATCTTTCTCTGAATGTAGATCTCTCCTTCCATCCTGAGCCTTGTAGAGTTGTCTTACAGCTGTGCGTTGCTGTCCCTCAGAGATTCTTAGGTTGTATGAATTAGATTTTTAAAAATATTGATAACTGTATTTCAATATAATTGGTTTCCTTTGTTATCAAGTATATTTTACGCTTTAAAGAAACATTATTCTAAGAAGGGATCCACTAGACTGCCATTTGTCAGTCCCTTACACCAAGATAATTATGAACACCGTAACTGAAACAAGAAACAAAATAACCCATCTGGGATATTTTTCTATGGGGATTGGAAGCTTTATAGTCACAACCACTAGGGGGAGCCCATATTGCAGCATTGCTGAGATTTCAGGGAACAACGGACTTCAGTCTTTATTCATCAGTGGCTCTTTTTTTCCCCTTGTCTTCTGGTAGTTGATTTTAATGTCTCCCTTTTGCCCCCCCAACCCCCCAGTTCTAGATGCTAAGAATAACTTTTGAGACCTTGAGCATCTGTATGTATTGATGCTACATAATTTAAGGCACAGCAGTGGCTTCTGGCCCCTTTCCCTTCTCCTCTCCAAAACATGCATGACACATCCTAGCATTACTCATGGGTCAAACACCTGAACTCACAAAGCATCCAAAGAGAAAAACAATATTTCTGACACACTGTCTTAGAGTCCCCAAGAGGCCAAAGGGAGCTATGGTCCAGGGGGGCAGGGGATGCTGGAAGCTTCCCTACCTGTAAAGGCAACACCTGGGGCAGCTAGGTGGCCAAGTAGAGAGAATGGAAGGCTGGAGTCGAGAAGACCTGAAGTAAAATCCAGCCTCAGAAACTCACTAACTATGCAGGTCAATTAGCCTCTGTCTCTCTGCTTTCTCTACTGCAGGAATTAAATAGGGACAATAATGGCAGCTACCTTGCAGGATTGTTGTGAGGATTAAATGAAATACTATTTATTAACTGCTTGGTACCCGATTGTGTTCTCAATGCAGTCTCTGAGCTGAGATGCAACGGACAGATCAATTCTCAGCTGCTTCTGCTAATTTTGGCCTGACAATTAACACCAAGAAAACACAGGTGCTCCATCAGCCACCACCACACTATCCACATGTGGAACCATCAGTTACAGCAAATGGAGAAGTTTTGAATGCTGTGGATAAGTTCACTTACCTTGGCAGGGTACTTTCCAGGGATGTACCCATTGATAATGAGGTTGATGCACGCATTGCCAGAGCTAGCTCAGTGTTTGGGAGGTTCCGAAGGAAAGTGTAGGAGAGAAGTATTAGATCAATGACCAAACTGAAGGTCTACAGAGCCATGGTGCTGACCTCATTGTAGTATGCCTGTGAAACCTGGACAGTCTAGGGTCATGCCAGCAAACTGAATCGCTTCCATTTGAATTGTCTTAGGAAGCTTCTGAAGATCACCTGGCAGGATAAGGTACCAGACACTGACGTCCTTTCTGGAGCTAAACTGCCAAACATTCAAACTGCTTCAGAGAGCACAACTTTGAAGGACTGGTTCGAACACCAAACATACTCTTACCAAAAAGACTATTTCATGGAGAAGTCACACAGGGCAAATGCTCACATGGTGGTCAGAAGAAGCGATACAAGGATACTCTCAAGGACTCTCTTCAGAACTTTGGAACTGATTGTGTGACATGGGAGACACTGGCACAGAACCACTCAGCATGGCGCACCCTCATCAGAGAAGGTGCTGTGCTCTGCTGTGCAAAGCAGCAAAATAAAACAGAATGTGCGATGCACAAAGTTAGAGAATTTGCCCCAAATGTTCCCACGGACTCTGTGCCTGACCTGTAGAGTGTCCCAAGCTCGTGTTGCTCTGATCAGCCACAGTTGGACACAGCGTGAGGTCATTTGGGTTCTGTTTGAGAATGAAGGACAACAGCCAGAGCAGTAACAGAAACATAGTAGGCACTTAGCATGCATCGGTTTTGTGTAAACCTCCCTAAGAGTTATCTCCATGATGCAGAAGTTGAGAAGTAAATAAAAATGCCCAGAGTAGGACAAGGTTTTAATGGTCAGATGAAGCTTCCTGCCTTCCTTCTTCGCTGACATGTAACACAGGGGTGAAGTGCTGCCTTTGGGCTTTTGGCAGTCAGACTAGACTCAGGCGTGGAGAGTTTCTATGAACACCAGTATGATTTCTGTTTGCTCCCACCCAGAAATCTCTGTCTTTCTAAACATCTGAATTTGGTTCATTTCTGCAAATGATAAAGGCTACTAATAAGCACGAAGCAGATTTTTTGGGGGGAGACAGAACCTGTGATTTTATCAGTACAGTGAAATCTCCCTCTACAAAAGCAGATTGGCATCGGTTCTGAAGCTTGAGTCTTTAATTCTTTTTTGTAAATTTGTCTTTTTATGAACATGACAACCATCATATGAATTTTCTATATACAAAGGACAGAAGAAGATTATGTACCAAACCATAAATACCTGTTATGTGCCATTTATTTTTTTTCATCTTTAAATTTTAACACGATAGCGCCAGTGCTGTCCTGGTGTCCGTTCTGAATGGCTTTCTTTTCTCTTTTGTGTCATTTTAAATGTGTCACGGATGTTGTTTTCTTTCTTTTCTTCTCTTTACCCACTGGTACCATTATCTCTCCTCCTTGACCCATCCCCCCATGCCACCCACACTGCCTGCCACAATTTGACTTCTTTTTTAACCACTGTAGTCAGGAAAAACAAATTCATGCATTGGTGGTGTCTGATAATGAATGTTTCTTACTGTATCTTTCATTATCTTTCATTCTAGTTCTTTATCAACTCTTTGCCAAGTGGTGGGAAGCAATGCTGCACCATTAACCTGGATTTGTCATTGGTCATTCCTTGCATCAAAGTTCTTAAGTCTTTCAAAGTTATTTTCTTTTACATTATTATAGCATTATATAAATTGTGTTTCTAGTTCTGATCACTTTACCTGGAATCACTCTGTGCAAGTGTTCCCAAGTTTCTCTGGTTTGTCTGTTTCATCATTTCTTATGGAGCAATATTCCATTACGTATTCCAAAATCTGCTCAGCCATGCCCCAGTGGATAGGCATTCACTTTGTTTCCAATTCATTGCCATAATAAAAAAATTTTTTGTGCTAAATATTTTGTACATATGGGTCCTTCCTTTGTATTCAATGTCTTTGGGGTTATATATGCCTAGTAGTGGTATCACTGGCTCAAAGGACATGCACAATTCAGTCACTTTTAGAAATTTTTTTGAAATCGCTTTCCAGAATGGTTGGGTCAGTTAGCAGCTCTACCAATAGTATGTTAGGAAGCTTGCCCTTCTATGACTTTTCCAAAAATTGTCATTATCCTGATTTTTTAATCTTTTATTTTATTTTTTTTGCTTTCTGGAGAGGGGAAGGCAGGGCAATTGGGGTCAAGGTCACTCAGCTAGTTTTGTGTTAAGTGTCTGAGGCCAGATTTGAACTCAGGTCCTCCTGACTCCAGGGCCAGTGCTCTATTCACTGCGCCACCTAGCCGCCCCAACAATTGTCATTATCCATCATAGGGCAATATCCTATCCTATTTCTCAAGCATCTACATTTACTCTATGAGAAATGTGGTGAAAGTACTGGCATGACCAGGTAACCTGAGGGGGGCGAGGTGGAATTTCAGGGTAGTGTTCACCCGCATTCTTCTTAGTGAATGAGGGCATATTTTTCAAATGGTGGTTGATAGTTTGCCTTCTTCTTTTAAAAACTGGATGTTCAGAGAGACCAAGTGGCACGGTGAATAGAGCACCAGCCCTGGGGTCAGGAGGACCTGAATTCAAATGCGGCCTCAGACCCTTAACACTTACTAGTTGTGTGACCTTGGGAAAGTCACTTAACCCCAACTGCCCTGCCTTCCCCTCTCCAAAAAAAAACAAAACCCTAGATGTTCATGTCTTTTGGTTATTCATTGAGGAACAGCTCTTGTTTTTACATATTTGTATCAATTTCCTCTATTTCTTGGATGTCAGACTTTTGTTAGAGAACTTGGTAGTAGAGGTTAACTGTTTCCCTTCTAGTTCTAACTGCATTGATTTAGATTTTACAAATTTTTTTTCCATTTTAGGTAATCCAAGTTTTCCTGTTTATAATTTATAATAATCTTTATCTCTTGTTTGTTTAAGAATCTCTGCAACTTGTAGCCAAAGAGTTACCTGTCATACTGAGAAGCTGAGTGACTTGTTCTGGGTCGCACATTAGCACTGGGAGTTGAACTAGCTAACTCCAAGGCCCTACTCTCTATGCTCCATATGTTACACTGACTCTCAGCTTGTAAAACATATGTACTAGGGTTAAGTTGATCAAGACACTCCTGATCAATTATCCTGATCAACTAATTTTCCCTTAGTCTAGTTGGTGTAATCACAGAAAATAAGGGGGAGGTGACAGAGACAACAAGGTGTTAAGGTTTTTTTTTGAAAAAAGTATAAAGAAGGAATTATACTCTTTATTACTCCTTTGTGAAGAGTGAGTAAAGAATCAAGTGAATTTGATGAAATTAAAGGATAGCTGACAAAAATTAACTTAGTATCCTTTAAAAAGGAAGCTTGCCAGCTTTTTAGTTAACTAAAGCAGGAGAGTTCAGAGGGTTGTGACCTTGGCAGCAGAGAAAAGAGCCAACTATAGAAGAACCCAGTATATTGATGTTCAATATAATTTGTAATAAATCACTAATATATATATATATATATATATATTTAAAAATCATGCTTTTTGAAAATCCTCTTAGTAAACCATTGTACAATGTGAAAGTATTTGCAGATCCTATATGTGATTGCATGCCACCATGGCGGGGGGAAGGGAGGGGAGAAAATCTGAAACTCAAGTGACTGTGGAACTGAATCTTGTAAACTAAAAGTAAATAAACAAGTCATTAAAAAAAATCCTTTTGGTATAGGGGCAGATTAATGTCTCTGATCTACCAGCCATTTATTTCTCATTTCTGTCAACTTTATTGGAGAAGAGAAGACTGATGTTGTGGAGCAGGCAGTGTTAGTGAAACTGAGCCTTTATTCTCTCTCCAGGTGTTAGGCTATCTGGGAACGAGACTGTCATGTACCACAACAGGGATTCCCTCAGAACTCTGGGGTGAAGGTGAAGCCCTGACACAGTGGGCAATTATCCCGGAACCCTGGTGTTGAGGGGATAAATGGAGACATTGATGAAAATGATTACAGACTTGGCAAGTGGACCTTATGTGGAAAGGCTAATAGGCAGATTTATTAAAATAAATCCATAGAAGAAAGGGTTGAGTATAAGAAGTATAAGAAAGGGTGCTGTGTATACATGAAAATGAACCATAAAAATGGCTGTTCTCTGTTTCTGCTAAGGAAGGAGGAAGTGGTGCAACCTTCAGCCAGAGAGATAGTAGGAAGGATTCCGAACTGTGATAACTTTGAGAAAAACGCTAGAAATATTTCTGAGGGAGAATGTAAGTCAACATTGTGATGCATCTGCTGAAACAAAACAAAAAACCCTCAATTTTATTGTGGTTTGTTTGAACTGGTGACTTCATCAGTGTGAGGACCTCCCACAAATGGTATTCCTCTTTCCTGAAGCAGATTAACCACTATGCCATCCCTGACGATTCCTGGGGAGTTGCCTGGGGACACTGACCCATTAAGGGACTTGCCTTTGGTTTTGTCCTTCGGCCATGTAGGACTCCTTGTTGCCCCATTTGGGGTTTTCTTGGCAAAGATACAGGAGAGATTTGCTATATCCTTCTGCAGATGAGGAAACTGAGGCAAACAGGGTGAAGTGACTTGCCCAGGGGCACACAACTAGCAAGTATCTGAGGTAATATTTGAATTCAGGTCTTCCTAACTCAAGGCTCAAGACACCGTGCCCTATGGCATCACCTGGCTGCTGCCCTTGTCCTGGGTTACACAACACAGGAAGTCCTAACACCAAGTCTGGCTTCCTATTCACTTAGTAATCCATGCTGCTTCTCTCTCTCTCTCTCTCTCTCCCTCCCTCCTTCTCTCTTCTCTCTTTCTCACTCTCTGTCTCTCTCTCTCTCCCTCTGTGTGTGTGTGTGTCTCTCTCTTTCTCCCTCTCCTTCTCTCTCTCTCTCTCTCTTTCTCTCTCTCTCTCTCTCTCTCTCTCTCTCTCTCTCTCTCTCTCTCCCTCTCTCTGTCTCTCTCTCTCTTTCTATCTCTCTCTGTCTCTCTCCTTCTCTCTCTCTGTCTCTGTCTGTCTGTCTGTCTGTCTCTCTCTCTCTCCTACTGGACTTGTAATTTCAGTAGTGTATAAAGATTCCCAGTGAAGAAAATTCTTCTTTCAATGCAGATTGTGTGTTGGCATTGCAAATTAGAAAGCTAGGAAGTTGCCTAGTGTACTGAATTAAGTGACTTGCCTGCAAGTCAGACAGTCAGTACGTGTCAGAGGCAGGAATTGAATTCAGGTCTTCCTGATTCCAAGATGAGCACTCCAGCCCATATGCTGTACTACTTCTCAATACAATCTTAAGCTGAATTAATAAAAACATGATGCACTCCCCTCCCCTCCCCCCAAGAGAGGTAACAGTTCCATTTCTATTTTGTGCTGTTCCGATCCCAGCTAGGACATTGCGTTCAGTTCCTGGCACCACATTTTAAAGGGACATCGATTAGCCAGAATGTGCTCAGAAGAGACTGGCCTAAGATGGTATGGACTCTGGAAACCATACCTTATAAGGAATGACAGAAGGATCTGGGGATGTTTGATGCAAAAAAAGAAGACAACTTGGTAGAGGGGGAGGTAGGGTATATAGATGCAGACAGCGATAGCCGTCTTCAAATGCCACAGGAGGAGCTAATCATCTTCTGTGTTGATGCGTAGGGGAGAACTTGGACCCATGAACAGAAGGGACAAGGAGGAAGATTTTATCTAGATGCCAGGAGGAGCTTGGGGACAACCAGAGCAGCCCCGTTGGGAAATTGGGTGCTCTCCCTGTGTAGGAGCCTTCAGACAGACTGGCAGGGCCCTTGCCTGGGCCGCTGTGGCACAACTGGTTCCTGCACTCGGGATGGTGGTTGGGCCGGATGAAATTTCAGATACCTTCCAAGCAGAAGCTTCTTTGAGACTCTGACTCTTCTTACAGAGATGTGTCACAAAGATAGCTGTTTTCTAGGACTTAGCACTAGCAGGCTCTAGAAATGCTTATTCCTTTCCCAATATGGTCTCTCAGGCAGAGGGTGAATATTGCACCAGTTGTGGTCCCTCCTGACTCTATTTTTTTTTTTTGAGATTAGGAACACAAAGGGTGATAAATGGAGTGTTTGCATTGTGCCCTTACTGAGGTTCTAATGTTTCCTAAGCATTGTACCTGTAGCAGGAATAGCCAGATGCTGGTGTCCAGCTCCCAGTTTGGAGCCTGTATGTAATAGGACATTAAGAGAGTCAGGGTAATGCAATGAGAAGAGGACTGAGTGGGGAGTCAGAGGCCTTGAGGAAGGATGGTACTAACTCAAGTCAGAAGGCCTGAATTCAGGTTCTGTTTTTGTTACTTGCTTCCTGTGTGACCTCGGGTTACTCACTTGCTCCCTTCCCCTAGCCTCGGTTTTGTTGTCTATACAATAAAAAAGTTGGACCAGGAGACTTCCAAGGTTCCTTTTAGCTCTAAATCTGGCCTCCAACACCTTGAGTTTGGCTTCTGTCTCCACTGCTTACTACCAGTCAGTCAACAAGCATTTAAGCAAGCATTTACAACATGCCAATCCTTGTGCTAAGTGCTGGGAGTTCAAAGCCAGCCAAAACAAAGCAAAACAAAACAAAACAAACTCACAGTCGCTGCCCTCCAGGAGCATTTATTCTAGTGGAGAAGCTAACATAAAAATGTCTCAGTATATAGAAAGGATGTACAGAGGTAATCTTCCTGGGTCACTCAGTGCAAATCTGTCTTTAAGCTTTCTCTGGGCTCCAGTTTCTTCATCTGTAAACGCAACAGAGGTTCCACTAGCTGGCTCCCAAGGTCCCTTCCAGCTCTGACATACTGTGATGCTATCATTTTTCCACAAGGACTCAGTGTGAAGGGCTTGGATATGAGCACTCACCATTCACCCTTTTGGATTCCTTAAGAAGTATGCCAAAGATAAAGTGACTCCCATCCTCCCTCTTGCTGTTTCCAGGAGCCAGGAAAGTTGCAGAAGCCCTTCCTGGCTCCCTGTGTGTTGCTTCCCAATCTCCTCTCTGTGGGAAGGCACTCTCTCAGGGTGTCTGCTAAAGCCCATTTGGCACAGCACACTTTGAGCACCCTGCCCATAGAAATAATCATGATGGACACACATGTTCAGCCCCATTATCCCTTTCAGCAGACACTGGCAGAGAAGGAGCAGCCACGCTGCCTGGCTACAATCCACAGATTCCTCCTTGGGATGAAGAGGGGTGGAGTTGATTCCTGATTGCCTTTCACAGCAGAGGTGTATTTACCAGGGACCACACCTGCGCAGAAGTGAGTGGGCAGAGAGAAGGCAAGAGGTGTGTTGGTTATGGCACAGTGAATAGTCATCAAGAAATGAGTTTGAAACTGGCCTTAGACACTTACTAGCCATGTGATCCTGGGCCTTTCTGAGCTTTGATTTCCTCATCTGTAAAACAAGGGGGTTGGACTTAATGAGTTGAAGGTTCCCTTTTGGTTCTGAGCCTGTGATCCTATGGTCCACAGATGCTCTCCTCACCCAGGGAAGAGACCACAGCCTGGGAAGATAAGTCCCCGTGTAAGGATGGAAAACTCACTAATGGTTAGATGCAGCAGCTGAATGGGCTGCCTCAGGAGTCTGTGGGCTCACCCTCACTAAAGGCCCTCAAGCAGAGGATGGATGACCATGTATTGGAGATATCACAGAAGAGATTCTTGGTCAGGTACAAGCTGGAATAATACTTGGCCTCTGAAGTACTTTCCGGCTCCAAATTATGTGGCATGGTGGCAAGAATATTGGATTTGGAGTTGAAGAAATTGGGTTTGAATCCTGACTTTGTTCTTTGGACTTCTGACTTGGAGTCATAGAGCTAATCTACTGTTACTTGTGTGACCTCCAAAAAGTCACACAACATCCGGGCCTTCTCTTCCTCACCTAAATGTAGCTTCTATGAGCTCTGGGATCTGCATCCTAACTCCCACTCACACAGACTAATAATCTTGAGTCCCAGAATGAGGCTCCATCTGTCCCTCAGGGTTCAGCTCTGACAAATGAGGAGGCTGGACTTGACTCTCTCTCATCTCCGGATTTTGTCATCTTGACTGGGTTTGTGTTTCAGCAGGGCCTCCCTTGGTCACAGGGTGCGGGTTTCTTTTCATTTGATTCAATTTCTATGCCTGTTACTAGGGTTATTAGATGAAAATGTGTTTCTTAAAGAACATGCCAATTTGGAACTCCACCTTGAGTTTGAAGAAGACAGAAATGAGATGATTTCTCACTCCAGAGTCTCCCTTTTTGTATTTATTGTGAGAGCATGTAATATTCTTATTAGCATCTGGCTGCTGCCTTGTCTGACACGGTTCTTTCTTGTAGCAGTCAACAGTGTCTCAGGTTTTTTTAAATCTGGCAAGTGGGTTCCAAATTCCAGCTGCATTTTGTTTAACAAAATGCCATCAGAATTGCTAATAAGCTTTTCTTGTCTTTATACTCAATCCACAGGCTTTTGTTTAAGAGTTTTGGTACACTAGACGCTCGCGTTTAAAGCCGATAGGTTATTATTGTCAGTAATATTTCTTATCGGATGCGTTGTGCGTAATAACAATAGCTTGTTTTTATGTGGGACTTTTGGTTTGAAAGCACTTTACAGATACTATTTTGTTTGTTCTTCACCATAACCCTGTGAGATAGATAGTGCAAGTTTCACTAACCCCATTTTATATGTAAGGGCGGGGCAAAACCACCTCACTCCATTTTAGCCTTGACATCTCAACTAGGTGACAGCACAATTTCAGTCAATTTTTGGCTAAGTATTGAAGTCTTTGACAATCCTTGAAGTGAAATGATACCACACAGGTGGTTTATCTCAACTGGCTGAGGGACTTTGTTATACTGCTCTGGTCCTGTATAAAAGCATCAAACTAACTGGCCTCAGGGCAAATAGAAAATGAGGAAAGAGTATTCTGTTTAAATGCCCTGAGGAGTACCTTGTGGGAGAGGCAAGTACTCTGGCCTGGACTGTGAAGCCTCCCTACTCCCCTCTTCGGCCAGAGGAGTACCTTGGGAGCTATGAGTTTCAAAGGGTCTGGGGGCTACCGGACTTCCCATTTTCCTCTTGGTATCATGGATCAGCAGCTGTGTCTGCATTAGGAGCCAAGGAAAAAGTGGATGCAGATTCACGTGCTTGAGGACTTCTTGAGGACCTATGAAGGCTGGGAGATGACTGCCAGCAACCAGGAATTGTGAGTTACCCCTTTGTCCTGTGTGATTTCTAAACTTGACCTCAATTTCCCTTGGATTTTGTATATACTTGTTGGAGAGTGTGTCATAGAGCTTTGAGGAAGTACTTTACACCAACGGTTCTTATTGTATCACCTTAGTAAATATCCTTCCTAAAATTAGCTACTTAAGGTTGACTGACTAAATTGATCCTGAATTTATAATCTTGAGGTTGGGAGCACACTGGGTACTCAAGTCCCCAGTATTGGAGAATCACCTTTGAGAATCACCTTCTCAGGCTACCTCTAGAACCCAGATGGAGGGATGTAGCCTTGCTCAAGGACTCAAGACTCATTTGTGTGAGTGGGAGTTGAGCTACAGATCTTCAGAGCTATAAATACAGGCTACGTTCAGATGAAAAAGATGAAGTTCAGATGAGTTGTGTGGCTTGTTGGAGATCACACCAGTAATGAGGAGCAGATCAAATTCATGTCCTACACCCAAGCCTTCTGACTCCAAGTCCAATATTTTTACTACTACAAAACATTGATAGGAGTTGTAGGAAATAAGATCTTCCTGGATTACAAAAACAAAAGTACAAGGGAAAACTTGGCATAGTTAACTGTGAACAATGAGATGACCAGTTTGTTAGCAAAGATCAAAAGAAATGCCAAATCAGAAGAATGATACTAAGATGGTATTGTATGCAACTGAAACAATTCTAACTGGATCTTTTATTTTTTCTAGTTAAATCTAAGGATAATTTGCAACATTTATTTTTTTATAAGATTTTGAGCTCCAAATTTTTCTTCATCTCTTCCCCCACCCCCTTTCCTCCCCAAGACAGCAAGCAATCTGATACAGGTTATCCATGTGCAATCATGTGAAACATTTCCACATTCATTGTGATGTGAAAGAAGAAATCGAACGGAAGGAAAAAGAACACAAAAACTCCAAAGAAAGTGAAACAGTATGTTTCAATCTGCATTTAGATTTCATCAGTTCTTTCTCTGGATGTGGATAGCATTTTCCATCGTGAGTTTTTTTGAATCACAATTGGATCTATTTTAACAAGTTGTTGCTACTCAACATTTCTTAGGACTGATTCCTTCTTTTTACTAACAAATGCAACATCTTCATTCAAGCCCCTCATCCTTTCTCACCAAGTCTTATCGTCATGGCCTCCTAATCAATCATGCTGCCTCATTTCCCCTCCCTGCCCAATCTGGGGCAGCTAGGTGGCACAATGTATAGATCACTGGGTTTGCAATCAGACCTGAGTTCAAATTTGAACTGGCACTTACTAGCCATATGACTCTGGGCAAGTCACTTAACCTGTTTGCCTTAGTTTCATCAAATAGGGATGATAATAGCATCTACCTCACAGGGTTGTTGTGAGTATCAAATGAGATAATATTTGTAAAGCACTTAGCATAGTGCCTGGCCTTGGTAGGTACTTAATAAATACTTATTATTTCTTCCTTCCTTCCTTCCTTCCTTCCTTCCTTCCTTCCTTCCTTCCTTCCTTCTTTCCTTTCTTCCTTCCTTCCTTCCTTCCTTCCTTTCTTCCTTCCTTCCTTCTTTCCTTCCTTCCAAAAAACAGAAAATAGATAAAAGAACAGATATTAGAGAAAACTAACAACATTTTCTAGTAAATTTAACCAATTAAATCAATCACCATGAGAAGACCAAAAGAGCCCAGAAACTTTTTAGTCAGATAACACCTGATCTCCTTGCTGATGGGGATGATAGCCAGGGGTACTGATAGTTTAGAATATACAAATAATTTAGAGTTTACAAATAATATTTGTAAAATATAATTACATAGGATGGTGGAATGTTATGAAAAGTGTCACTTCACAAAACAGTAAGAAACTATAGGTGGAAAAACAAGCTAATGAAAAGCTTGCAGAGAGAACCAACCAAGCCAGATCAGCCCAAGGGCTTTTAGGGATTAAACTGAAAGGGGAACAACAAACATATGAAAAATGGAAAAGATCTGGAAAGATGTCAATAACAAAGTCTTTGTTTCATCGACAACAAAGAACTCTCTGTTGGATCACAGTTCTTGTGTTGATAGCATCATCATCCCTGATGAATGAAAGAGAAGAAGTGACATTAAAGAAAGTTAGAAAATTGGGAAGAGAGGCTGGATTGTACCAGTCACACTCAGAGGAAGTCTGTGCAGGAGGTTATCCAATTTTGAGGTCACCAATGATAGTTTTTAAGATATTTGAAAGAAAAGAAGATTCAAATCATTAGAAAAAAATCACAGAAGTGGTTAGTATTAAAAAAAGGTAACCAAGAAATAGACAAATAACTGTGGAACCACTTTCTTACTTTCTTGTTGCTATAAAGTCTTTGTGAGAATAATGTACATATACAGGAATGGATCCTCCATGAAGGTTTGAACAGAGAACAGGCAGGCTTTCACAAATTGTAATCTGTAGGCGACTACCTCTTTATATTCATACAATTGACTAAAAGGCATAGAGATAATAGGATCTTTCTGTGCTTGTTTGTTGACAATAAAAAAGCATTGTAGAAGAAAATACTTTCCATTTAAAGATGTCTCCAAGGCATTTATCAGAACCATACATGATTCCTTCAAAGAAAACCACTACAATCATGATGACTTTGTCTCACAATCCTCTGATTATTAATATGAAGTTGAGACATAAAGTAGGGAGACATTTGCTGACCAAACATATTTGCTGCTCTCATGAAGGATGTCCTGAGGATAGTCCAAAGTGGGACTTCTTTATGGATGGTAAAGTATTCAGGATGTTTCTATTTGTGAATGATGTTGTTCTGATTGTATCAAGTCCCCAAAAACTGAAGAGCCTCTTAAATGACATCCATAAACACTCTAAAGCATTTGAGCCAACTATACACACTGGGGAAAAATGGGGGATGAAGAATGCCTAGTGCCCAGACAATGATATAAAATTGGACAAGCAATTCACATCTCAGAAAAACAAACAAACAAACAAAACACTGGACAGACAGTGATCAAGGCCCAGAATGAACAGAAGGAAGAGACTGGACTCAATTGCCTTTGGGAAAGTGCATAGAGTTTTGAATGACCCACAGATTCTCCCTTAAACAAAGGCTCATTTTTTAACAAACATGAACATTCTGCTGATTTAACATTTAACATTCTGCTGATGCTATATGGTTATGAGTCATGTAATATAATAATCTCCAAATGAAACAAAACTGAGGGTCACCCAAAGATCAGTGGAGATGCACAAGGCAGGCATGGGTGGGTTAATTATCTTGTATTTGCTTTATATATGCTTTGTGTAGACCCATGTAAAAATCCCTAGCAAGTGGTTGGCTGTCCATAAAAACTCTAAATCTTTATTTAGTTCTCCCCAGTTTGGGAAGAGAGGAAACTGAGATCAGCTCTCAGTTGGGAGGGTGGAGGTTTTTCTACAGATTAAGCTGGAGTTTTGGGACTCCCCCTGAGCCACCATGGCAGCAGCTAGTGTCTGACACATCTTCATTTCGCTTCTTCAAGACCATGAGAAATTACTTCTAAGTGGACAAACTGGTGTATGTGTGTGTGTGTGTGTGTGTGTGTGTGTCCCACACACAGATACTCTAGTAGAATGAGCCCAGAGAGAATCAAATCAGGTGAGTGATGTAGCCCACCCCTGTCTTATTTGAGATTTTTTTCTTTTAAATGCTTATGCTAGAGTTAGTATTATTTCTCATACAACATCTGTGGTTGACCTGGTTGTTATTTTGCCTGATCTTTCTTTCTTTGCTGCTTCATGAGAGCCAAATGTGAGAATGAACCCCTTCCTAGTGCAGGGTTAAGAGCTCAACCCTCATCCCATTGTGAACTTCATGGGAGGCATGAGCATAAGTCACTGACTAACTAGAATTCCAAGGGAAGAATTATTATGAAAGAATCATGTTATAAATTGAGGAGGCAAGAGTGATACATATGACAATTAGAAAACAATGAAGTACTCAATGTCAGGGTGCTGCCAAAAAATTTTTTAAAAGGAAGAAATCCTTGGGAGCTCGACCAATAGGAGAAGGTTAACCCATCCTTCCCAACATTGGAACTGGGTATCTCATTAAGCTTTGCTTGGTCTATTGGTAGACTTCTTTTCTCCAGAACTAAAACCTCTCATTGACAATCATTTTGAGAAAGAAAATTCCAGGGCTCTGATGAAGTATTTGTTGGGTCCTCAACACATTCCTCTTTTATGTCCTATACCACACTTTCAAGGAGGAGAGAGGAGAAGACGAAATGAGAGTTGAGATGGGGGCAGACTGAGTACAGGAGGACAAAGGCAGGTAAAGATTTCCCAGGCAGGGTTGAACCAGCTCTGCATCTCTACCATTCACTTACCCTGAGTCTCCTTGTTGCCTTTATCTATACTGTTTCACTTTCTGCCCCAGATGAGGGATTTCCAAATCATCCGTTTTCAAGTAGGAAGGATTCCCAACTATCTCACAAATCTGCATTCTCTCTTGCCTAGTGCTTTTCTTCCTGTTCTCACCTGAGATTCATCCATTGCTTTAAGAATGAAAGATCACCCTCCTCTATATAATATCCCTTCGTGGACTTAAAGGTCATTAAATACCCTTCAAGCTTTCTCTTTGCTGATTAAATCACATTCTCTTGAGAATCTCTCATCAATCTTATTTTCCAACTTTTACATCTTTTGTTATTCTCCCCTGGGCGTTTACCTCTCCACATTTATAAAGTTGAGGAATATAAGGCTGAACAGGGTGCTTCAAATTGGGGTCCAATTAGAGTTAAATGTGGAGAAAGAATGATCTCACATTTTCTGCATTAAATATTTTCATTTGGATATACCAATAACAGTCTTGCATTTTAGAGAACAGTATCATATTGGAAGAGTTATAGGAAGCACTCATGGAAGAATGTAAAGAATCCTGGGTTTGGAATCAGAGGTCTTAGATTGGAAAGATGGCCCTGGTGCAGTGGGATTCTGGGTAAGTTCCTTAACCATCCTGGGTCTCAGTTTCCCCAAATGCAAAATGAAGAGGTTGGCATGGACCGTGGTTCCTAATCCACTGCAGTTATGCCTTTAGTATTCATTGATTGAGAGATCACACAATTGTGTGATTAGCTTCTATATTAGCTTCTATAGAGCTTCTTTTTAGAGCTTTAAGGTTTGAGAAGCACTTTATGTAGATCACAACACTCTGGTAAGATGGGTGCTATCATCAACCCCATTTGATAGCTTAGGAAACTGGGGTTTAGAAAAGTTGAGAATTTCTCTGAGACACACAGCTGGTAAGTATCAGAGGCGGGATATGAACCCACATCTTCTTTTTTCCATGTCTAGTAATCTTTACACTACATTATGCTGCCTTTATAATGGTGACAAAAAAGCCATTATGAAATGCTTTGAAATGAATTTATATTTAATTAATCACAACAAAATCTATGTACATTTGGAAAAGAACAACACATATGCAAGATATTAATTATGTATATAGAAAAATGATTATTTATTATACTATCATTTAATGAGATTATATTATAACTATATGTAAAATTATATGTATAAATTATATGTATATGTGCATGTACACATACAGTATATTTCATATCCTTCTCTAAATATGTCTATGGTCCTCAGTTTGAAAGCTACTTGACTGGGTGGTCTCTAAAGTCCTTTGCAGTGGTAAGACCAAAGCTGGGACTCAGGAAGGCGTGGAGTCCTCGATGTCGTGATGCTCATTAATTGTATAAATGTAGGCAAGCCTCTTTGCATCTCATTTTCTTTATCTAGAAAAATGGGAGTAATAATGACTTGACATACCTATTTAGCAGTATTGTGAGGGTCTAATGAAATGTATATAAAGCACTTTGCAGTCTTAAAGCTGTATATTAATGTCAATTGTTATTATAGAAAAATTGTCCTTGATGAAATTAATAACAATGATAATAATGACAGCTGGCATTTATATAGCAACTTAAGGTTTGCAAAAAATTCCATATATGATCTCATTTCATCCTCACAGCAACCCTGAGTTGCTATGATTATTTCCATTTTACTGAAGGGGAGGTTAGGTGATATTCCCAGAGCCACATAGCTGTTAAATGTCTGAGACAAGATTTGAATTCAGATTTTCCTGACTCAGAGTCCAGTGGTCTTATTGGATATCCCAATAACAGGCTTGCATTTTAGAGAACAGTACCATATTAGAAGAGTTAGAGGAAGCAGTCATGGAAGAATGTAAAGAACCCTGGGTTTAGAATAAGAGGTCTTAGATTGGAAAGATGGGTGCAGTGGGATTCTGGGTAAGTCCCTTAACCATCTTGGGACTCAGTTTCCCCAAATGCAAAATGAAGAGGTTGGCATGGACCGTGCCAACATTTACTAGCTGCTGCAAGTTCAGATTAAAAACAAAAGCAAAACAGTCCTGGTACAAGTTGCTATTGTAATATTATTCTTTTATATTTAATGTTCTTAAGACTTTTGCACAGGGGGACAAAATAGTTACTTTTCTGTAGTTAAAAAAATAGTAGGATGTAAAGTCATCTAAGGTATGTTTACTAAAAGCATCCGTGACACAGGACCGGTAGCACATAAAGAGATGGGTATAATCTGCATCCCATCCTATTTACAAATGATTTTGATTTCTTCTGTTAGGTCTCTGCATTTTGAAAGCATTTCATTCCATGAAGCTTGGAGATTACATATAGATGTCATGGCAACATTTATTAAAATATTGTCCTTAAACTTTTGTGGATTACTACTATGTCTAGGAGATTTGGGGCAATAGTTGAAGCATTAGAGAAGCTCTGGGCTTTTTTTGGTTGAATTCTCAAAAGACATTTTGAGGTGTATATTTATAATATGGACATTTGTCATCTGCTGGTACATGAATAATAATTTGTTGTTGTTCAATTGTTTCTCAGGTGTGTCCAATTCTTTATAACTACATTTGGAGTTTTCTTGGCAAAGATACTGGAGTGGTTTGTAATTTCTTTTTCCAGTTCATTTTACAGATGAGGAAACTGAGGCAAACAGGGTTAAGTGACTTGCCCAGGGTCACATAGCTGGCAAGTGTCTGAGACCAGATTTGAATGCAGGAAGAGGAGTCTTCCTCACTCCAGGTCTGGCGATCTATCCATTGCATCACTAAGCTGTCCATGAGTAATAATAGTGAGCTTCTAATGTGTGATTCCAGACACCAGGTCATGACTTGCTGAGCATTAGGCTGAACAGCATTCTATTGCACAGTTTTAGCAGTTTTCTGTACTGATCCAAGCTCTTTAAAGTTAACCCTTCTGGAACCTCTGGCATCAGTGACGTGGCCTGAGCTGCCATCGTAAGCCCCTCTGTTACCACAACAAGTCTGCGTGATGCAAATACTTGCTGCCTCTTTGCTGACATATTGTTTGCTGCGAGCATAAGATGTCACCTATAAAGGGCCTTTGAACTCAATTTCTGTGGAATTAAAGCCATTGTACAGGCATCATTTGAAGGTAAATTACTTTCGTTCACATAAGACAAACCCAATGGCATGCAGCTGCTGTCACTGATCATTTTTCACTTTACTATCCTAGGGGAAGTGATGCCTCCTTTCTCACAATGTATTTCTATAGGTTTTCACCATGCTTATTATGTGGTCTGGAGAAAGTCTCTCGAACCGCTTCCTCCTTTTTAGTAAAGGAGTGTCACTGTGATTATCATCTTACTCTTTTCATCTTTTCTAATAGCATTAGGAAAGAAATGATCCAAGAACAAGCCACTCTCCTTCTATGATTCTGTGATGTTTCGTGTGAGATAGACTCTTATGCCAGTGAATAAAAGGACTGCTTTTTGTAATTGAATGAAATGATTGGAATGTCTGTTCATCTTTTGTAGACTCACTGAAAGCATCCTCAGGTTAACACCAGTAGCAAATGAGACTTGTCAAGAAAACCCCAAATGTGGTCACAAAGAATTGGACACAAATGAAAAACAATTGGACAACAACAAATTATTATTCATGTATCAGCAGATGACTTTCACTCCTTCAGGTTTTATTTTGTTCATTCCTGTTCTTCTTCAATTTGTCAAGGATCCTAATCCTTTTCCCCAAGCTAGTTCCTGTCCTAGCCTAAACCAGTGTGTGTTAGTTCAGTGTCCAAATATGTTCAAATTCAATATTCAGCATGTTCAGTTCAATATCCAAAGCATGTTTATTTCACAGCCATAATAAAAACAAACAACATTTAAAGGTAGTGAGGGGGCAGGAGCCCACTTTTAATGATCTTTATTTTCCAGTTGTTCTTCTTCAGTGGATTCAAGAGCTCACACATATAGATATTTTCTCCATCAGTGGGAACCACAGACCACTTCTGCATTCTCATTTTTTATGATTCTTGTCCATCTTCTATAAATTCTCCCCAAAGGATATTCCCAAGAAATCTCTCTGGTTCTTCAAACAAATTTCATGAATATCAGCCCAACATTTGAGGTGTTCTTGTGTTATCCCTTCCTCTCTGACATAATGACTAAAATGTAGCACTGCAAAATAGGGAAACTGCACTATGTGTCAGTAATTTTACTCAGTATTGTTTTAGACCATTTAAAATAACTAGATAATATAAAATACCTGAGAGTATACCGCCCAAGTAGACACAGAAACTATATGAATATGAACACAGAACACTTTTTAAACAAATAAAGTCAGATCTAAATAATTGAAGTAGTATTTATTGTATATGGGTAGGTAAGGCCAATAGATTTTTTTAAAATCACAATTTTATCTAACTAATCTGTTTATGTAATATCACCCCAATCAAATTGCTAAAAATATTTGCTGAGTTAGAAAAAATGAAAACAAAGTTCACTTGGAAGAACAAAAGGTCAGGAACTTCAAAGAAACCAGAGGAAAAAAGATACAAGGGAAGAAGATTCAGGAGTATCATGCCTCAAACTACACTGTAAGGTGGGAGAATTGTTGAAGTGTAAAATGGATCATTTTGATTATTTTAAATTAAAAATTTCTTGCATAAATAAAACCTGTGCAAATAAGAATAGAAGGAATGCAGAAAATTGGGGGCAAACCTTCATAAACAATCTCTCAGATAGATTGGGATTGGGTTGGAATATTATTGTGGTGTACGAAATGATGAACTGGTTGACATAAAAAAACATCAGAAGACTTAGACTTGTGAAGGAAGATGCTGTTCACCTTCAGAAAAACAGATGATAGAAGAAATAAATGTAGTAGTGTCTTGTATGTATGTATGTATGTATGTCTATGTGTATATATGTATGTTTATAGATATCTATGTCTATGTCTGTGTGTATATGTATATATGTGTATACGTATATATCTAAATATATGCTTAATTGTAGCCTTCTTTTGGGTGGGAAGGGTGAGGAAAAATAAAGTAAAAAGTGCGCAGCAGAGAACAAAAGAAAACCCACAAGGAAGCAAAGAAAAGCTGGGAAGCTTTAAAAACAGTGTGTAGTATTTATTAAATAGGTTTTCTTGAAATGGAAATTTCTTGTTTTATATTGAATTCTCTCATGCTTTGCTGTGTACATGGCAATTTTTTCTTTTCTTATTTTGTATTTTAAAAATTTATCTATTTTTAGTTCTCAACATTCACTTCCATAAGATTTTGCATTCCAAATTTTCTCCCCATCTCTTCCCTCCCCCCACCCCAAGATGGCATGTAATTTTATACAGGTTCTACATATACATTCATATTTAACCTACTTTCATATTAGTCATGTTGTAAAAAAGAATTAGAACCAATAGGAGATACCACAAGAAAGAAGAAAACAAACAAAAAAGGGGAAAAAAAGAGAGAGAATAAATAATATGCTACAATCTGCATCCAGACTCCATAGTTCTTTTTCTGGATGTGGACAACATTTTCCACCGTGAGTCCTTTGGAGTTGTCTTGGATCCTTGTATTGCTAAGAAGACATAAGTCTAGGAGCCACTAGGTGGCGCAGTGAATAGAGCACTGGCATTGGAGTTAGGAGGAGCTGAATTCAAATCCAGCCTCAGACACTTAACACTTACCAGCTGCGTGACCTTGGACAAGTCACTCAACCCCAGTCACCCTGCCTTCCCCCCTCCAAAAAGCAAAAAAAAGAGAGAGAGAGAGAGAGAGAGAGAGAGAGAGCGCTAAGTCTATCAAAATCAGTCATCCGCACACTGTGGCTGTTACTGTGTACGATATTCTCCTGGTTCTGCTCCCTTCCCTCAGCATCAATTCATTCTTTACAACATGACTAATATGCAAATAGGTTCAATATGAATGTATATGTAGATTGGCTAACAAGACAATATATTGACTAACAGGATTATATAAATTAAGTCTTTCCAGGTTTTTCTGAAGTATGCCTGCTCCTCATTTCTTATAGCACAATAGCGTTCCATTACATTCATTTACCACAACTTGTTTAGCCATTCCCCAACTGATGGGCATCCCCTCAATTTCTAATTCCTTGCCACCACAAAAAAAAGCTGCTATAAATATTTTTGTACATGTGGGTCCTTTTTCCATTTTTATGATCTCTTGGGAAATAGCCCTAGAATTGGTATTGCTGGGTCAAAGGGCACATTTTTATAGTCCTTTGGGCATAGTTCCAACTTGCTCTCCAGGATGGTTGGATCAATTCACAAATCCACCAACAATGCATCAGTGTTCCAATTTTCCCACATCTTCTCCAGCATTTATCATTTTTCTGTTTTGTCCTGTTAGCCAGTCTGATAGGTATGACGTGGGACCTCAGAGTTGTTTGGCTTATTTTGTATTTAAGTTTAAAATAAACTTAAATGCTTACGAAAAAATAAAAGAGGAAACAGAATCCCCTACACACACACACACACAAAAATATAGCACTGCAAAATTTGCATAGCACTGTACATAGATTATCTAATCTGATTCTCATGACAACTCCATGAGACAGATAGTTCAGGTTTTAGTATCTCTACTTTATGGATGAGGAAACTGAGACTTGGGGAAGTTAAAAGTGATCATTTATGGCAACTAGGGAGGATCAGAGACAGCATTTTCCAACGCAAGTCTTTCTGACTCCAAGCCCAGAACTTTGTCCTCTGCTCTGTGCTGCCTCTCCATGACTGATGCTTAGCTCTTTTTCCAGTCCTTGGTGATGTCTTTTATCTCACACACAAGTCATCTATGGTCCTGTACTACAACCTATTGGCTTCTACCAGGAGTCCTTCCACTGCCCTGTGGGCAGGAGCATGCTGGAGTCAGCTCTAATGACTTGCGAAAACCCATTTTTAATTTTTTCTCAGAAACCAGAAATCACTATATATAAATCAGAGCTTGCTTTATTGGTTTGTTGATTATCTAGACTTAAGAAAATGATCATAAGATAAATTAAAGTTTAAAGTGTGGGCACATTTCTCCCTTCTTCTCCCCCATGTTAAACATTTACCAGCACATCCTTGCCTGTAGATTATTTGCAATTGTGAACCTGCTGACTTAGTGACCTTCTATTTTTAACAGCAATAAACCATCATTAGGAAAACTTTGCTGTACAAAAGTTGGGCTTTGGGGGCAGGGAATAGCTTTGAAATTTGATTCAACCTCATCTCCTAATCAGTTTTGAGCCCAGTTCATTGTGCATCTGTAGGGTGTTATAATGGATATCCTTCTCAACTCTGGGATCACATCACTACTTGGTTTCAGTGCAAGGGTTCATATTTGACTTAAAATGCAACCCAGAGCATTCTCTCCCAATAGATCAGGCAAGAGCTGTAAGTCAAAAAACAAAGTGCTTATTTCAAACAGCACAACAAAGTAAATAAAGGAGAAAATCAAGTACTATGAACTCCTCTCAGTTTCCTTCCTTTCTCTCCCACTCCTATACATGAATGGGTATAATCTCCTGCAGACCCCCTTGCTAGTGGTGGAGGAAGCAATTTCCCAGGAAGCTTGTGCTCTATGGGAAGGAAGGGTTCTCTCAGCGCCATCTTGCAGCAACTGACTATGACTTGATATGCGGTCTCTGCAGCTCCTTGGCTCCTGAGACATCACTCCACCTTCACAACTGTCATCTGCTAAAGCTCCATCCTTTTTTCCCATTGAAGATGACAAGACTTCAGCGAGTCAAGAGGACTCTAGCATATGGCAGGACCTCAGCTTGGATGAAGCCTGGCAGCAGATGGCAGCAGTGGACCAACAGTAAAGCGGGCAGCTGCAGCTTCTGGGGCAGAGAAGAATGCCAGCTGCTGAGCTTCACTGGACCAGCTGTGGGGAGAAGCGGGGAGCCAAAGGGCGAGCCAGTTTCTACTTAGAGTTGTGAGAGAAGTTGCAGCTGTGCTATCACTTCGGGATGCTGAGGTGTCTGAGGAAGGGTTCTCTTTGGTGAGAGATTGTGCCCCTTGTAGTGTGACAGAGGTTCCCCCTTGTCATTTACTTTGCTAATTTGTCCTAATTAAAAGCTTTGCTATTTGGCTGATCATTCTTGATCTCACAGAAGAAAATACATTGGATGGGAGGGAATCAAGCTTTGTATGTATAACTAGGGTTACCAAAATATCCTACCCTGAACTTGAGGTGGGGGTAGAGACTGATGTTACATGTAAAGTGAGGTGTACTTATATGTAACCCTTGAATCAAAAGCCCATTGGTATGGGACTCTCTTTGCTGGTGGAGGTGAAGTCCTGATCTGGAGACTTTTCAAGTACCTTTGGGACTCTCAAGTGAGAGCAAAGCATAAAGCTGGGAAGAAGCTAACCCCACTTCAAGTTATTTAAGGAAAAGATTCTGGGAAGACATGAAAGGAGTGGGTAGTCTCCATTATGTCCCTGTTCTCAGCTGGCTACCCCAGAGACTTCAGGGAATTTCCCCTTGGGTGAGATCCAGGACCCTCTCTCTTGGTTGAACTGAAACTGAATTATTTTGCTCCTGGTGAGAGATCTATATTCACTTTGTATTATCTGATATATAATCCCTTACGTATACTGTCTTTGATTTCTGTTTTGCTACAATTTGGGTAAATGGACTTCTTTGCTATTTGCTGTGTGGTCACTGTGGAACTGGTATTAGGTGGGAAATGGTCAAACCTTGGATATAAAACTTGGGGTCCCTCTTTCCTCCCAAATAACAAAGCAACTGATCATATCCCCTGGATGAACAATTATTGAAGGGAATAGACAGGTATACTTTTATCTCCATATTCCCACCTTCTGCTTCCCCTCCAGGCAGGAATGAAAATCCCCCTTGGAGAAAGGTGGGGAGAGATGGAGTTAGAGAGGTCTAGCCTGTCTCCCTTTAAGCCACACATAAGGACAATGTCTTGGCCATAATGCCCACACTGAATCACTGTATATATAATGTCTAGAAACATGCTTGCCTTCCCCTTTCATACAGGTTAACAAACCACTACTTGCGGAGTGGAAATTCTTCTCCCACTCTAACATTAGACCTAGTGAAGGAAAGATTTAGTTGTTTAACTCTGAGAGAGGGGATCTGAATTGCAAAGGGTGACTAACAGAAGGGATCCTGAGGTATCTCTACACCTGTAAGAAATGGTTTATGCAGGGCATTGGGAAGTGGGAAAATGAGTCCAAATCCCCTTGCAGTGTACCTGCTCTACTTCCCCAAGGTAGTCCCCCCCCACCCCCGGGGATAATGGGGGATGGGAAGTAATCACCTGCTGAGTAGAGGACAGGCACCAGGCCTGGAGTCAGGAAGACTCATCTTTCTGAGTTCAAATCTGGCTTCAGACACTTGCTAGCTGTGTGACCCTGGGCAAGTCACTTAACCCTGCTCTAAAATGAGCTAGAGAAGGAAATGGCAAATCACTCCAGTATCTCTGCCAAGAAAACCCCAAATGGGGTCACAGAGAGTCAGACACAGCAGAAAGATGACTGGACAACTGAGTAGAGAACACGACCAGTTGTCCTCACTGGAGAGGGGAGGGGGCATGTGAGGGAGAATTGTGCTAAATATTTGATGATGAAAGTGGTGGAATGGAATGTGAGGGATCTGTCCTGACGTCAAGTTTGCCTTTCATTTTATTTTTATCTGAGACATTGGAACGCGATCTAATTTTCCATTGTAATTTTTTGTTGTTGTTGTTAAGAACCAAAGTGATGAAAAGTTAATTTGAGCCTGAGCCTGGAAGGATATTTTTAATCTATAGCCCAGAGGCCAAACAATGCTCTATATGTCTGTCTGCCTGTCCTCCCTTTGAGCTGGTAACTAGGAGACAAGGGGGCAAAGGGATAATCTCTTCTAGATATTAGGGCTGTCTAAGTAGCCAGTGAACGCTTGAGAAATTTGGTTGCCAATTCGCCACTGGCCGACGTGAACATTTCTCCCTGACTCTGGAAGTCTGGAGGCAGGCCAGGCACTCTGTCTGTCAAAGGGGCCTAGCAGTGCCTTGGCACTGAGCTCCTGACGCTTCTGGGCATGGGCCCAACCTCCTGCTGCACACAGAGTGTCCGGTTCCAGCTCCCTGATCCAGAACTGCTTGGTGCTTTTTAACTCAGGGGTAGTACTGGGCACATGTTAGGTCACATTTGGGAGCCAGGATCCCTTCACTGCTCAGCAGCAGCAGCAGCGGGGTGGCTCTGGAAAAAGAATCAGAGGTCATTCGTTCTGGGGGCGAGTCTTGGGAATGTGGAAAAAAAGGTGGGCCCCGAAGGGTGGTTGATGATAACGATTGATGTCTTTTTGTGGTACTTTGAGCTTTGCAAAGCACTTTCCCTAAGACAATGCATTATCCCATTCGAGCCTCACAATGACCCTGTGAGGCAGGCCCTGTTATAATCCCTATTTCACAAATGAGGAAATCAAGTCTGAGAGGCAGAGACGGTCTCTGGAACCATCTGGGACTGGCTGGGACTGAGGGCTACATTCCCAGTGTGACGCTTACACCTCTCAATCAGCTAATGCTACAGATCAGGGACCGATGCGCTGTTTTGTTGATTGTCTAGACTTAAGGAAGTGACAGAGAGAATGTTAATAATTCAGAGCAGACTTCAGTGTGTCATGACTCTAAGCTGTTTATTTGTTTGTTTTCAGAAAGACGGTTGTTAATTATTTGCCGGCCACCAAGACCCCATTTATGATCCCTGATGATAGGGATCTGAGGGAGCACATGTAGCATCTTCCCATGTCAGAATGCAAGCAGCTCATCCTTATTCAGTCCCTTATCACTACGCCCTCATGTTTATCTTTTCATGTGTCTTTTGACTCCTGTATTTAATATTAACCTTGTATGTCCTGATTTCCCCGTGTCATCTACCTCGTTAGGCTGGAAGCTACTTAAAGGCAGGGAATACTGATTTTTAAATTTTCTTTGAATCCCCAGAACTTATCACAGTGCCTGGTACGTCATGAGCAATGAATAAACGCTTGTGGACTGATAGGGGGGAAAGCAAAAAATATGTTTGCCTCTGAAAAACTCCTTATGCCCTGTGATGTTTGAAAAGATATTAACTACGGTGAGTCTCCTCTACTCTACTGTGTGTATTATGCTTTAAGTGTTAGTACCACATATGACTCGTATCTTGGCAAATCAGAAGCTTCTTGATAATGAGAATGTTTACACTCTAATGTATTTCTGATATTTCTTAACTGTGAGGGTTTTTTTTTAATCCCCATTTAGCCTATACTTTCTAGTGTAACCAATCAGAATTTGATAAGCATTCCTTTTGATTTTGTTGCTTTTCTGTATACAAGAAGCTCTTCTGGAAAATTGAGTTGAGTTTGTTCTCAGAAATTTCTCTCTCTGTGTATCTTCCTTGCATTGCAAGTAACAATCTGTTGGCTAGTAACTATGCCTCAGGGTTTTTCTTTTCTTTCTTTTAAAATATCTTTTAAATTTATTTCAATAAATATTTCCCAATTACATATAAAACTTTTTTAAGGATCATTTTTTAAAATTTCAAGTTCCACATTCTCTCCTTTCAACTCTTTCCCTCTACTTGAAAAGGCAAGCAATTTTATATCAATTGTACATGTGAAGTAATACAAAGTACATTTCTATATTAGCCATGTTGCATAGAAAACAGACAAAAAATGAAATTAGAATATTTAAATTTAAATTTAAAAAGTAAAAAAATATCCTTCTATCTACATTCAGATTTCATCAGTTCTCTCTCTGGAAGTGGATAGTATTTTTCAAACATGGGTCCTCTGGGAATGTTGTTCATCTTTACAACATTGCTGGTATTGTGTACACAATGTTCTCTTGGTTAAATTCACTTTACTCTGTGTCAGCTCATATAGGTCTTCTTACATAATGTCTAATAGCATAATAGTATGCCATCACAATCATATGCCATAGCTTGTTCAACCATTCAGCAGTTAATGGACATCCTCTCAGTTTCCAATTCTCTGCCACCACAAAAAGAGCTGCTGTAAATATTTTTACGCAAATAGGTTCTTTTGCTTTTCTTTGGTCTCGTGCTGAGTCAAAGGTTAGGCACAATTTTAGAGCCCTTGGGACTTAGTTCCAAATCATTATTCAGAATGGTTGGTCTAAGTTCACAATTCTACTAACAGTACAGCAGCGTCCCAGTTTTTCCAAGTCCCCTCCAGCATGTCACTGGCCTTTTCTGCCGTATTGGCCGATCCGAACGGTGCCCAGCGACAAGCTATTGTAATTTGCATTTCTCTAATCAGTAGTGATTTAGGGTATTTTTCAAAGTGACTATTGATAGTTGTGGTTGCTTCTTCCGAAAACTGCTTGTGGCCAAGAGCGCAGGGAAGGGCAGTCGCTGCGTTTGCCTGCTTCGGCAGTGCTGGAACGGAACCCGCGGCTCGATTCCCGGCCGGAGCCGCCCTTAGCCACCTCTCCACCTTCACCTCCACTAACCAACACTTCTTCCGTCCCACCGTCGAGCAGCAGCCGCTTCCGCCTCGTCCCCCTCTCAGGTGCGGCAGAACTACCACCAGGACACGGAGGCCGCCATCAACCGGCAGATCAACCTGGAGCTCTACGCCTCCTACGTCCACATGTCCATGTCCTACTACTTCGACCGTGGCGCTCCAGAACTTGGACAAGTACCTCCTGCACCAGTCGCACGAGGAGCGCGAGCACGCCAAGAAGCTGAGGAAGCTGCAGAACCCGCGCGGCGGCCGCATCTTCCTGCAGGACATCAAGAACCCGACCGCGATGACTGGGAGAGCGACCTGAACGCAACGGAGTATGCTCTGCACTTGGAAAAAAATGTCTTTACTGGAATTGCACAAGCTGGCGACTGACAAGAATGACCCCCACTTATGTGATTTCATCGAAACCCACTACCTGGACGAACAGGTCAAGCCCATCAAACAGCTGGGTGATGACGTAACCAACCTGCGCAAGATGGGGGCCCCCCGATTCTGGCATGGCGGAATATCTTTTTGACAAGCACACCCTTGGAGACAGTGACAAAGAGAGCTAAGCCCCGCCCTGGCTTCCCCCACACCTGGGAGCTCTGGGCGCCACTCCGACTGTCTTTCAGCGCGTGCATATTTTGGTTATCTGACCTTTTATAATCTGTAGCAAAAAACTACCACCATTTACATCCCAATAAAGTGACTTGATACTGATGAAAAAAACCAAACTGCTTGTTCATATCCTTTGACCATTTATCCACTGAGGAATGGCTTTTATTTTTACAAATCTGGTTCAGTTTCCTATGTATTTGAGAAATCAGACCTTTATCAGAGAAACTTGCTGCAACTTTTCTCCAGTTTCCTGTTTTCCTTCTAATTTTGACTTCTATAGTTTTGTTTGGGCAAAAGCTTTTTAGTTTTATAACCTTATGTTATCAAAATGATCAGTTTTGCTTCCCATGATCATCTCTATCTGTTGTTTGGTCATAAATGCTTCTCTTATCTATAAAGCTGACTAGTACCATTTTCCATGCTCCCCTAAATTGCTTATGACGTCACCCTCTACGTCTATATCATGTAGGCATTTGATGCTGGTCTATACCTAGTTTCTGCCAAACTGCTTTCCAGTTTTTCCAGCAACTTTTTGTCAGATGTTGCCTTCTTTAAAGCAGTTTTCCAATGAAGAAATTAAAATAATTTGTAGTTACATGAAAAATACTCTAAATCATTATTGAATAGAAAATGCAAATTAAAGCTATTTTGAGATATCATTTTACACCTATCAGATTGTCTAAAATGGTTGAAGGGGAAAGTAACAAATCCTGAAGGGGATGTAGAAAAATTAGGGCACTAATTCACTGTTGGCGAAACTGTGAACTGACCCAACCATTTTGGAGAGCAATCTGGAATTATGCCTAAAGAGTTATTAAATTGCCTATTCCTTTTGACCATACAATACCACTACCAGGTCTGTATCCTTAGGTGATTAGAGAGAAAGGAAAAGAACCTATATGTCCTAAAATATTAATAGTAGCTCTCTTTGTGGTGACAAAGAACTGAAAATTGCAAGGATACAATTGGGGAATGGCTGAACAAGTTGTGATATATGATTATGATGGAATACTACTGTCCTATAAGAAATGAGGAGCTTGATGATCTTAGAAAAACATGGGTAGACTTGCATGAAATAATGAAGAGTGAAATGAGCAAAATGAAGAGAACATCATATACAGTAATTGCAATATTGGTTTAAGAACAACTTTTAGCAAGTAAGTAATTTTGACTATTATAAAAACCCAAATTAACTGCAAACAATATATGAAGGAAGATACTATCTGCATTTGGAGGGAAAAACTGATATAGAAGAATGTATAGAATGATTGTGTGTGTGTGTGTGTGTGTGTGTGTGTGTGTGTGTACATATTTGTGTCTAATGGTAGCCATCTTTTGGTTGGGAGGGAAGAAAAAATGGGAAAAAAAGAAATCTACATTATAACTTTGTTGTATCTTTAAAAAGATACAATTTGCAAGTAGATTTTCAGTTTCCTGTGCAATCATCTTTTTAAAAACTACTATGTTATGGAAATGATTATTTTATTCTTTAAGTTTAAAACAAAATAAATAAAAAATTTTAAAATGTTTAGTTCTTACTCCAAAAGTTTGGATCTTATGATTTATAAAACATTAGATTACTTTGGTCATTTATACTGGGTTGCATACCCAATCTGTTTCCTTGATGCGTCCCTTCATTTCCCAGCCAGTGCCAGATTGTTTTGGTGATTGCCACTTTGCAATATTGTTTCAATTCTGGAACCCTTAGGTTGTCTTCCTTTGCACTGATTCCTTTGATATTTTTTTATCTTTTTTTCCTTCCAGTTGTTAATTGTTTCAACTAATTTTTTAGTTAATTCTCTAGGGTTTTATAAGTATGTCATTTTGTTTTCTCTTGGCCTATTTTTGCTCCTCCAATCTGCTTTTTCTTCTCATATTGCTATAGATAGCATTTCTAGTACAATATTTAATAAGAGGGGTGATAGTGGATATCCTTGCTTTACCCTTGATCTTATTGGGAAGGCTTTAAGTTTATCCTCAATACAGATAATGCTTGCTGTAGGTTTTAGATAGATATTACTTATCATTTTTTAAAAGTCTCCATCGATATCTATGGTATCTAGTGTTTTTAATAGGAGTAGGTACTGTATTTTGTCAAAGACTTTTTTTTTGTCTATTGAGATTATCATATAATTTTTGTTTTTTTTAAACATGGTTAATTATGCCAATAATTTTCCTAATATTGATCCAGTCCTGCATTCCTGGCATAAATCCCACTTGGTCATAATGTATGATCTTTGTGATATATTGCTAGAATTCTCTTGCTAATATTTTATTTTTTAAATTGATATTAAGGAAATTGGTCTGTAGTTTTATTTCTCCATTTTTGCTCTCTCTGATTTAAGTATCAAAATTACATATGCATCATAAAAGGAATTTGGCAGGATTATTTACCTATTTTTTAAAAATAATTCATATAGTATTGGGATTAATTGTTCTATAAATGTTTTGTAGAATTCACTTATAAATCCACTTGGTCCTGGGGACTTTTTTCTTAGGGAGCTTGCTGATGGCATGCTCAATTTCTTTTTCTAATACAAGGTCATTTAAGTATTCTATTTACTCTTCTGTTAATATGAGCAGCTTATATTTTTGTAAATAGTCATCCATTTCACATTTGATACAGGTAATTTGGTTTTCTTCTTTCTTCAAAATCAAATTAACAATAGTTTTATCTATTTTTTTTAATAAGAGCAGCTCCTACTTTTATTTATTAGTTCTATGAGTTTATTTTTTTTACTATCAATTTTATTAATCTCTCCTTTAATTTTTCAGAATTTCCATTTTGGTATTTAATTAGAGATTTTAAATTTGTTCTTTTTTTAAGGTTTTTGTTTTGCTTATTTTTTTTTTAGTCACACATTGAATTCCTTGATCTAGTCTTTCTCTCTTCTACTGATGTACACACTTAGAGATAAAAAATTTCCCCTAAGTATGACATTGACTGCATTCCATAAATTTTGGAATATTGTCTCATTGTTGCCATTCTTTTAATGATTTATTTTTTGACTTACTCATTCTTTAGGATTAGATTATTTAGTTTCTAATTAATTTTTAATCTATCCTTCATGGCCTTTTATTAAATGTAACTTTTAGTACATTATGGCCTGAAAATGGTGCATTTCATATTTCTGCTTTTCTTCATTTGACTGTAAGGTTTTTATGTCCTAATACATGGTCAGTTTTTGTGACGGTGCCATGTATAGGTGAGAAAAGGATATGCTCCTTTCTATTCCCATTAGTTTTCTTCAGAGATCTATCATATCTAATTTTTCCAAAATTCTATTCATTTCCTTGAATTCCTATTTATTTTATGGTTATTCATTTCCTTGAATTCTTATTTATTTTATGGTTAGATTTATCTAGCTCTGAGATGGAAAAGTTGAGGTTCCCCACTAGTATAGTTTTACTATACTCCTGCTATTCATTTAGCTTTTCTTCTAAGAATTTGCAGGCCATGCTATTTGATACATATATGTTTAGTATTGATATTACTTCATTGTCTATGGTGCCTTTTAGCATGATGTAGTTTCCCTGCTTATCCCTTTTAATTAGGTCTATTTTTGTTTTTGTTTTGTCTGAGATGATTGTCACCTCTGGCTTTTTTACTTTAGTGAAGGTTAATTGAGTCTGTTCCAGTCTTTCCCCCTAGCCCCCTTTTTGAACTTGTGTGTGTATTTCTGTTTTAAGTCTGTTTCTTGTAAACAATATATTGTTGGATTCTGGTTTCTAATACTTTTTGCTATCCATATCCATTTTATGAGTGAGTTCATTCCATTCATATTCACAAATAGGATTACTAACTGTGCATTTCCCTACATCCTCTTTTCTTCTGTTTATCATTCTCTCTTTTTATCCTGTCTTTCCTCTAAAGTCTGTTTTGCTTCTTATCACTGCCTTCTTTTATTTGTCCTCCCTTTTATCATGCTCCCTTTTCCCTATTCCTTTCCCTTCCTATTTCCCTGTTGGATATGATGAATTTCTATTACCAACTGAGTATGTAAACATATATATATATTTCCCTCTCTGAACCAATTTAGATGTGAACAACTAGGTGGCACAGTGGATAGAGTAGTCCTGGTGTCAGGAGGACTCATATTCCTGAGTTCAAATCTAGCCTCGAATATTTACTAGCTATGTGACCCTGGGCATTCTGTTTGCCTCAGTTTCCTCATCTATAAAATGAGCTGGGGAAGGAAATGGCAAACCACTCCAGTATCTTTGCCAAGAAATCCCCAGATGGAGCCAGGAAGAGTTAGATATGACTGAAACAACTGAACAACAACAAGATGTGAGTAAGGTTCAAGTTCTGCCCATCCCCAACCATTTCCCTCTCCACTGTAAAAGCTCTTCTTTGCATGCCTTTTCTATGTGAGATAAATTTCCCCATTCTTCCTTTCCCTTCCTTCTTCTTCCAAGACATGTCTCTTTCTCACCTATACAATTTTTTTTACATTATCCGAAATAATTGACTTCCTCCTTTAATCTCTTTCCATGTATAATCCTTCTAACTACTCTAAAAAATGATAAAATTCCTTTTTTTCCCTTAATAATATTTTTCAATTACATGTAAAGATAGTTTTCCGCATTCATTTTTGTAAAATTTTGAGTTCCAAATTTTTCTCCCTCCCCCTGCCCAAGACAGCAAGCTATCTGATATAGGTTATATATGTACAATCATGTTTAACTTATTTCCACATCAGTCATGTTATGAAAGAAAAATCAGAACAAAAGGGAAAAAACATGAGAAAGAAAAAACAAGTGAAAATTGTGTGCCTTGATCTGCAATCAGACCCCGTAGTTCTTTCTCTAGATGTGGTTAGCTGTTTCCATCATGAGTCTTAGAATTGTCTTGGATCATTGTATTGCTGAAAACAGTTAAATCCATCATAGTTAATCAAAAGATAACATTCTTAGAAATATATATAGGATATACATTTAGATATATAGAATATATATTATATAGAAATATATGTGTATACATATATGTATATATATGTGACTTGCCCAAGGTCACATGATTAGTAAGTGTTACGTGTCTAAGGCTGGATTTGAGCTCAGGTTCTCTTGACTCAAGGGTTAGTGCTCTATTCACTGCGCCACCTAGCCGCCCCCTCTTTTGTAACCTTGACTGTGACTCAATAGTATTGTAATGGTTTCTTTCTGGCTACTTGAAGTATTTTTTTTTTAATCTAGGAACTCTGGAATTTGGCTATAATGTTCCTGGGGAGTTCTCATTTTTGGGATCTCTTTCAGGTAGTAGTCAATGGATGCTTTCAATTTCCATTTTACCCTTTGGTTCTAGGATATTGGAGCAGTTTCCCCTGATAATTTCTTGAAATATGATGTGTAGGCCCTTTCTTTGATCATGGTTTTCAGGTAGACCAATGTTTCATAGATATCTCTCCCTGATCTATTTTCTAGGTCAGTTGTTTTTCTGATGAGATATTTCACATTTTCTTCTATTTTTCGTTCTTTTAACTTTTTAATTGTTTCTTAATGTCTCATAAAGTCATTAGCTTCCACTTGCCCAATTCTAATTTTTAAGGAGTTATTTTCTTTAATATTTTTTGTGCCGTGCTATTAATTGTCTTTTCATAATTTTCTTTCTTTGCTTTTATTTACATAATTTTTCTTCTACCAGTTTTATTTGATTTTGAAAATCAATTTTTTAGTTCTTCCAGGAATTCTTTTTGGGCTGTCCAGTTCACATTTTCTTTTCCTTTGAGGCTTTGCTTGCAGTTGTTTTGGCTTTTTTTCTTCTGAGTTTGTGTCTTGATCTTTCCTGTCACCGTAGTAGATTTTTATGGTCAGGTTATTTTTGTGTTGCTGTTTGCTTACTTTTCCACCCTATTTCTTGATTTTGAACATTACTTTAAAGGGGACTCTGTTCCTGGCATGGATGGGTGAAGGTGAGAAGGGGCACTGTCTCAAACTTCAGGCTTTTTCACACTGCTGTTTTAAGAGATAATTCTGTAAGTTTTCAGTGATTCCAAGGTGCTGTGATCTGGGGAAAGGTATAGTCATTGCTGTCCTAGTCTGAATTTTGGTCCTTACAGAGAAGGGGCCCCTGATCCCTTGGGATTGCAATCAATACTGATTGTCAGGACCCGTAGTCCCTGGGGACCAAAAATAACACTCCCCCTCAGGGCTTCTTCTCCCTCTTGACCAAAAGTGCTCCTCCTCTCCCTTCAACTATGACTCAAAAGTGAGTATAGGTAATGGAGTTTCCCAACAGTTTACCATCATAGCTACAGCTCCCTCTTGATTGAAAATACTCCTTTCTGTTCTTGAGCTGTGACCCATAAGTGGGCTTAGGCAATGGACTTGTCAACAATGTCAGGTCATGCATCCAGTGCTAGCACAGGGGTCCCTTGTAAACTTTTTCTGTCCATTTGTCAGGTCACCTTACTATCTCTGGCTTGAGGGCTCCTGAAACTGCTGCTACTTTGGTTGCCACCAGCTAGTACTACCGCTGGTATTTCATCCACATTGGCTTCAGGTCAGCTTCCCCCCTCTGTCATAGATCTTTCCATCCAACCTCCTAAGTTGTCTTGGGGTGGAAGAATGTTTCACTCTGATCTTTTATTCACTTTGCCACTCCAGAATTCAACTTAAGGTATTATTTTAAAGTTGTTCAGAGGGGAATGTTGGGAGAGCTTAGTTCAATGCTTTCTCTATTCTGCTTTCTTGGCTGTACCCTCAGAGGTCTAGGGTTTTTCTTTCTGAAACCATAACACTTCATAGGGATGCCTCTAATATGCCCCCATTTTTTTTGTAAGAGTTGACATCTTTGAGGACTACAGATGGCATGCTGCACATGGCTCAGCTATTCAGGGAAGCATTATTATTAAGCAAAACTTATAGCTGTCCCAGTGACCACTTAAGAAAAAGGAAAAAAAAATATTTAAAAAATTCTGGAGAAAAATTGAATTCTAAACATTGAATTTTGTGTGTCTAATAAATCTAATGTGGAAAAAGAAGATCCCTGATAATATGAATTTGTGATATACTTGTCATATAAGAACATGTTAAAGAAGACTTGATTATCCCATGTATAGGTGTCAGAAAGTCACCTCATGCAAATTTTCAAGTTTTCGAAGTACAGAGAATTGAAATCCAAAGACAGCCTGGACAATTCATTTTTACCAACAGTCCTGACCTCCATTTCAACCAAACCATGCACCCAAACAGCAGCAAAATTGCCTGAATTACATGCCCTCTCAGTAGTGAATCTGTTCATGAGTAGCCAGATGGTCAGAGAAGGAAAAGGAGAGTAGTGGTCATAATCAATTCACAAACTAGGCAATTAGTCCACGGGTAATTTGAAAATGGACAGTATTTATCTCCATGTCCCAATCTGCCATCCTGATAGTGACCTCAGCAATTGCTCCTAGATCCTTAATGACAGGGAGATCCCTGGCAAGGTGGGTTATAAAAAAGTGACCCTGCTTTTAACCCCCAAAGGAGTTAAACCATTCATTAAAATCCTTCTTCTTTGAATGATTATTCCCCCAGCCCGTAGATACTGTAACACCAGATTCCAGGCTCCCACTGCTCCAAGGCCTTGTGGGAGAGTAGAAAAGATCACCCATTTTGGAGTCAAAAAACTTGGGTCCATACTCTGCCTCTGATGTTTACTCTCTGTGTGGCCTTGGGCAACTCCCTTAACCTACCTTAACCATCCCAGCTTCCTCATCTTCAAAATGAGGGAGGTGTTCTATAAGTCAAAAAAGTAAGCACACCATGTGGTTTTTCTGCCAAAGTGATACCTTAACTCTGGCGCTGTGGTGGCATCTTCCTTTAGATCCTAGAAGGGACCTGAGCTTACCTTCATGAGCAGGTCCTCCTAGACTCATGAGTGAAACAGTCAGAGTAGGAAGAAACTGCGGCATCTAAGCCATGATTCTGGCTAAAAGTGGTGGCTGTTGAAAGAAAAACCGGTCATATCTATTTTGAATATAGAAAGAATAGCCAGCTGTGATAGATGTTTTCTATCACATTACACCACCTAAATAAATGGGTTTTACTTGTTAAAACTGCAGGTTGGGTTTTTGAAACAATATTTGTACCCTCAGGACTAAAGAAAACTGAAGGTACCCAAGGAACTTTGGGGGAAGCATTATTCTTATCTGCTACCTAAGTTATCATTTGGATAGTTAATATGTGAAAGATCCCAAGCCAAATGGAATTGAACTTGAATTACACATTGCATAAAGGGTTAGAGATAGAAACACATATGTATACAATCTGAAAAGAGACCTTTCTCAAAGACAGTGCCATTTGCTTTAAAAAAATTTTTTTAACTTTATTCTTTTCCAATTACATGTAAAAGCAATTTTTAACATTTATTTTTTACAATTTTGAGTTCCAGATTATCTCCCACGCTTTCTACCCCTTCATTGAGAAGACAAGAAATTTGATAAAGGTTATACATGTGTAGTCCTGCAGAATGTATTTCCATGTTAGTCATGTCTTGAAAGAAAACATAGACAATAAAAAGAAAAAATGACCCTGAAATGCCCAAACAAGAAAAATGAAGGAGTAAAGAAACCATATGCTTTGATCGGCATTCTGATTCTATCAGTTCTTTCTCTGGAGATGGAGAGCAGTTTGCATCATGGTTCCTTCAGAATTGTCTTGAAGCTTCATGTTGCTGAGAACAGCTAATCATTCACAGCTAAGTTGGTTGATCATTGTACAATATTGCTGCTATTGTATACAATATCCTCCTGGTTCTACTCACTTTACTTTGTATTAGTTCATGTAAATCTTTTAAGGTTTTTCTGGAAGTATCCTGTTCATCATTTCTTGTAGCACAATAGTGTTTCATCGCTATCATATTCCACAACTTGTTTAGCCATTCCCCAGTTGATGGGCATCCCCTCAATTTCCAACTCTTTGCTACCATAGAAAGAGCTGCTATAAATATTTTTGCACATATAGGTCCTTTTCTTTGTTTTTTTAAAAACGAGATACAGACTGAGTAGCATGCCATTTGCTTTTATTAATTTGCTATTTCTGCAAAAGCATGAAAAATATGGATAATAGAACCTACATACACCTACCAAAAAATTACTTGATAAAACTAGAAAAAATAGTGACAAAATCCATTTGGAAGAACAAAAGGCCCAGAATATCAATACAATTAATGGAAAGAAATGCTAGGGAAGGTGGCCTAGCCGTACCAGATTTTAATCTGTCTTATAAAGCAGCAGTCATCAAAACTGCTTGGTACTGGCTAAGGAATAGAGTAGTGGATCAGTGGAATATATTGGGTACCAAAGACTCAGTAGTCAATGATCATAGTAATATACTGTTTGATAAGACTCCAGTTTTGGGGATAAGAACTTACTATTTGACAAAAACTGCTTAGAAAATTGGAATATAGTATGGCAGAAACTGGGCATAGACCAGCATCTAACATCATACAAGTCAAGTCTAAATGGGTACATGATCTAGGTATAAAGGCTGATACTGTATAATCTGGGGAAGCAAGGAATAGTTTACCTGTCAGATTTATGGAGTAGGGATCAAAGAAGAGCTGGAGAGCAGTATAAAATGCAAAATGTTTAATCTTGATTACATTAAATTGAAAAGTTTCGGTACAAACAAACCCAGTGTAACCAAGATTAAGAGGGAAGTGGGAAATTGAGAAAGAACTTTTACAACAGTGTCTCTGATAAAGGCCTCATTTCTGAAATATACAGGGAATTAAGTAAAATCTGTAAGAATACAAGTCATTCACCGATTGATAACTGGGGTATGAACAGGCAATTTTCAGAGGCAGAAATTAAAGATATTTATAAGCATATGAAAAAATGCTCCAAATCACTATTGATTTGAAAAATGCAAATCAAAACAACTTTGAGGTACCACATCTCACCAGTCAGATTGGCTAAGATGACAAAACAGGAAAATGACAAATGCTGGAGACAGTGTAGAAAAATTGGAACACTAATGCATTGTTGGTGGAGCTGTGAACTGATCCAACCATTCTGGAGAGCAATCTGGAACTATGCCCAAAAGCCTATAAATAAGTGCATACCCTTTGACCCAGTAATACCA
>CM053580.1:218819016-218851597 GCA_028627135.1 Pseudochirops cupreus | reverse complement strand
AAAGGATCATAGAAGTGAGAGGAAGACCCATATGTACAAAAATATTTATTGCAGCTCTCTTTGTGGTGGCAAAAAACTGGAAATTAAGGGGAGGCCCATCAATTGGAGAATGGCTAAACAAGTTGTGGTATATGAATGTAATGGAATACTATTGTGCTATAAGAAATGGGGAGGAGATGGTCTTCATATTTACCTGGAGAGGCTTATACAAATCGATGCTAAGTGAGAAGAGCAGAACCAGGAAAAATTTGTACACAATGACAGACAACGTTTGTGTGATGACCAGCCTTGATAAACTGGACTCTTCTCAGCAACGCACAGCTATAAGACAACTCTACAAGTCTCAGGATGGAAGGAGATGTCTACATTGAGAGAAAGGTCTAGAAAGAACAGAGTTTAAATGGAGACTGAAGCAAGCTACACGCTCTCATTCTTTGTCATGTTTGGTTCTCTTTCTTTTTTCCCGTTGTTCACTCCATTGGTTACAACCCTTCTATACAACCAGATTAATATCCAATGTGAAAATATTTGCAGATCCTATACTTGACCACATGCCTCCATGGGGGGGTGTGAAGGGAGGGGAGAAAATTTGAAACTCAAGGGATTGTGGAACTGAATTTTGTAAAATAAAAGTAAATAAACAAATCAATTTTAAAAAACCATATATATTAGTAAAGATTTAAATTCACACTATATATGTCATCAAAAGCAGCTAGGTGATACAGTGGACAGAGTGCAGGACCTGGCATCAGGAAGACTCATTTTCTTGAGTTCAAATCTGGCCTCAGACATTTGCCAGCTGTGTGACCCTGGGCAAGTCACTTAACCCTGTTTGACTCAGTTTCCTTATGTGTAGAATGAGCTGGAGAAGGAAATGACAAACCCGTCCAGTATCTTTGCCAAGACATCACAAAAGGGGGTCACAGCAAGTCAGACACAACTGAAAACGACTGAACAACAATGCAATCAAAATAGAAAAGAAAGACACCCACTGTCAATCGAGAGGAGGGTCACACAGACTGATGCCCATAGCTCAGTAGGAGAAACTGAGGCTGCTGTGACTAGAGAAGAGAAGACTTTGGAAAGGATATGGCTGCTGTCTTCAAGGACTCGAAGGAACATTGTGTGGCAGTGGGATTAGATCTGTTTTGCTTAGCCTCCGAGAGTATAAGTAGGATTAGTGGAGAGAAGTCACAGAGAGGTAGGCTTCAGCTCAACAAAATGAAGAGCATCACACTCAAACTTTCCCAGAAAGGGAGTTGCCATGACTGGTGGTAAGTTTCCCAGCAACGAAACTCTTCAAGAGAAAGATGAACTTGTTGAGGATAATGGAAAGGAGATTCCTGGTTTGGGAGGGGTTAGAACTGGGCAGCTGCTGATGTTTCTTCTAACTCGTAGAATCTCTGGTTCTTGTTGGATTTGGAAACTGGGAGAGTTTTTTCCTTGCCTCTTTGTGGAGCAGTTTGTCTACCTTCCAGGCACTTTGGGGGTTGTTCAGTTCTAAAGTACAAAAGAAACGTGTGAACCTCTGGGAAAAGAAGGGCTTCTACCCACATTTCATCTAACTACCGGGAGGGATTACGGAAGGCTCTTTGGAGAATGGAAGAGGAAGGCCAAAGAGTGCCTGTTCAAGATGCCCTTTGGCTTTTAGCTTGGGGGAGTTTGGGGAGTAGGGTCCATGGGATACTTCATGGAAACCTTTTCTATCTTGAGCCAATGACCTGGGAATGGGGAAGAGGGGGGTGGGAAATAAACCAAGGGAACAGAAAACTGTATCCTATTATGCCTTGTTTCCAGTGGGCAGTAAATAAATATTTTATTTGGTAACTCAATGACAATGATACGATGGAAAGAACGATCCATTTGTGTTTTAGTGCCAGGAAGCTAAATGATGCAGTGAATAGAATGCTGGGCCTGGAGTCAGGAGAGCGTGAGTTCAAATCCAGCCTCAGACACTTACTAGCTGTGTGGCCCAAGGCAAGTCACTTAACCACTGTCTGCCTCAGCTTCCTCCTCTGTAAAATGGGGATAATAACACCACCTACCTCCCTGGGTTGTTGTGGATCAAATAAGATAACATTTGTAAAGTGCTCAGCGAGTACCTGGCACGCGTTAATAAATGCTTGCCTCCTTCCTTCTGTTCTTGATCTGCCACTGACTTCTGACCTTGCTTAGATGATCCACTTTTCTGGGCCTCTGCACCCTCCTCTGTCTAATGAACTAGTAGCAGGTGTAGCTAGAGTGTCCCTTCCAGCTCCCACACTCTCTGAGTCTCAGGGATGTGTCATTTTCCTTAGGCTCTCAGCTTAATTTCATCTGGTCTGTGAGAGAGGTGTGAAGTAATTCCACGTTAGCCTGGAGTAGCAAAGTCACAGCTTGACTTTGAGTTTCTAGCTGCGCTGCTATGAAAGTCACAGGGGAGCAATATTACTCCATATCTGGAGTATTCTCTCCACCCCACTCCCACCCCGTATAAATGGATTTGGAATCAAAGGACCTGGGTTTGAGTTCTGACTCTTGTTTACTACTTGTGTAATTAGAGGCCTGACACTTAACCAGTCCAGACCTTCTGTTGCCTGACACGGAAATTAAAAGAGAGCAGACTCGCTGATCTCTAAACCGATGAACCAAAGTGCAATTTGTGCTTGTAATACTTCCATTTTTAATGGAATTTTAACATTTTATTTAAAAAAATAATTTTAAAAGTTTTTATAACAAATCCTCTCAAAAGGGAGAGTTAATTCAATGATGATTTAGAGGAAGCAGTATCATTATATTTTAGTCCATTTTGCAGCCCGGTAAGAAAGGAAATAAAAGTGAAATGAAGAAACAGAAAGAGAAAAGAAGAAAAAGACACAACCTTATAGGAAAGCAATATCTGCTTACTAATACTGGTCCTGTTTGGGGGAGAAGCACAACATGCTACCTTTATTAATTTTTTATTTGTTTGTTTTTGGAGGCAAATAGGGTTAAGTGACTTGTCCAGGGTCACACAACTAGTAAGTGTCTAAGGTTGGACTTGAACTCAGATCCTCCTAACTCCAGGGCCTTCATTAATTATCATAAGTAATTAATGCAGTGGTTCTCAACCTTCCTAATGCTGCCACCCTTTAATACAGTTCCTCATGTTGTGGTGACCCCCAACCAGAACATTATTTTCGTTGCTACTTCATCACTGTAATTTTGCTGCTGTTATGAATCTATCTGACATGCAGGATACATTGTTACAAACTGAACGTAACCCACGGGCTGAGAGGCGCTGAATTAATGGATCGATAAGTAATCATTAAGTACCTTCTGCGTGCTGAGACAAAAGCAGAGCAGTCTCTACTGTGAAGCGACTTAGTTCTAGCAAGCGGAGACAGCGTGGACCTGTAGAGGCATATTCAAATGAGATGAAGTAGATACTAGACAATGGAGGACAGTCACTCGGCTGAGTGGGTCAGGGAATGCGCTTGGTCTGAGACCTGAAGGAAACCAGGAGGGAGGACATTCCAGGGACAGGGCTGGTTAGAGCAAAACCAGAGACGGAGATCGAATTCCCCGTATGGCAATGCCACATGACGGTTTTAGCTGGGCCCTTTTCATGCAGAGGAAACTAATGGGTGGGTGAGATTATAAAGAACATTCAATTCCAAGCCTAGGAGTTCCTAGCTGATCCCAGAGATAATAGGGAGCTGCCAGAAGTTAAGAAGAAATGGGACGGCACAGTCCAATCTGTATTTTAGGAAGATCACTTTGTAAGCTGGGTTGAGGATCAATTGGAAAGAGACACAGAGAGGTCCATTAGGAGCCAATTATAATAGTTTGGGTGAAAGGTGATGAGGCCTGAACTAGGGTGGCAGCTATGTGAGTGGAGAGAAGGATTCCAATTGAAGAGATGCAAGAGAAACGGAAATATTTGGCCACTAGTTTGAGATTTGGAGTGAATAAAAGTGAGGAAATGAGGATGATACCAAGATTGTGAACTTAGGTGTCTGGAAAGATGGTGGTGCCTTGGGCAAAAATAAGTTTTAAAGAAGCTTAAAACAAATGAAATTTTGGGCATATCTTGAACCAATTAAGGCCTGAAATAGTCACCTACAACTGAACCACACCCTCTGACTGGATGCCACAGTTTTGTGTATTTTCAATTATGACTTCCACTGATGCAGAAAGCAACCCAACCACTGCTACTCATCTTATGTAACTACTCCATACCCACCCGTGTTTGCCTCAAGAACTCCACCAAAATGCTAAAGACCTTCATTGGGTTCTCTTGACATTGGATGGCTACCAATGGAACACATGGACCGTTTGTGATCACATGATCTTTAATTTAAATAGTCATATGTTTCCCTTATGACATCTTTATGTCATTTCTCCTGTGCAATTCCTTGTTTATCATATGTTGCAACTTGCTCTTGCCTACCATGACCTTTTTTTTTTTTGCCCTTTGGGTAATCTTCCACCTTTTTTTTTTTTTGGTGACTGCAATATTCTGTGATTCCTAATATCACTACAAGAAGATGTATATTTAAAATGCAGCCTTTTGTTTTAGGGAGTTTATGGCCACTAAAGAACTATGCTCTTGATGAGAGAAATGCAAATTTAAGCAACTTTGAGATTTCATTTTATACTTATCAGATTGGCTAAAATGGTAAAAGGGGAAAGTAACAAATATTGGAGAGGATGTAGAAAAATTGAGACACTAATACACTGTTGGTAGAATTGTGAAGTGATCCAACCATTTTGGAGAGAAATCTGGATTTATCCCTGAAGAATTAAAAGTTGTGTATATACCCTTTGATCCAGTAATACTTCCACTAGGTCTGTTTCCCAAGGTGATTAGGGAAAAAGGAAAAGAACCTATATGTTCCAAAATATTTATAGCATCTCTTTATGTGGTGGCAAAAAAACCCTGGAAATTGAGGAGATAACCTCAAGTTGGGAAATGGCTAAAGAAGTTATGGCATATGATTGTGATGGCATGTGATTGTGATACTCTGCTATGAGAAATGATGAACTGGTTGATTTTAGAAAAAACATGAAAACTTACATGAAGTAACGAAAAGTGAAATGAGAAGAACCAAGAAAATGTTGCACACAGTAACAGAAATATTGTCTCAAGAACAACTTTGGATGATTAATTCATTTTGAGCCTTATAAATACTCAAATCAGCTACAAAGGACCAATGAAGGAAGATGCTCTCTGCATCCAGAGAAAGAACTGATAAACAGAAGCATGTATGGTATGGTTTTATATATACATGCATATTTGTGTCCGATAGTAGCCTTCTCTAGGGCAGGGGGAAATTGTGTATGTGTGTGTGGGGGGTGGGGAACTCAGGGCACAGCAAAAAAAAAAAAAGGAAACTTACAAGGAAGCGCAGAAAAGCAGGGTAGCTTTGAAAATGATGGGTAGTATTTATTACATAGTTTTAAAAAACAGGATGAAATTGAAATTCATAGTCTTATATTAAATCTTCTTTTTTATGTCGTGGTGTGTATATGAAAATGTTCTTTTGTATGTGTGTGTCTTTTTGTATTTAAGTTCAAAATGAATTTTTAAAAAAACTATGCAATTTTCCATAATCAGTCTAATCTACTTTCCTCCTCCAAGTTGGTGTCCATGTATAGCATATATATATATAATAACATTATATAATCATACATAATTTATAATTATATTATTATACAATATAACAATCTGTGTATATCATAAAATTACATGCCAATATATTATATTTCTATATGTAGCATAATATAGTCATATATGAGAATATATTAATACACATGACAGTATCTATGTATATAGATGAGCTCTATAGATTGTCTTTCTAACTCCACAGTTTGAACATTTGCCATTCATCATCCACTTGTTTTTTCCCTCTTTAGACAGTTAGACCAAACTTTTTTTTAGTGAAGGATTTCATCCATTTTAAGTACTTTCCAAAATAACTTAGAATTCTAGGATCAAATAACATTAGGACTTCAGGGATTTCTAAAAAATTATGTTATGCAAATTCCTCGTTTTACAGATGATGAAGTCAAAGCCCAGAGAAATGAAATGGCTTTCAGAGACAAGAACCCAGGTCTCCTGACAACTTAGTCCAGTATATTGTCCACTACACAAAGCTACAGTTTCCCTAGTCAACATTATTACTGGTGTGAATAATGAAATCTCAGACTGTATGTAGATTCATATGACCCTGCACTTCTAAGCCCTTAACACTTTCCTAGGTAGTTCTTCCCAGAATCATAAAACTTCAGAGTTGGAAAGGATCACAGTGTATAAGAAATCCATCCTTAATATACTCAAATTTCACTTGAAGACTTCTAGTGAGGGAAAACTTAAAAATCTTCAAAGGTAGCACATTTCACTCTTGGACAGTTCTAATTTTTAGCAAGAGCAAGCCTAAATTTGCTCCTCTGAAATTTCCACCAGTTGGTCTTAGTTCAGTCTTTGGAGTCAAGAAGTATAATCTCTCTTCCATATAACAAATACTTCAAATACTTTAAGACAACAATCAATGCCCTCCCCCCCACACACACAATTTTTCTCTTTTCCAGGCTAAAGAAATTCAGTTTATTTAACTGCCAACATGCAGCTTGGCACTGAGCATCTTTACCAGCCTGGTCACCCTGTCTAGGCATTCTTCAGACTTTGAATGTCCCTCCTAAAATGTGATACCCCAAACTGAACACAAAACTCCAGATGTGGTCCACCAGATTTCAGTGGGACTACCACCCATATTCTAGATTATGTTGCTTTTCACAGGTCAAAGATTAAAAATTAGGATTTGAGTTTTTTCTTTTTGGCTACCATGTTGCACTTGATATATATTTGACTTAAAATCCCTAAAGCAACCAGATTTTTTTTACTGCTAAGTCTTCTCTAGTTATCCCTTCTTTGCCCTGAACTTATAAATTTGATGTTTTTTTCCTAAAAAACTGAAGTATAGGGTTTTATATTTATAAAATGTTAAATATTTATTTAAATATTTTTATATTTTCAATTTACTTTTAGCCCATTGTTATAAACTTTAAAGATCTTTTTCAGATTCTGCCTGTATTATGCAGTGTATTAATTATCCCTACCAGTTTAATATCAAATTTAATTATCAAATCTAATTCTTTTCTCAATCCTCATCTTTCTTTTCTAAAAATTTATTTATTTTGTAAATAGTATTTTATTTTTTCCAATTACATGTAAAGATAGTTTTCAACATTCACTTTTTATAAGATTTTTAGCTTCAAATTTTTCTCCTTCTCTCTCTCCCACCCCACCTGCCCAAGACAGCAAGCAATCTGGAATATTATACATGTGAAATCATGGAAACATATTTCCACTTAAATCATGTTGTAAAAGAAGAAACAGAACAAAAGGGGAAAACCACAGAGAAAACAAAAAGAAGTGAAAAGAGTCTGCTTTGAGCTGCATTCAGGCTCCAGAGTTCTTTCTTTGGATGTGTATGGCGTATTCAATCCTTATCTTTCCTGACCTCTCTGACGTATTTGACATTGTTTACCTTTTCCTACTGTTGACTGTACTCTCTTTGGATTTTTATAAAATGACTTTTGCTTGGTTTTTCCTCTACCTTTCTCATTGTTTCTTCTCAGTCTCCTTTGCTATTTCTTCAATGTTGTCACAAAGGCAGACATAAAAACTGAAACTCTGTCTATTACCATGTCTTTAAGAAGTTTAATTGATCAAAAGATGTCACTGTAATAATGAAGCCAAGAAATACCTCCATCTGTCCATCAATTTACCCCTTCAGAAAGCCAAGAGAATGTCAACCAAAGGCAAAATCTATTCACAAGACTTTATGGATGAAAATGACAGAAAACTATAAGCGGTGTCACTTCTTAAAACATCAGAGAGTCATAGTAAAGAAAAGGAAACAGAAGTGATCGTGCACAAGGTCCAGATTTCATTGAGGGAGTTCACAAAGTAAATGCGAAGAACAACCAATAGATGTGAATTGGAGCAAGTTGGCCAGCCTTTCTGTGGTGACCGCTTCTCTTCAGGAACCAGAACGTTATTAGCTACCCTTGGGGACTCAACCACCTGATTACCCAGGGAATAGTCTGAGGAAGTCACGATGGAGTTTAAGAAGATGAAGTCAGGAAGAAAAGCTAGACCTGACCAACAAGGGCAGATTCGGTCTCGCCTCTCTAGGTCCATAAACTGACACATTCAAGGTTGGCTATGTTTGTCCTTTGTTCTGGAAGAGGACCATGGCATCAGGGAGATGATGACATGACTTCCAGTTGGCTTGGATTTGAGGGAGGGAGGGCTGTGCAAGGTCACCAGCTTCACTTTCTCCTCCAGAGCCATCTGGGTCCAGTGGCCAGATATTCATCAGGATGACTGGAGATGACCCAGGATGCAATGGGAGACCTTGGCCCTTTTAGGCTAAGGCCTTTTCAGGTTCTCAATTTGAGTGAGGCAATGCCCATTCAGTGATTAGGCCTCTTTAGAAAGTGAGTCAAGGGATGACCCCTTTAATAATTAAAAAAAAAAGTCAAACTGGGAGAAGAAGATCCTCAGAGTTGCTGACCGAAAGAGAAATAGTTGGGGCTCATAGATTGGACATCAATAGGTCCCTGACCTTTTATCACAGAGTGAATATGAATAGTAAATAAGAATGGTTTCTCTTTGACACATTCAAACCACAGCAGTGAAGAGATACAGTGAAGGTGCCTAGATGCCATGTTTGTTTGGTCATGGTAGGAGGAGTTAAGGCATCATTGGTATTTCTATGGAGAATCTTCTCCCTGATGTGGCTTCATCAATTTTCTTGGGTCATTTGTCACCTCCATAATAAGGAAGCTCAATGTAATGTAATGTAATGTAAGTGGGGGACATAGATTTTATAGAGAGATGTGGATTTTTACTCAGATATATCTGATTGGTGCCCAATTTCTGATGCCATAGGTAGGGAAATTCTGTAAACTGGCTACTGTGAAAAACCCATGCCAGCCTTTCTATGGTGATTTCTCCCCTTCAGTGACCATAGTGCAGCTACCATTTGGGGGCTCTATCATTTGATGACCCAGTGAATAATTTGATATGTATCTATGTACGATATTACTTTATATATAACAATCATTAATATCCATTATACGTATGTCTGTTGAGAAGCACTATGGCTTAGTGAATAGCAGGTCTTGGAGTCGGGAAGACCTGAGAGTATTGTTCAATACTTTTAAATATCTCAAAGTTCTCATTTCTACAAAAACTCATTTCTTTAATAACAACATATTCTTGTGAATCATGGGGTACCTGGGTCCTAGAAAAATCAAAACTGCAAATTATCTGAAGGCAACAGAAAGATACATAGTGAGCATAAATATGCATAATAATTTATTTAATAATTATTATAATAAAGGCTAACATTTACATAGCAATTACTATGTGCCAGGCACTGGGCTAAGCACTTTACAATGATTATCTCATTTGGTCCATATAATAGCCTTGGGAGGCAGGTGCTATTACTACCCTCGTTTTATAGATGAGGAAAATGAGGCAAACAAAGGTGAAGTGGCTTGTCCAGGGTCACACAGCCAGTCAGTGTCTGAGGCTGGATTGGAACTCAGGTCTTCCAGACTTAGGGTCCAGTGTTCTATCCACTGCCTCACTTAACTGCCTCATTAGAAAAGGGATGTGAACAATATCAACAAAGATGTGAAAATATGTCAGTCACATAGTGATAATGAAGGGCAGTGAAGAGAAGAGAATACATGATATGGTGGAAAGATCACTTGGTTAGGAGTCAGAGAAATTAGGTTCAAATCCTGACTTTCCTACTTACTCCGTGCGGCTCTGAGAAAGATCCGTCATAAGTCTCTGCATTCTCATCTGCAAAATGGGAGTCAAAACCCTTGTGATACTCAACTTACCATATTGTTGTTTCGATGAATGAGTTTTGTAAATTGTAAAGTGCTACATGAATTGTTGTTATTCTTTTTATTCTTATATCTTCTGTGATTCAAAGATTGATGTTCTGAGTGCTTCAGTGGTTTCTGGCATATATATGAAATATCTCTGTCTACACAGGCTTGGAGGTTTTTTCTGAGGGACACCATAAGACACTGTGTGCAGTATGCACGAAGGAGGCATGGTTCTTGATTGATTCAGTTATGAGCCTTGATATTTTCTACCAGTGTGAGGGGAAAAAGGAGCTCTTTAGATGGTTGGAAGACTTTGCAAGAGGCAAGTTGAGAAGGGCATGTGAATTTTTGAATGATTGCCGGAAGCCCTCAGAGCCTCAGATATGCAGAAGAGGCTGTCCCTCACCCCCACCGTGCCCCTGCCTTCTTAGCCTTGCATAGGAGAGGTTCCCCCCCTCGCCCCCACCCCTGCGACTGTTCTCTTCTTGGTTATGTCGCGAAGTTTTTAACTTGCTCCCACCCTGAAGAGCTCCTTTATCTTATGTATTTTGAGGGTATATTCTGATTTTTATAATTTCTCTGTTTTTCATTTATGTCTTACTTTGATTGAGAGGTATAATAGCTATTCATAATGGTCTTTGGAGCAACTAGCGTGGTGGGAGGCAGCTATTCTGGTGATAGCACCATAAGTATTTCCTTTCCTTTGAGCGAGATCAGGAAAAGTGGCACTTATCTTGGGCTGCAAAGCACTGTATCCCTAGACTACTAATATCTGAGGCATGGTGGGTAGATTTAATTCTAGCCCAGTACCCCCTTAACAATCTGTAAACAAATGAAAAAAAATCCCCACAAAGGTAGAACTCACACTCTCCCTTTGCAAAGGGGTGGGTCAGATCCCAGATGAGGTATTTATCTATACCACACACAAGACAAGTTATCTTTGTATTTAAATAACAACCTCATATTCTTTTTAAAAAATAATTTAATATTTTACGTTCCCCAATCAGATGTATACCATTTTTAACATTTGTTGTTTTTTCAAATTTTGAGTTCCAAATTTTCTCTCCCTTCCCCTCTCCAGCCCAATCGAGAAGACAAGCAATTTGACCTAGGTTATAAATGTATAATCATGCAAAACACATTTCCATGTATACAACCACATGTTCTTCACGCACGCACACACACACACACACACACACACACACCACACACGGTGATGTTTTCTCTTTTTAGATGATCCTTGTCTCTGAATGTATGCCCCTCTCTTGCCCAGAGACCCACCTCCTGAAACAAAGCATTAAAATGAAAAACGAAAATCACTTCAGCAAAACGATCCAAAGCAGCGGCCGAGTCCGAGAAAGGGCTCTTCGACTTTTTGCTTTGTTGATTTCAGAGAAGGGCGTGTTACCTTTTATCTGCTCCCTTCAGCCCTTCCTGTTCGCATCTGCTCTTCTCGCATAACCCACATATGAGAAATGAGTTCCTCCTCCTTTTTTCTTCTTTCTGCATTACCTTATGTCTTTTAATGTCCCTTCTCTTTCTTTTCTAATAAAGGTCCTTCTTGGTGGGATTATATTTAGCTTTGGGCAGCTAGGTGGTGCAGTGGGTAGAGTGATGGGAAGGAAGACTCATCTGCCTGAGTTCAAATTTAGCCTTAGACGTTTATTAGTTGTTTGACCCTGGGCAAGTCACTTAACCCTGTTTGCCTCAGTTCCCTCACTTGTAAAACGAGCTAGAGAAGGAAATGACATCACTGCAGTATCTTTGCCAAGGAACCTCAAATGGGGTCACGAAGAGTCAGACACAAACGAAACAGCTCAATAACAACAGAATACTTAGCTTTGCAGGGCAAGTTATTCTTGGTTGTAAGCCTGTATCTTTTGCCTTTCAGAATATCATAGTCCAAGACTTCTTGTCATTTATAATTAAAGCTTCTAGGTCTTAAGGGATCGTAACTGTGATTCCTCCATAGTTGGACTCTTTTTTATGTATGTGTGCAGTATTATTTTTTCTTAATGTGGAAGCTGTGGATTTTGGCTGTGACTTTCCCAGGATTTTTCCCTTTTGGATTTCTTTTAGGAGAAGATTAGTGTCTCCTGGTTCTAATAGATCTGGACAGCTTTCATTTATGATTTTTAGAAATGTAATGTTTAGGATGTTTTAAAAGTCACCGTTTTCAGGGAGTTGGATGATTCTTAAATGGTCTCTCTTTTTTTCCAGATCAGTTTTGTTAAAATATAGCAGATACCATACGTATTCTCCTATTTTCCAGGTTTTTAATTTTGTTGTAATATTTCTTTCTATCATACAGAGTCATTGAATTTAGTATGTTCTATTCTAATTTTCAAGGAGTTTCTTACTTAGATAAAGTTTGTAATTTTCTGTACTAAGCTATTAATTCTCCTTCCAATCCTTTCAGAATTTTTATTTTACTTTTTACATATCTTGCTTAATTTTCTCTAGATATTCACATAAATCATTGCAGAAATCTATTTTTTTCCTTTGAGTCTGTGCTTGAAAATGTTATTGAGATCATCTCTCCTATCTTGGACATTAGGGCATCCTTGGCTCTAATATGCTCTGAAATAGTTATGTAAGAGTTGGGTTGCCTGCCACGGTTTAAGCATCCACGTTGGCCAGACGTTGACATCAATCATAGATTATAGCAATGATACATTACATTCACATGCCACAGTTGATCTAGTCATCCCCCGATGACTATCTGCTGTAGCACTTTTGCTACCATGAAAGCGTTGATATGAATATTTTTATGTACATGGAATATTTTTGTCATCGATCTTCTCGAGAGAGCAGTGAGGATCTCTCGGTAAAGGAGTTTACTTTTTATAAACTGCTTTCCAGAATGGTAGAACCAATTCACAGCTTCTCCGACATAATATTAGTGTGACTGCCTTTCTGCAGTCCCTTCAGTAGTAGATATTTTTATCTCTTGTCAACTTTTCCAATTTGCTGGGTTTGAGACAAAAGCCCAGAGTTATTTTGATTTGCATTTCTTTTATTATTAGTGATTGTAATGGTAGTGGGAATTTGAAGATCTTCCCTATCCCCTAATAGGTGGAATGTAATCATATGCAGCCTGTGGTGGGAGGAGTTTGCTGAAGGGTGTCAGAAACTGGGAGTCAGAGCAGCTAGCTGGTGGGAGAGAGAGGATGGAGGCAAGCAGATAGTTAGGTTTGTGAGTGTTTGTGGGAAGGCTAAAGGATGATGTGACCCTCTGCTGTGTTATGGTGTATTAACTTCTTTGTTGCTGTGATGGATTTGACTTTCTGGTGTCTGAATAAATGTTTTACCTCTGTGTCCTATATGGAGATTCTGTTATGTTTTATGATTCAGAACTGTGCCAGGATATTCATAATCATCTTCAGGGCTGTGAATATTATATTGGCACTACAGTGATATGTAGCAGTTAATAGTTTGCAAAATTCTTTGGGGTACTATTTGTTTATATCTTTTGATCACTTATCTATTGGCAAATTGTTCTTTATCTTATCCTTGTGTTTAAGTTCCTCATATATCTTGGATATCAGACTCAAATCAGAGATATTTTACATAATTTCCCCCCAATCAACAGCTTTCATTTATATTCTAATATGTTGATTTTGTTTGTGTTAAACCTTTTAAATTTCACATGTTACAGTTTCACTATTTCGTCTTTTGCTGTCACTTCTCTCTGTCATTTGGTTAAGAACTCTTCTTCCTACCCACAGTCATGAAAATTACTTCATCTAGCTCTCTTCTAATTTTTCGATGGTGTTAAATTTTATATTCTGGTTGCATACCCATTTGGAAACTGTTGTACTTAGTGGGGGATGTTCTAAACCTAATTTCTACAAACTACTTTACAGATTTTTCAATAATTCTTAGCAAATAGTAGGGTCTTCGCCAAGAAAATTTTGTCATGCCTTTTTGAGCCCTGGATTTTTTTAGCCTAAATGTTTCTGCTTCTTCCTTATCTAGTATTTACAAGATAGTAACTAATACTATGTAATTTTTATTATTACTGATTTATAACATAACATAAGGTCTGGAAGTGTTATTTCCACTTTATTCCCCATTTTAAGAACTATTTCCTTTGCTATTCTAGACTTTTCATTTTTTCAAATGATTTTATAATGATTTTATCTGAATTACCTCACTAGATAATTTGATTTGAATAACACAAAGTCTGTAAATTAATTCAAGTAACATCACCATTAGAGAGGCAATATGATTCAATGGAATAAAGCTAGGACAACATGTCCAAGTCTTGCCTCTGACATATATTTACTATGTGACCTTGGGCAAGTCATTTAACATTTCAATTCTCTGCATAATTCCTAAAAGATTTGAAGTTGTATTAAGTTTCTGGTCTGTACCAGTGGAGAGACTTTCCTCTCCTGGGAATTCCTTGCCCCAGTGAAATCACTGGTACAGTCCCTGTCCTTATCCCTATCCCCAATACCATCTTCATTGGTATCCCCAAATATGTCTTTGGATGTACCCTTTCTGGAGTGTTTATGGAAAACCATGGACAAGAGCCATGGCAGATGAAAAAGATGGAGGTTTGCCACCTGCTACAATCATATGGGATTGTGGAAAAGGGACTAAATGTAATTTTGGAAAGGCTTTCTACTTCAAGGCAAAGGACTCTGGTTATTGTTTTGGCAATTAGGCAATGTAGTGTCCAAGGCTTACCCTTTCATCAAATAGACCTATCAACACGAAGCTGAACCTCAGACAGAAATGTGAGGCTAGGTTTTCATTAATAAGTACCCGTGATGATTAGCAATGATGAAAAACATCTTAGGATCTTCTAGAATGGTGGATCCCACCCTTTGTGATTGCATACCCTTATTAGTAAAAGATTTTTGACTGCATACCTTCAAATGCATGTTTGTTTACAAATGATATAAAGACACATAGTACACTAATATATTGTGTATGTTAAAATTATAATAAAAATTTTAAAGTAGAGAAAAAGAAGAAGTAAACAATATTTAACTTTTTATTTAAGAATGGTATAAAAACTTTTTTGCCCTCACTAGGCCAAATAGTGTGTTTCATGTGCTTCACTGTTTTAAAAACTCTTGGTTCAACATCTTGCTATACAGCCATTTGAAGATCTGATTCTAAATTCAGCTCATTACCACATTTGATTTTAACAGCTGTTATTGTTGAAAAATAAACTTCCTTATCTAATACCCATTAGACAGTGGAGACCTAGTTGATCTCACAAAAGAAAACATCAGCCCAAATCGAAGAAACGTGCTGTGGTCTGCTCTTATTCAAGCATGGCACTCGTGTTTCAATTCCACCCATGTTGTACTGCAACCTAACAAGAAAGTGGCATTTTCTAAACAAATGGATACAGAACCCACTGAGCCTTTTTGGGAAGATTTCTAAGCAGATTAGAGAATCCTGTTTCCAAGACTTTAGTGCACGTGGGAATGTTTGTAGGTGGACATTTACATCATTTCCAGCGACAGGAAGTTTTGATGTCTTGCTAATGGCAGCAGCTTTATACTATCCATAGCTAATAGCTCAGGTACAATGTGAGCTTGGGGCAAGATCCATTATTGCAGTGGTGCCAAATCCATATTCAAATAGTATTCTTTTTTTTTTTTGCAGGGGGGAAAGTAGGGCAGTTGGGGTTAAGTGACTTGCCCAAAGTCACATAGCTAGTTTTTTTGTGTGTTAAGTGTCTGAGGTTGCATTTGAACTCAGGTCCTCCTGACTCCAGGGCTGGTGCTCTATTCACTGAACCACCTAGCCACCCCTCAAATAATATTCTTGATAAATTTAAATTTGTTGGATCAACTTCTTGCCAGATCTAACTAGGCCATCCTTGTTTTCTCAGCTTGTAACTATAACTGATGAGGAATTCACACTGGGAGCAGAAGAAGTATCAGCTTGGTCATTTTCTTGTTGTCAAATTGTACCCTAATTGATTATTTTCAATCCGTGGGTGGGTTGGTTGGTTGGTTTTTTTGAGGGGACAGGAATTTTTTAAAGCCATTTATCTAATTTGAAAAGGTTAATAAAAATCTGTACATCTACCTCCCCAGGCATGAGACAATTGAAATACATGGCGATACACTGAGTGCAAATGATGAGTGAGCATGCCGCTGTCAATCTTACCGCCACACTGTGAAACACTCGCTCTTCCCTCCAGATGTCTCACATGCTGTTCATGGCATGTGCCCATTGTTGCTTCATATATTAAATATCAACAAAGCTTAATTCTATTATTTATTTGATTAAAAACATAGAAATAAAGGTTTTAATGTATTTATTCTTTCCTACACCTAGTGCATGTTCTTGTGCATTTATTTCACTTTGTAGACTACTTGCTCTAGAACCTATGAATTTCCTGTTGTTCTTCAGAAAGCCCTGACCTACTTATTCTAGCCTTTGCTGGTTAACAGCAGAGGTACAGAGACAACATTATACCTGGGCATCTCTGGTAAGTTCTGAACTTTCAATTCCACTGGTTCTCACTAGCCTGGGCCATGGTGAGATCATCCTGACAGAACAGGGACTCGCCACTCTCTAGTGAGGCCATATGAGGTCAATTACGAAAGCTTAAATTTGTTATGTTCTAGAGCAGTGGTTTCACACTCAAATGGGAACATATTCCTGCCACCAAATATTGACTTAGAAAACCACAAATTAATATTATTTACATTGTGTTCAATTTAATTTATCTTGTTAAACATTTCCCAATGGCATTTTAATCTGGTAAAAAGCCATGAGTTTGACACCTCTGTTCTACAAATTCTCAGTAGAGTTGGTTAGTGCACAAATCCTTTCCAAGGTGCCAATTCAGTAAGGGAAGTGTGTTGGTTTTTTAAGGACGATTCTGAAACAGCTCAGTAGCAAGTACTGGGCCACACCAAATGGCCTAGGAGTTTTAATTCCTTGTCTTGCTGGAATGAAAATTGTGCTACTATGTTTGGGCTTCCTGGGGCTGGTTTTAGTGATAGAATAATGATGTACCACCTGGACAGATTCATCACAGTAGTGCCAACAAGTGACAAGCTGATCATCTGAGGGGCATTTTAATGCATGTGTTGGCAGTGATGTTGACATATGGAGTAACTTTACTGTCTTTCACCTAATTGGAAATTGGAAAAGTGAGCAGCAGCGAGCTCCTCCTGCTTGGATGTCCTGCCAAGCACCAGCTTGTCATGACCAACACTCCTCGCTTGAGAGAGACATTACTAATGTAGCCACCGAGATCTGAACAGTGACATCTTATTGTTTATACCATAGTTTATCAGTGAAAACTGACAGACGTTAGGATTATTACAGCTACCCGAATCTTGAGCTTCATTAAGAGACATGTAGTTTCCAGGAATAAGGAGATGATCGTCCTGCTGTGTCTTCTGGAGTGTGTGTTTAGTTCTGTGCAACACAGTTGAGGAATGATATTGTTAATAATAAAAATAACTAGAATTTACAAAATTCCCTAAAATTTGCAAAGTGCATTTGTGAATATTATCTCATTTGATCCTCATGGCAACCCTGTGAGGGATATGTCATTATCATCTCCATTTTATTGATGAGCAACCTGAGGCTGAAAGGTTCAGTGACTTACCCAGGGTCACACATAACAACTAACCATCTGAGGCGGGATTCCAACTCAGGACTTCCTGCATCAAGTTCAATGTCCTATCCTTTGTAACACTCAATCACCAGGCTGCTTAGTACTCAGAGAAGGACAGTTAGGAGAAGGAAGATCTTTGGGGCCATGGCATATGAGGATTAATTCAAAGTATCAATTGATATTTTCCCTGAGAAGACATATAATATCTGTCTTCAAATGTTTGAAGAGCTACATATGAAGGAGAGGCTAAACTTGGCTCCATAGAGATGAACCAGAAACAATTGGCAAAAATTTAAAAGAAGCAGATTTAGGCTTGACGTTAGGCAAAACTTCCTAAGGATCAGTCAGAGTAGAATGAAGAAGAGGCGATCAGCTCCCTGTCTCTTCAAGTAGAGGCTGGACAATGCCTTGTCAGGTATGTTAGAGTAGAGAATTCCTTTCAGGTTGGCTTAGATGGTTACTTAGGTCCCCTTTAACATTAACATTCTCTGATTCTGCGAAGTCCGGAATATTGGACTGACCATCTGCTTATTACATCTTCCAGCTCTTCAGCAATGACATGGCAGATGTATCGTGATGTGACATGGAGACCAACTAAATTAGTTGTCCTTGAACTTTCAGCACTAGGTTACTTCAGTAGGACAGAAAGCTCCTTCCTGCTACATGTGCTTTCCATGGCCAAAACAAATAACGAAAATGTGCAGAGTTTGGTCTTTATTAAAGCAATATTTTTGAAATGTTAATAGCTGAACTTTTTCCATATCTAATTTAATCAGTGGTGGAAAATACACCTCTTAAAAATAATCAGCATTTGTGTAACTTCAATTTGGCACCTTTCTCTATACCATCTGTAGGAAGGAGGATACTTGTAGACCATATTTTGAGAATCACTGGAATTTCTAGTAATCTCTTGTGAATGTTAGTGATTTGCTAGCTAACACATTTGTTATCAGTAAGACCCCATGTTAAGACCCCGTGTCTTGCTGAGACTGTCCACCTCTGAAAATATTGACCAAGGGTAAGTCACTGAAAAGAAAAAGAGTACATGCAGTTCTCTCATACTTGTGGAATTCCAGAACAGTTCTTAGTGATGCCTATAAAATGAAGACCTTAATATAAATATATAATACAATAAATGAAGCCCTTGTTAGTTGTTCCCTATTTACAGACACTAGTCCAAGTTCCATCTTGTAGCATATCTACATATACTATATTAATATTATATTTGGTCTGTTTCATCACTCAGTCAACCAATAATAGTCGAGTACTGCATATATCACATATAATGGGGGCCCAATACATATTTCTATAATAAGTAAGTACCTGTTATATACAAGGCAATGTGCTAGTTGCTATGAGGGGCTGCCAAGATATAGAAAACATGTTCCCTCACCTCAGTGAACTTTTAAGCTAGTTAGGGGAAACAAAACTTGTCTATGTATAAAGATAAGTACAAGGGAGCACATGAAAAGAAGTGATTTGGTTGTACAGATTATAAGTGTTATAAGAGTTTAGAGGAGAAAAAGATCACTGAGGGTTGGGATAATCAGGGATAGCTTTATGGATAAAGGAGGGCTTAAGCTGGCTCTTAAACAATGGGTGGAATTCAGATTAATGGAAAGAAGAAAGAGAGCACTTCCAGAGGGAGGAAATCAGGTCAGTAAAGGCAAGGGAGGTAAAAAAAATGCAAGACATAGTCAAAGGAAGAGCTCTGACTGAAGCTAAGGAGACATCTAGAGGGACATTGTAGAAGAGTAGTGGGAGATGGAAAGGTCGTTTGGGACAGATGTGGGGAGCTTTAAACACAAGCTTTGGAACTTGGGTAATGAGGAGTTATTGAACAGTTACTAACCAGAGAAAGACATGAGGAAAGAAGGAAGATTACTATATGCCAGATGAATTGGAAGGCAGAGACTAGAGGCAGGAAGACTAATGAGAAGACCACTGTACTGATCCGGTCTGGACAAGGGTAGGGACAAAGAGCATAGAAAGGAAGGTGAGGGAGGACTGTTGTAGACCAGGCTTCTTGCAGAGTAGGCCAGGCTAGCGGGTTTTTCCTTCCCCTAAAAGACAGGGAAGCTTTCCTTGGGACTTGATTTGTCTAGCTTGCTAAGGCATGAGCCAATGACTTTTGGCTTCCCAATCACCTAGAGAACGAAACAATTCATCCCCAAAGGAATAGATGTCCCTCAAAGTTGGCAGACATTCCTCTGCCATGCCCATCTGACCCACACAGCTTGCTGACTAGATACTTTTTTGTGTAGAAAGGGGGCCTCGCCCACCTGAACGGGAGCTATCTCCTGGCTGATTGTTCTTTCCATGCTATTTTAAAATAAACTTTTTTTTTGTTAAGTGCTGTAGAATTGTTAAGTATCTCATTTCATTTTAATCCTAAGTGTGGACCAATCTAAATCAGTTCTGCTCTGCAATATTTGGCATCAGCTGGCAGTATTGAATTGGAATGAGCTCATGGTCTTTGTGGTTGCGTTAGAAGATGGATACTGAGGAATCAGAGGCTCCAGCGATCAGATGCCCCTACCTGGAAGGCAAGTTCTCTCAATGAGACAAAGGGGGACTCCTGTTGGCCTAAAGAGATTAGCCTGGCGGAGATGAAGAAACGTGAAATGGAGTGTAAAGAGAGTGCCAAAGTGAGCATTCCCTGGTTATTGCTAATGGTCATAGAAAAACTGGAACACCATGTCCTGAAGGCAGATCTGTTGAACTTAGTAATAAAATAAGTAAAAGGTGCAATGATTATGGAAGTAGGTTCTTACAGGCCTTGGGCGAGTATGTTTTCCAACACAGAGGTCATGCTGGAAAGTGCATTGAGTCCCACAAAGACCAGGACTTGAAGAGATTGGGCATGGGGATGAGTTTTAGAACAAGAAGTCTGGCCCAGTAATAAAACCTAGAGACTCAGTGTTAGACGGTGGGCATGTTTTTACAACCAAGGAACTTAGGAAGTTGTGGGAAAAAAAAAATTAAACAACCTGATGAGTCACTGGAAAAAATCGCTATTGAGGGCAAAGTCTAATGATCCAATTCAGAGTCCCTCCCTATGGCAGTGTTCTATCTGCTTGGGGAGTTCACAGAAGATTCACTTTTAAAAATTAAGTTAAATTAGCTAGAGATTCCAGATGTCAACTGTCCTTTGCCTCTTTTTAAGTGACTAAGAAGGAGAGTTGTATATATGTATGAGTTCCTGTTGCAGCCATTTCCCAGATAGGGGTCTGAAAAAGAATGGGTAAAATTCCTGAAAGAGATGGGTTTTGTAGAGTGGATCCATGCTGCCCTGATCCCCAACCCATAAATGAACACTCTAACCTTTTTTAGGTGTAATTAGATCCAGACTTTTGGATGGAGCACCAGCTAAATATTGTCAGATTTTAGCTATGGGACTCCATAGGCACACCACTCCATTGCCTTTAGTAGGCTGGCAAAATTTGAGCAGGAGATCCGTACAACAGTGTCTGTACAGGCAAATTTGGCTGATGGTCATGGAGCATTTCACAGCTCCATCAACAATGTATCAGTGGGTCTATTACTTCACAATCCCTTCACATTGGCTATTGCCATCTTTTATCATCTTTGCCAATTTACAAGATGTGCAGTAAAATCTCAGAGTTGTTTATATATATATATATATATATATTTCTTGTATTATTAGTGATTTGGAGCATTCTTTCTTATGGTTGTGAATACTTTGCAATTCTTCTGAAAACTGTTCATAACCTTTGACCACTCATCTATTGGGGGATTACTATTAGTCAAATGAATATACATATACATACATAAATATTTGTAGTTTATATATATGTAGTTTATATATCTTGATTACCAGATTCTTATTAGAGAAATTTGATGCAAAGATTTGTTTCCATCTGACCTCTTTCTTTCTTGTCCTAGATGCATTAATTTTGTCTGTACAGAAGCATTTCAGTGTCTTGTAATCAAGTTTATCTATTTTACCTTTTGTAATTGCCTCTATCTCTTGTTTGGTTAAGAATGCATCTCCTATCCAAAGCTACGAGAGGCATATAATTGGCTCCTCTTCTAATTTTTTTATAGTATGATCTTTAGTACTAAGGTCATAATATCCACTTAGAATGCATCATGAAACATGGTATAAGATGATGGTATAAGTCTAATTTCTGCCAGATTGCTTTCTAATTTTCCCAGCAGTTTTTATGATAGAGGCAGGTTTTTTCCTAGGTAATTTATGTTTTCTACTTTAAGAAACACTGGAATATTGAGCTCCATTGTTTCTGATTTTCCCTCATTCAGTCTGTTCCATTGATCTATCTGTCTGTTTTTCAATCCATAGCAGATAGTTTTGATGACTGCTGCTTTATAAAATAGTTTGAAGTCTAGAAGTGCTATTTCTCCCTCATCCTCACTTCTTTTCACCATTTCTCTTTATATTAAAGAGCTTTTGTTTTTCCAAATAATTTTGTTATTATTTTATCAAGTTCTAGGAAGTGTCCCGTTGGTAATTTGATTTGTATAGCATTATAAGTATAAATTAATTTTGGCAGTATTTTCATTTTTATTACATCGGCATGGCCTAGCCATGAGCTCTGAATATTCCTCCAAGTATTTAAATGATTCTTTATTTCTTTGAGGAACATTTTGTAATGGAATCTGTACAAGTCTTACGTGTTAATCAGTTCCCAGATATTTTAGTATTGTGTAGTTTTTTGGAATGAAATTTCCCTTTTATTGTTGCTTCTTGGATTTTGTTATTAAATACAGTTGATTTTTGAGGACTTATTTTGTAGCCTGCAACTTTGCTGGAACTATTAATTGTCTCAGGTACTATCTTTGCCAATTCCCTAGGAATTTCCAAATATATCATCTTTTTATCAGCAAATAGGGATAGTTTTATCTCCTCTTTGCCTATTTTTATGCCTTTAATGACTTTTTCTTGTATTATTACAGTTGCCAGCATTTCTTAAACTAGAGCAAATAATAGTGGGGAGAGTGAGCATCCTTGCTTTACCCCGATAATGGAAAAGGTTCCAATGTATACCCAATTGTATATGATACTTGGTTTTGGTTTTAGATAGATTTTTCTATGATTAAAAAAAAGTCTCCCTTTGCCCATACTTTGAAGACTTTTTGATATAAATGAATGTTGTGTTTCATCAAAGTCTTTTTCTACTTTAATTGAGATAATTATGTCGTTCTAGATGCTTTAATTGTTTAACTGTATTGATTGTTTTCCTGTTGAACCATTCTTCCATCCCTGGTATAAGTCTCACTTAGTCATAAGGAATGATTTCATGGATAAAATTTTATAATCAGTCTGATAGGATTTTATTTAAAATTTTTGAGTCACTATTCATTAATGATATTGGTCTATACTTTTCCTTCTATGCTTTAGCCTTCCCTGGTTTACATATTGAAATGATCTTTCTTTCTTTCTTTCTTTTTTTGCTTTTTGGAGGGAGGAAGGTAGGGCAATGGGATTAAGTGACTTGCCCAAGGTCACATGGCTAGTTTGTGTGTGTGTGTGTGTGTGTGTGTGTGTGTGTGTGTGTGTGTTAAGTGTCTGAGTCCAGATTTGAATTCAGGTCCTCTTGACTCCAGGGCTGGTGCTCTATTCACTGTGCCACGTAGCCTCCCTGAAATGATATTTTTCTTATAAAAGGATTCTAGTAGGATTCTCTATTTTTGAGAATAATCTGTGAAGTATGGGTACAAATTGTTCTGTCTTCTGAGATCTTGGGTTGTTTCAGCCTTTTACCCCTTTATTTTCCCCTATTGCTTGCTTTCTGACTCCTTCCCCCTGACACTGGTTTCCTCAGGGGCTGGATCTCAGTGTCTCAGTTCCTTGCAACCTGGTCACTTCACAGTTCACCAACCTATGTCTCTGCCTCACATGACTTTTGGGAGGGTAGAACTGGCCTCAGCTGGAAGCTAGGATCTTTCCTTCAGACTTAGTGGGGTGCTATACAATCCATTACCTGTAATGTCCTGTCTCATTCCCTCTGTTCTTCAGTTCTCTGACCCACCAATACTACAACCCTGGTGCTATTGCAACCAGGGCTGATCTGTGGAGGTTCAAATTTGGATCTTTGAGACTCTGGGAGGTGGTGGAGTGGCAGAGGTCAGGAGACAATCAGGGGAGAGGGTTAAGCTCTATTTCAAGCCCAGACATGTGTCCTTCCCTCTCTCTCCATTCCTCTGCTGTCCTGCACAGATCTCTTGTAGGAAGGAGTACGGATATATCACTAGACACTAAGGCCCCAGCAAACTTGTACAGCCTGAGACCCAGATCTCCAAGGTGCTGGAAAAAGGGAGAGAGACGAGATTATGGGGATAGATTTTGTTACAAACTCAAGAACTAGATCAGCTAGTACAAATTTATTGCTGGTGATGTGGTTGGTGGGGGCAGGGAGGGGTGCTAAGTCAGCTTAAGATAGGTGTTAGTTCATGGTTTGTTTTTTGTAAACTTTCTTTTAGACCATGGATGGCTGAAATTCCTTTTTCTTTGGCACATAATTCCTGTTTAGGAGGAGCTTAAGAGGTTATGAAGATGAGATAAATAATCTAGTCCTCCATATTCTTGGTCACAAAACCCCAGCAATTCACTTTCATCTGGGAAAGGGTCCAGTCTACCTTCACTGTCCTTCCCTAGAGCTAACTGAAGTCTTCTTCATTTTGCCACCGTTTGATGGGCAAAGACCTGCAGTGGGTCCCCACTTCCTGAGGGTATTGCTGCTGACTGCCATGATGATGATGTAATGTTGACTGGAACAGACAAGGCATATCAGCTGGTCATCTATCTGAAGGATAAAGGGTACAAGAGCAATACTATGAAAATCCCGGGGTTAGTCCACTTAGTCAAGTTGTGTGGAATATGGTGAGAATGAGGAGAAGCCAGATGATCCCAGACACAATCCAGAACAAACATTTGCTTTCCTGATATATAAAAAGGAATCTCATAGGATTATTAGACTCTTTGGGTTTCAGAGAATTCACTTTCTCCATCATTGACAGAATGGGGCTATTGCCAATCTGGACATGGAGGCAGTGAGGTTATGTTGTACTGAATATGGAACCATATGACAGTCCTCACAGAGGGTGAGGCAGCTACTTCTGCCCAATAGGGAGCCTTAGGCCAATTGGAGTTTCCACCTATGCTACAGGATCTTCAACTTGCCACCAAGTGACAAACTATTGCATTCCCATCTCAAGGCAAGAGGTTTGCCCTTGCTAAACAAAAGTTTCCTCCTCCTGCTTCAGACTAGCAAGACTGGGTGTCCACTTCTTAGAAACCACGTTTGCAATGAATCAGTGCCACCATAAGTAGGGAGAAAGCTCTCTTATCCGGTGGTGTCTTAGATCTACCCTCCAGGAAGACTCACCTCCTACGGGTGGACTACATTTAAACATAGGGCTGATTGACCCTCTCTTGCACTTCCTTATTCTGTCCTTGGCACAGAGTTCTCTGCCCTGTCATAAGGCTCCATATCCCTGAGAAAAACCACTCACATCCTCCCTCAATTGCCATTTGTTTTTCCCAGGATGGTTTGGGCAGCCTCTTTCCAGAAAGGGCTTAGGGGAGCAAAGGGTAATATTCTTTGGAAGCACCTTGTGCTCTAAGGACATGGGGAGGTGAAATGGTGAAATTGTCTCAGCATTAACTATGGTGAATGTGTATATACTAGTAAGAATGAAGTCCTTTACTGAATCCCCGTGTGAAAGTAAGGGAGAGCTCTTACCAGGGACGTGCCAGAGTGACCTCAATCTGGCTCATGAGAGCCTGGATTGAGAAGTTTTCATTTACACCTCGGAAATCAGCAAAGCTACAAATCAGGGCTTTTTTTGTTTGTTTGTTGATTTGGTTTGGTTGGTTGTTTAGAATTTTTAAAGTGTTAATAATGTAAATTAAACTTAAAAGTATGTCAGTACCATATTTTTTCCTCCTTAGGGAGAACAAGGTTGTTTTACTAGTGCACCCTTGCTTCTTGCCCAGGCACTGTGGGAAAATGGGGCTGCCCCTCCCTCACTGTTTCTAGAGAGTCAGAAATTTGGGATTGTCCCTTTCCCAAGGCTTCTAGGGAGAGGGAGGTCCTGGCTGGTGGGCTGGGGGAACCCTGAAGTGGTGGTGATATGGCATAATCCTTAGTAACCACCATGACATGAGGACAGCCTGCATGCAAGACAGTAATGAGCTCTTCTCTGCCTTATTGCAGGTGACCCTAACCCATGATGAGGATCTATAATTGTGCTAGAAGTATCTCTGATGATTCTTGAAGTAGTTCCTACTCATCATTATAGCTTTGCATTGAGTGACCTATTGTGAGATGACCTCAACATCGCCCACTACATGCCACCTCTGAGATTCAATCCTTCCAAAGGTGTAAGATTCAGCCTGGGATCTCTGGTGTTCCTTCTCTTCCATATAAGGTCACCACAGTAGAAGTCCATCAGGGGTCACCATACAGTTTACTTCCCCCCCTAAACCTTAGTCTTTCTATTTCTGTTTTTCTTTTACCTGAGCAAAGTTCTTCATCCAGTGATACCTATTCCAGGTTTCTCACATTCCCAATGTCAGGGCTGCCCAGAAATAACCCTATAAAACCATTTAAGTGTGGGGGAACTGTAGAAGACCTTTAGGATCTTGCCACCAAGGGGTGGGATGTGTTAGCAACCCTGTCTATTAGGGCTCCTAGCGTATGAGCAAGCCGTGTGTGTGTGTGTGTGTGTGTGTGTGTGTGGTGTGTGATTTTGTTTTGTTTCCCTCCTAGGCAGGGGAGCAGATCCTGAGACTTGATTCATCTAGAGAACTAAGGCTTAAGCTACTGATGCAGCTTCCCAGTTGTGTAGGACATAAACAGACTAGACTATAAGGAGTGAGTGACCCTCAGATTCGGCAGCTATCCCCATCCTGTTTCACTTATCAAACTCTTCTAACTCAACTTATCCTTCTGATCAGCTTTACATATAGCAATGAGGGGGGCTGTGTCTCCCTGAATCAGTGTTATATTCTTGCTGACTAGCCTTTCTGCTAAGCATTGGATGGCATTTCACTCTCTTCCTGAACCTGAACTAACTAGACTGGTCTGAGTCAGTCCCAGGTGGAAAAAAAATGTAAAGGCCTTGGGGACTGATACGACAGAGAGGGAAAAATATAAAATTATTTCAGTTTGTTGTAATCACAGAAATGGATATAATTTTATTATTAGAAATTATTAAATCATTATATAATTTATCATTGGGGAAATGACATTAAAGAAGAAATATCTTTGCTGCTATACTCTAAATGCCACGGGACTTTTCCATCTGACTTGCAGATGGCACCTTCCATATGTGTTTTCTCCTCCATTACAATGCAAGATCCTTTTCTATTTGTGTTCCTAGAGTTTAACACATAATAAATTCTTGATAAATGTTTCATTCACTCATTCATTCTCTTCTTTGAAGTTCCCTCCATCCTTTTCAGATCCTTATTACTGTCACATGCAGACCCCTAAGTTATTTCCCTCTTCTTCCATTAAGCTTAGAGCCAGGCTCATAGCTTCCTTCTCCACTCAAACCTGTGCTCCTTTCGTTCACCCCGGTCTCCCAGTCCCTCCAGCTTTTCAACCTCCTGAACTCTGCCTTCAGTCTACCTCAGCCCTGAAAAGGAATGCTGACACATATCTTAGACCTTTTCCTCACAGAGTTAGCTCGATCTTGCTCGTGTCTTCCCAAGCTCTGTCCAGCCTAAAGTACCAGAATTATAAGTCCCAGCTGTACATGGGAGACCGGAGAATGATGTGGGGCCAAGGGCAGAAAGAGGAAATCAGGAACCAGCTTGGGAATGGAGGCCATAGAAAGAATCCAATTCAACTGAATAAACATTTCTTAAGTACTTGCTCCATGCAAAGCACGGTAAAGAAGAACAATCCAGGTAAGTACAACCTTTTGTATCTACTGTGCGCTAGGCTTTGTTTGATTTTAAATGGGTTGAAGTGACAGAGGGAGGGATATTCAAATCTAGCCTGCAGGTGAAGATCATGGGCTCCTGGGATTTCATACATGCGCTAGCAAGATTGTAAGATCCTTTAAAGTAGTGAGTGTGCCTTTTATTTCTTTTTGCAATAATCACTGGAATTATGGTAGAGAACTAGGCTTGAAGCCAGAAAGACCTGGATTCAAATCCTGCCTTAGACGCATACTAGCAGCACGACCTGGACAAATCATTTAACTTCTGAGCACTCTGGTCCAGAGGTGTCAAACACGCCACGTCCCACAGCATTCAGAAGTGCCCCGAATCAGATTAAAATTTAACTGGGAGTTTTTTAACGAAATAAATGCAAACACAGTAAAACAAAGCCAATCTATGGCCCACAGGGACGCCTCGCTACGAGGGAGCGATCTCGCTTCTACTTTGCTTTGACACCACGGCTCTAGGCAACCAAGACTCACATTGCGAAGAGCTTCTGACCCGCACTGGTGGAGGTAATTTCTTCCTTTTAGAATTCCCCGTACCAAAGAAATCATAGATCCAATCTCTATCCTGCCCCTTTAATCCTCCGCTCTCCCACAGTTCGTTGTAGAGAGACCAATGTCGGTACAGTGGTAAACGTTAGCTGACTGGGCTGTTGGGATGCATTTTGCAGGAGAGTATGGGGCAGCTGGGTGGTGTAATGGACAGAGCACCACACCTGGAGTTGGGAAGACCTGAGTTCAAATCCAGCCTCAGACACTGATTAGCTGTGTGACCCTGGATGTAGTTCCTTACCCGTAAAATTGAACTGGAGGAGGAAATGGGAAATGACTCCAATATCTTTGCCAAGAGAACCCCAAATGGGGTCATGAAGAGTTGGGCACAACTGAAATTTTGAACAATAATAAGATTGACTCATGATAATCATTAAATATCGTATTTTGGCCAAAGTCTGAATTAATCAAACAAACTGCTTTGATTGACTTAAAAATGCCTTTTCCTGTGTTGGCAACTTCGAAGACCAGAGGTGAGATTCCCCTTATCTTAAGACTTACTCCATATGGGAGAAAAACAGATATCCTGAGACCATAAACTGTAAATAGACCCTGCTCCCTTTGTTGTCAATTTGCATTTAACTTCTTTCTCACATACAGACAGTAACAAATGGAAGTCGTAAAGTTTTGTGACATGGTCATCCTGAATTGGGATGGTTCTAAAATGTATAAAAAGTCTTTTAATTCATCTGTTCTTCAGGTAGGACTCAGCTCCTGCACTCCTTGTACAAGTTTCTCTAGCTTAGGAGAATGAAATGGGATAACCGTATATTACTATTGTTCATCTAACCTTTAACCAAACTCTTTCAAGGTCGACACTCAGAAGAAAAATGCAAAATATGGAGTGTGTAGAAACCCATAAAGCTTAATAAATTTGTACAGATGCAGAAAACTCTTGTTAATAGTCTCTCAATACCGTCTGTTGTCAGGCAGCATCTCAGGAGCAGTTGGCCTGATGGCTGCCAGAGGCATGTATCGTCTTCACATTCTCCTAAGTATTTCTATAGGGCCCTTCTGGAAAATGAAGCTTATGTTTCACAAATTAAAAAACCGATTCAGTTGATTTGATGCATTGATTCCTTTTCTTCATGGTTTCTTATTCTCTTTTTTCAGTTCAGCTAATTTCTTTCTGAAACTTCTGTATTTTGACTTTGGCCTGTATGACCTTATCTTAAATTCCCAAACCACGCTCATCTCCCCTAGATGTTTTCTCTTCTCCTGGGAGGTTCAGCTCTCTGTGATTTCTCTACTACCAAATTTCCTTTTACACTTTCTGACCTTTTAAAATCATTAGTGAAGGTTTTATTTTTTATTCAAATACCTCAGAAGCCCTAAGATTTAGTATGTAGTATAGAGGAGAAGAGTTCCAGAAGTTCAGTTCAATTTAACAAGCATTTGTTTAACACAGAGTTATTACTACTATGGCAGAGATGCTGGGGGCTTTGCCCTAAGATGCTGGAAATTCACGGGTGATGAGTGGACTTGTCCTCACTCCAGCAGCAGGTAGAAATACTTAAGTTAGCCCCTGACCCAAAATAGGAATTCACCAGATGGATCTTTTTCTTTCTTTCTTTTCCTACTCACCACCACTCTTCTGTGGATCATCCTTGTCTTGTTTATTACTTGGAGGACAGCCAGTAGTGTGCTGGTAAACGTTTAACAACCTGCTCTTTGGAGGAAAAAAAATGACCAACCCACAACACCTTTTCAATATGCAATATTAACATTTCCTCCATCATTTTCTCTTCCTAGACCAATCACCAAATCAATAACTCAAGCACCAGTTGGTAGCATGTGTGAATTCCTAAGATGTAAATGCTCACACAGAATGAACATTTAACAGCCTGTTCTTGATAGCCAGTTCATGTTCACTCTGGCACATCATATCACCCTACCTTTTAGGCTCTACCACATGACCAATTTTGTGGAATCTCTCCTGAGGTTTCTATCCATCTCCCCACTTCAGCTGAATTTCTCTTAAGATGCCATTTTGGAACACCTTTGTGATGCCTGTCCCAACATGCTTTCGGGTGTTTGCTCCAAGTATCAGAATAACTAATTATGACTCTGAGTAAGTCCTTACTCCATCACAGGAACTTTGCTAGGAGATAAGGCTACATGGACAAAATCAAAAACAGTCTCTGCCCTTAACAAACTTACATTCTATGGTGGAGGATACAATTTGTACTCAAATTAATGAACACAGGCTGATAGGTAATGAGGGCCTAACTGTCATGGTGGCCTGTGTTCATCAAGAGATAAGGACAGATGTCAGGGTGTAGGGAGTGGCATGCTAGATGTGGGCCTATTCGTGGTATACCTGTGCACAAATATTTCTAGCAGCTCTTTGGGTGACATCAAAAAACTGGAGACTAAAAGGGTATTCATCAGTTGGAGAATGGCTGGACAAACTGTGACTATAATGGAATATTGGTGTGCTGAGGAAAAAAGATGATATAGAAAGACTTGTACAAACCAATTCATTGAAGTGAGCAAAGCAAGAAGGATAATGTATATTATAACATCAGTATTCTGCCCCATCCTCACCCCCACTCCACTTCCTGAAGGCCAGGCATGTTGTTATTCCCCCCTCCTCCAGGGCTTTACAGTACCTTTAAGGAGATTTGGGAGTGCCTAGTCTCTCTGTCATTGGCTCGAGCTTCCACAGATGGTGTTCTCTCTAAGGTTCCCTTGAACGCTCAGTTCCATTTAACCGCTTCACAGTCAGATGACTTTTACAAAGGAATATTTACTTCAAAGTCATAGGAAAAAAAACACACAAACATTGCCCCCCACCACCTGCAAGGATATGTATAGGGACAATACACTGTTCTACCAGGTTCAGTCTCTGGGGAGGAGAGCTGAATAACTGATAACAAAATCAGGAAAGAAAGAGAAAGAGACAGAGAGAGAGAGAGAGAGAGAGAGAGAGAGAGAGAGAGAGAGAGAGAGAGGGAGAGAGGGAGGGAGGGAGGGAGAGAGAGAGAGGAAGGAAGGAAGGAAGGAAGGAAGGAAGGAAGGAAGGAAGGAAGGAAAGAATCTGGGTTCAGAGTGAAATTGAGTTTCTATATAGCATGGTCACACCAAGTTTTCTAAGTGGAAAGCTCCCCTGGACTCATGTTTCACCATCCAGACTTCTTAGGGCTTCTGTACTGGGTTAACAACAATATTGGGCTTGGAATCCTGGATCCAAGGTCACCATGGTTCGATCCCCTCTGTCTGGGGAGTGCATTGGCTGTGCCTGGAATCAAAAGGGTAAACAAAACAGACCCAAACTCCAAACCCATTTCTCAGGGTCTAAAAGAGAAATGGCCGGGTGGAGCGTGGGATGTGAAGGTAGCTCTTCTACCCTGGCAGCTTAGCTTATGGTGCCTGGGCTGTGGGTGAACAGAACCTTCACCCCCTGGACATAGCCAGAAAGAGAAAGAAAATATCCCGTTCTGGCAGTTTTAAAGATACTGCCTGTTCCGGCTCCCCACCCAAGGCCTAGGGGAACAGGATGTCTCTTCCTGAAAGCAAGGCATCTTTGGCTTGGGTGACTCCACCTTAGGTGATCTGAGCATGTGTCAAAGCTGGGTTACGTCCATAAAAACAAACAACTTTGAAGACACAATGGCCATCCCTAACTGCAGAGGCTGCGTGATGAAGCCGGAGATCTGCCTCCTGAGAGGGAGGTGCAGAACCAGGAGATATTTTTTAGACATAGTCGATAAGGAAACTTGTTTTGCTTGATTGTGCACGTTTGTTAGAATGACTTTGTTTTTCTTGGTTTTTTAAAATTTGTTTCTTTTTAGTTTTCAACATTCATTTCCAAGAGATTTTGAGTTACAAATTTTCTCCCTGTCTTTCCCCTACTGCCAGTACAAGATAATGAGCTTACTGAATACCCCTTCCCCCAATCTGCTCTCTTATATCCTCCCCCATGCCCCTTCTAACTTTCTGGTAGGGCAAGATGTATCTCCCTACCCTAGCGCCTGTATATCTTATTTTCCAGTTTGCATGTAAAAAACAATTTTTTTAACATTTGTTTTTAAAACTTTGAGTTCCAGATTCTTTCCCTTCTTCCTTTCTCACCCACCCCCACTGGGAAGATAAGCAATTCAATATAGGTTGTACATGTGTAGTTATGCAAAACATTCCCATAGTAGTTATACTGTGAAAGACTAACTATATTTCCCTCTATCCTAGTCCACCCCCGATGGTTTCTATTTTCTACTTTGACCCTGTCCCTTTTCAAAAGTTTGTGCTTCTAACTACCCTCTCCCCCAATCTGCCCTCCCTTCTGTCATCCCCCCTCTTATCTCCTTCCCCCCTACTTTCCTGTAGGGTAAGATACCCAATTGAGAGTGTATGTTATTGTGTCCTTAAGCCAAATTCAATGAGAGTTGGGTTGTCACATTCCCTTTCACCTTCCTGTTCTTCCCCTCCTTTGTTTTTTTCAATGACTTATTTATTTACTTTTGATTTACAAGATTCAGTTCCACAGTCCCTTGAGTTTCAGATTTTCTCCCCTCCCTTCCCTCCCCCCCATGGTGGTGTGCAATCATGTATAGGATCTGCCAATACTTTCACGTTGTACAATAGTCTGGTTGTATAGAAGGTTGT
>CM053580.1:218760923-218812348 GCA_028627135.1 Pseudochirops cupreus | reverse complement strand
TACTATACACACACTCACATGTATATATACACATACTATACACACACTCACATGTATATGTACACACATACTATACACACACTCACATGTATATGTACACACACACTATACACACACTCACATGTATATACACACATACTATACACACACTCACATGTATATATACACATACTATACACACACTCAAATGTATATGTACACACATACTATACACACACTCACATGTATATATACACATACTATACACATACTCACATGTATATATACACATACTATATACACACTCACATGTATATATACACATACTATACACACACTCACATGTATATGTACATACATATACTACACACACACACACACACACACACACACACACTTCAGTCTGTGCACTCTGAGTCCATCAGTTCTCTCTTTGGAGGTAGAGAGCATGTTTCTTCATGAGTCCTTTGGAATTGTGGTGATTCGTTTTGTTGATTACAGTTCCTTAGTCTTTCAAAGTTTTTTCTTTGTGCTGTTATGATTATCTTTATAAAATTGCTGTTCATGCTATTCACCATATAGATTGTTTTGGTTCTTCCTATTTTACTTTGCGTCAGTTCGTGGAGGTCTTCCCAGGTTTTCTGAAACCATTCCCTTCACCATTTCTTATAGCACAATAGTATTCCTTTACATTAATATGCTATAATTTGTTCAGCCATTCCTTAATTAACGGACATCTCCTTAGTTTCCAATTCTTTGCTACTACAAGAAGAGCTGCTATAAATATTTTTGTATTTATGGGTCCTTTTCCTCCTTTGTTGGTATCTTTGGAGTATAGTCCTAGCGGTGGTATTATGGAGTCGAGGGGTGTATACAGTGTAATAGCCTTTTGGACATAACTCCAAATTGCTTTCTAGAATGGTTGGATTCGTTCGCAGTTCCACCAACAATGCATCAGTGTATCTGTTTCCCCGCATCCCTTCTAGCATTTGTCCTTTTCCTTTTCTGGCGTCGCGGCCAATCTGCTGAGAGTGAAGCGGCACTTCAGAGCAGTTTTTGTTTGTATTTTTCTTATTACTAAATTTTTACATATATGCCTATTTGTATAGGTTTGAGTTCTTCTGGAAACCGCCTGTTCATATGCTTTGACCATTTGTCAGTTGGGGAATGACTCTTATTCTTGTTTGCTTTGCTTTTAGGAGGGGGGAAGGCAGGACAATTGGTGTTAAGTGACTTGCCCAAGGTCACACAGCTAGTAAGTGTTAGTGTTTGAGGCAAGATTTCAACCCAGGTCCTCCTGACTCCAGGGCAGGTGCTCTATTCACTGCGCCACCTAATCACCCCCACTGAGCCACCTAGCCACCCCAAATGACTCTTATTCTTGTAGATTTAAATTAGTTCACTACATATTTAGAAATGAGACCTTTATCAGAGAGACTTGCAGTTAAGATCCCCCCCCAGCTTCTTGTTTTTATTTTAATTTTAGGCCATTGATTTTTTGTGTGTGCAAAAACTTTTAAATTTTATATAATCAAAACAATCTGTTTTGCCTCCTGTGAACTTCTCTATTTTTTGTTTGGTCATAAACTCTTCCCCTACCCATAGATGCAACAGATACTTTCTTCTCTGCTCCACTAATTTGCTTATGATATATTCCTTTGTGTCTAAATATTGTACTCATTTTGAGCTTATCTTGGTATACAGTGTGAGAAACTGGTCTATATGTAGTTTCTGCCAGACTACTTTCCAATTTTTCCAACAATTTTACTCATATAATAAGTTCTCGCCCCAATAATTGGGTTAACCAATCCTAGGTTACTGTGTTCGTTTGCTTCTGTACGTTATATACCTAATCTGTTCTACTGATCAGCCTCTCCATTTCTTACCCAGTGCCTAACTGCTTTGATGGTTATAGCTTTGTGATATAGTTTGAGATCTAGTATTGCTAGGCCCCCTTCCTTCCTTTTTTTCTTTTTCCATGGATTTCTTTGATATTCTTGGCCTTTTGTTCTTCCAGATAAATTGTGTTATTATTTTTTTCTAGCTTGATAAAGTAATTCTTTAGTAGTTTGATTAGTATTACATTGAATAAGTGAATTAATTTAGGCATTTTATATTATTTTATTATATTGACTCCACATACCCATGAGCAATGAATATTTCTCCAATTATTAGACCTTTATTTGTGTGACAAGTGTTTTGTAATTGTCTTCATATAGTTCTTGTGTGTCTTGGCAGTTAGACTCCCAAGTGTTTTATCTTCTCTACAGTTATTTTAAATGGACTTGCTCCCTTGCTCCTTCTATCTCTTCCTGCCAGATCTTGTTGGGAATATTTAAAAAAATGCTGATGATCTGTGTGGATTTACTTTATATCCTGACACTTTGTTGAAGACAGTGTTTCAGTTTTTTTTTTTTAGTTGACTCTCTAGGGTTATCTAAATATACTATCATATCATATACAAAGAATGATGGTTTTGTCTCCTCATTGCATATGCTTATTCATTTTTTCTAGTCTTATTGCTATAGTTAACATTTCTAGGATGATATTAAATAGTAATGGTGGTTGTGGACATCCTTGCTTTATTCCTGATCTCAGTGGAAAGACTTCTAGTTTATTGTCTTTACACATAATGCTTGCTTTGTGTTTAAGATAGATACTATTTATCATTTTAAGGAAAGTTCCATATTTTCTTGGACTTTCTAGTGTTTTCACATGAATGAGTTTGCATTTTCTCAAAAGGTTTTCCTGTATCTGTTGAAATAATCATGTGATTTTTGTTGTTTTGTTAATGATGGTCAATTATGTTTATTGTTTTTCTAATATTCAACCACTTTTGGAGTTTAGTATAAATGCAGCCTGGTTGTAGCATATGATCTTTGTGATATACTGCTGTTATCTCCTCCCTTTTATTTCACTTAATTTTTTTGCATCAATATTCATGAGGGAAATAAGTGTATAGTTTTCTTTCTCTGTTTTGGTTCTCCATAGTTTAGGAATCAAGATCATGTTTATGTAATAGAAGAGATTTGGCAAGACTCCTTTATCTATTTTTTCAAAGAGTTTTTATAATATTGCAATTAATTGTTCATTGAATGGTTGGTAGGATTTGCTTACAAATGCATTTGGTTCTATTTTTTCCCCCAGTAGGAAGGTCATTCATGACTTGTTTGATTTATTTCTTTGGAGTGTTTATATTTTTGTAAATATTCATACTTTTCATTTAGATGGCCAGTTTTATTGGCATGTAGTTTGGCAATATAAGTCCTAATAATTGCTTTCCCCCCCTCTTCATTGGTTTTCAATTTACCTTTTTAATTTTTGATAATGGTAATTTGACTTTTTTCTTTTTTTTAAATCAAATTAGCCAATGTTTACTTTTTTTCCCCCAAAACCAGCTTCTAGTTTTATCTAGTTACTTAATGGGGTTTTTTACTTTTCATTTTGTTATTCTCTCTTTTGGTTTTCAAAATGTCTATTTTGGTATTGAATTTGGGCTTTTAAATTTGTTTTTCTAGTTTTTTAGTTGCCTGTCCAGTTCATTGATGTACTCTTTCTCTTTTTAATATTCTGTCTTTTATAATTTCTCTCTTTAGGGGCGGCTAGGTGGTGCAGTGAATAGAGCACTGGCCCTGCAGTCAGGAGGACCTCTTGGGCAAGTCACTTAACCCCAATTGCCCTGCCTTCCCCTCTGCCAAAAAAAAATTCTCTCTTTTATAATTTCTGTCTTTTGTAAATATTTATGTACTTTATTTAGATTGGTATGTAATTGAGCAAAATACTCAATAATTATTATAATCACTTAATAATAATTGCTGTTATTTCCTATTCATTGGTTATGAATTTACCTTTTCCATTTTTATTCCAGTAATTTGGATATTTTTTTTGTTCAAAATCAAAGTAGCCAAAATAGGTACTCTAATGCACTAATGTTGCTGGAGCTGAAAATTAGTCCAACCATTCTGCAGAGTATTTTGAAACTATGCTCAAAAGGCCATAAAATTTTGCCTACCGTTTGACCCAGCAATACCATACCACTACCAAGAAGATCAAAGAAAAAGGAAAATCATCCATATTTACAAAAAATATTTATAACAGCTCTTTTTGTGGTGGCAAAGAATTAGAAACTGAAGGGATGCCCATCATTTGGGAATGAGTTAACAAGTTATGGTCTACGAATGTGATGGAAAACTATTGTGCTGTAAGAAATTATGAAAAACCTGGCAAGAATTATATGAATTGATACAAAGTGATGAGAACAGAACAAGGGGAACAATGTACCCAGTAACAGCAATATTGTTAAGATAATCAGCTGTGAAAGACTTAGCCAGAAATGTTTTGCCTGACTTCATTTGTATAATGAGTATTTCTTGCCTTCTCAGTGGGTGGAGGAGAAGTAGAAAGGAGAGAGAGAACTTATAACTGAAAATAAAAAATTAAAAATCAAATTAGCAAATGATTTATCTATTTTGTTGTTGGTTTTTTATGTAAATATAAGCAGTTAGAGATATAAATTTTTTCGTGAGTACTCACTTGGTTGAATCCCACAAATATTAGTATGTTACATCATTGTTGTCATTATTTTATTTATTTACTTTTTTTGGAGGGAGGAGGGAAAGACAATTGAGTTAAGTGACTTGCCCAAGGTCACACAGCTAATAAGTACATCAAGTACATCAAGTACATCTGAGTTTGGATTTGAACTCAGGTACTCCTGACTCCAAGGCCAGTGCTCTATTCACTGTGCCACCTAGCTGCCCCAAGTTGTCATTATTTTTAATGAGGTTATTTATTGTTTTTATGATTTGTTCTTAGATTCACTGGTTCTTTACTCTTAGTTTATATAGTTTCCAATTAATTTTAAATCTATGCATACTGAATGTAATTTTTATTGCATTGTAGTCAGAAGATGCAATTAATATTTCTGCTTTTCTGCATTTATTTGTGAGATTTTCATGCCCTAATATGTACTTAATTTTTGTGAAGGTGCTATGTGCAATTGAAGAAATAAACGTAAATCTTTCTATTTCCTTTCAGAAAACCAACTCTGGTATACTGGGAAGTCTATCATATTTAACTTTTCTAAAATTCTATTCCTCTCCTAAATGTTTTTCTTATTTATTTTATGGTTGGATTTGTCTAGGTCTGAGAGGGGGTAAATTTATTCCCCATTAATATAGACATTTAACTTTTCCTTTAAGAATTTGGATGCTACGTCATTTGGTGTACACATATTGTCTATGGTACCTCTTAGCAAAATGTAATTTCTCTGTTCATCTCTTTTAATTAGGTCTATTTTTGCTTTTGTTTTATCTGAAATTATGATTTTTCTTCTTGCCTTTTTTGCTTCAGCTGGAGTAAAGTAGATTCTGCTCCAGAACCTTATATTAACTCTATGTACATCTTCCTTTTTCAAGTGCCATAGACAGTGGGAAAAGCAGGGGGATGGAAAGTCTGAATCACAGGTTCTAACCCTAGCTCTGTCTTGGACACATTGTGTTGCTCTGGGCAAGTTTATGTCTCTCTCTTGGACTGAGTTTCCTTCAGTGGGAGATGAGAAAGTTGGACTAGATCATTGCTTCTCAAAGTGAGGTCTGGGGATCCCTGGGGGTCCTCTAGATCCTTTCAGCATATTCTTGAGGTAAAAAAAAATTATAATAATACTAAGACATTTTAATTTCAAATGTAGTAAATATTAGACATACTACACAAAAACTCTTTGGAGGGAGGGGTCCTAAATCATTTCTAAGAATATAAAAGGGTCCCTCCCCTTTCCTCCCCTTCTCTTCCTTTCCTTATTGCAAAATAATTTCCTTTGTGTTATGACGCAGTTTTTTATGCTTCTAAAAATCATTATTCTGGGGAGTTCATAGGCTTTAGCAGATTGCCAAAGGGGCCCATGATGTAAAAAAGGTGAAGGCTGATCTAGTCCCAGCCATTCATGTTCCAGATAAAGAAGCTGAGGATCAGAGGTGAAAAGGCTTGTGTGGACTCTTAAGGGACTAGCAGTAGCAAGCAGCAGAATCAAGAGTCAGACCCAGGTCTCCCGAGTCAGTGCTCTTTTTGCAACACCATCCCCACTGACTTTGACCTCTGAGTACAGTATTACATTCTCAGCTCCCTAAATTGAGAAATACAGGCACACATGTCATTTTTCTCTTGTTGGCCATAAACACCCCCCTTCCTAAAGGTCCGGTTTCCATTGTGGGATCTGAACCTTATGCACAGTGATTTAGGAATCCTTCACAGTTGTGCAACTTGAAGAATGTAGCTGTGTTCCTGCTTAAATCGTTCCCACATCAGGGACAGCTCCCTAGAGCCTTTAGGGCTAAGGGGCTTAAGATTCGTACAGCTAATGAGTGCACGTGGGCTTTCATAGAATGCCTTGAAGGCCTGTATTTATTTGTGAATGATTACAGAAGTCAAAAACATTTTGTTTAGCATCAGCCAGCAACTGCGAAATAGAGTCATGGATCTTATATCTGGAAGAGGCCTAAGGAGGTGAAGGAGGGTGGAGGTGCGGGGAAGAAAACCAACTCTGGTATACTGGGAAGTCAGGGCAGCTAGGTGGTGCAGTGGATAGACCACCACTCCTGGAGTCAGGAAGATCTGAGTTCAAATCTGGCCTTAGACATTTAGTAACTGTGTGACCCTGGGCAAACCACTTAACCTTTTTACCTGGGTTTCTCATCTTGTCTACACTGGAGAAGGACATGTATTTTTGCCAGAAATACATGGACATTGTCCGAGGAGTCATGTAGAGGTCAAAAATGACTGAACAATTGAACAATAACAACATACTACACAAAGAATATTGGCTGTGAAGTCAGAGGACCTGGGTTCCAATCCTACCTCTGATATATTGCCTCTGTGACCTTGGGCAGGTAGAAAGTCTCCACTTTCCTTATCTGTAATATGAGGGGGTTGGGCTAAATGGCCCCTCAGATTCCTTGATCTGTGGTCCTTGCTCTTGTTCAAGGCCATAACATCCAATTCAAAACCCGTCAAGTAGAGGCCTACTGTGTGTCAACACTACACTAGACAAGGAAGTTCCAAGGACAAAAACAAAACAGTCAGCCCTAAAGAAGCTTAATCATTAACTCATTAATCAATTACTAAATATTTATTTAAATGCCTTCTCCGTGCTAGGCACTGTCTTGGGTGTTGGGGACACAAATACGAAGAATGGAACCGTCCCTCTTTGCAAGGACTCAGGTGATAACAAAGGGACTAGAACCCAGTTCTTTGGCTTCCTGGTACAGTTAGTTCTTCATAATCTAAACCTGTCAATCAAGGCCCTCCCCAATCTGATCTTTTTTTTTTTTCTTTCTTAAATCTCTTACTCCTTGCTAGCAGGAGGCTTCTGTTTCAACAAACTGATCTTCATTCTAGCCCCTGAAATACCATTGTCCTTCCCATCCCTGTTCTTGGCTCAGAATGTTCTCCTGACTTCTCTGTGCTTGTACCTGCCCTTCAAGATGCACATCATCCATGACCTCCTCTGGCAAGGCCTCCCCAACTTGGCCAGTCCATGAGGATCTCATTTGTTTGAGTTTCTGTAACACTGTTTACTTGTACCTTTCCTTTGACACCTAGCACAAGTTACCTCGATGTTGTTGTTAGTTAGTACTTTATAGCCATGTTCTGTCTCTCTGACTTCATGATAAGTTCTTCGAAGGCCAAGACTGAGGCTTGTCCATGATTGTGTCACCCATGGAGGGTAGCATGGTGCCTTGCACATAACAAGTGGCCAATAAATGCTTGCTGCTGATAGCATGCTAGCTCACCTTTATGTGACATGTTGTACTTTGCAAATAAGAAACCTCACAGATGTTCTAGAAGAAATGCATTAGTGCCGCCATTTTGTAAATGAGAACACTGAGGAGTAAAGGGGCTGCTGAGCTAGTTAGTGCCAGAGCTGTGACTCCACCCAAATCTTGTGACTCCAGTGCCAGCATCCTTTCTGTTATGCCAGTGTGGGCAAGTTCTAGGTGCCAGGAATCAGCAACCTCCTTAGTGTAATTGGTGGATGGAGCAGTGCCAATGTGGGTGCCTCTGATGAGGATGAAAACCTAAGGAGTCCAAAAGATAGACGCAAATCCAAAGGAGTAGGGAAGCAGAAGAGAAAGGAGAGAAGTGAGTGAAGAAGACAGTTAGAATAAAACAAATCAGGCACAGTGCCTGGCAGTAGCAGTTGCTTGATAAATGTTGGATGACGGGCATATGTAACATTCTGTACCCACAAGCCCCTATATCTCCATGCAAAGAAGGGAGATGCTTTCCTTGGCTCTTCTCCCAGGCCAAACTTAATCATAATTACTATGATCATTTTTAAATTGTCCTTTGTTGCATTTAAGCTGTTGTTGTGTGTTAAACTATTATTGTACAGGTTTTTTTTTCCTTCTACTTCCTTTTCTTTGCATCAGTTAATATGAGAAGTCTTCTCTTGTTTCTTCAAATTCTTCATACTTGCAATCTTTTAGGAGTGGGCACAGGGCAGCTAGGTGATACAGTGAACAGAGTGCCAGGCCTGGAGTCAGAAAGATTCATCTTTGTGAGTTCAAATCCAGCATCAGATGCATACAGCTGTGTGACTCTAGGCAAGACACCTAATCCTCTTCGCCTTAGTTTCTCCTCATCTATAAACGACCTGGGGAAGGGAATGACAAACCACTCCAGTATCTTTGCCGGGAAGACTCCAAATGGGGTTATGAGGAGTCAGACATGATTGGAAAAATGTTTGAACATCATCATGAGATGATGCTATAGGCTAAGGGTTCTTAACCTGGGATCCAGAGACCCAAAAGGAGTCCTTGGATAGATTTCAGGGGAATCTGAATGAGAGAAATTTTATCTGTATGTCATTTAGTCTGTCAGTCAGTCAGTAAGCGTTTGTTAAATGCTTCTTATTTACCAGGCACTGTGTTAAGCACTGGGAATTACCAATACTATATCACAAGCAAAAATATAGTACCTGCCCTCAAGGAGTTTACATTCTAAAAGAGAAGACAGCACATAGAAGGGTAACAGAAGAGCTGCCAGAGGGGGCATGATGGTGGAGAATGAAGAGACAGCGAACTCCTTAACTGGAGATTCTGAGAGGGAGGGGTCCCAGGGGCAAAGAGGCCTTCCAAGGTAGGAATTCTAGGGCCGAGATAATCTTCCATAACGAAGAGGCTGCTGCTGCTGCTGTCAGCATCAGAATGTCAGAGAAGCCCAGAGGAGTGCATCCTAGCAACAGCACAGTATGACTGAGATGACTTAGTACTGACAGTTGTAGCTGCTACCCAAGAGATGAAAGGAAGACTGGGAAAGGACAAGCAAGCCCTTTCAACTGAGAAATCTGTATATTTTGCATTGTAAAAAAGACCTTAAGATTTCTTTGCAATCCCATGTACTTTATTTTGCCCGTTTAGAAACATTACTCTGAGAAAAGAGTCATAAGCTTTATCAGTCTACCAAAGGGATCTATGACATAAAAAAGTTAACTCCTGCTATTGGCAAATTTAAATACGAAATGGATATAAACAGTACCCAGTCTATAATTATTCAACACAGGATCAGCCCAATAAATCCAGTGTAAGTATCACTCTAAGTTAAATACTTCTAGCTCCCTTCCTTTTTCTGCCACTGACTCTTGTGGGGTACTTATTGTCTGGCAAATTACTTCCCTAGGACACTGAACAGAACCTTGGTGAACTGAATGAGTTACTGCACTCCCACAGAGCTCGACAGACCCCCAGGAAGTAATAAACATATCAGGTGGGAGAGGGGAGTACCCTGGCTGATGAAATGACAGAAAAACAAACAAATTCCCTTATTCTAAAGGACCAGTATTTTAGGTGTTGCATTGATGACATTCACAGTTTATGTGCATGTGTGTTTTGGAAAAAAAAATCTAAGAATACCCCTCTTGTAGCTGGATGGAATGCATGAGAAGGAAAATTAGCTTCCTTAGGGAGCTTTCATCAAACCCCCTCTGTTTTGAGAACTGAACAAAAGACCCTCTTAGCAGCATGAGAGCACTTTAAAAAGTGGAGGAATTCCAGAGACCGACTAACTGGTGATGGAATAATGGCAGAAGGATTGGTTATAAAATCATGTTTGTAATCAAGGGCTTGATATGAACATTTCTATCACACTGAAAAAACTGGCAAATGGCACCTTTGTGTTAGAGGAGCATCCCTTTGTAGTCACTGATTTTAATGTCTTCAGGGTAGAAACCTCTCTTTCTTTACAAAGTAACTTATGCGATCACTAAAGCCATTGTGGGTCCTCAGTCATGTCTGGTAATATATGACTTACTTCCCTATGGTCACATAGCTAGTAAGTGTTTGAAGCAGGATTTGAACTCAGGTCTTTCTGACTCCAGGTCTAACATTCTATCCACTGCCCCAACTAACACCCAGTTTTGTGGCGAATAGTCATTATATAGAATATTATAGATGACGATATGGCATATATCAACAGTCTGTCTTACACATCAACAGTCTAGCTTTTAAAGACTAACATTGAAAGACACACAGAATGCTTATCATAGGTTAGAATGAGGTTACCCAATGAGACTTGGTCTTGTAAGTAGGAGATTCAGCTGAAAGGAACGTGAAACCTTAAGGCATTAGCTAACATTAGCTCTGTGTCATAACAAGCTCAGAGCATGTTGTAAATAACTTCCTGCTGGACACGAAAGCAGTATTCTGTTAAGGAACAGGCAAGCAGCTCCATAAAACAATCAGACAAAGCCCAACACCCAAAAAGAGGCAAGAGGAGTTTTTGTTTGGTTGTTTTTCCTTAGAGCTGTTGCTTATTCTATGGCCGAAGTAAGATTGGCAGTTCTTCTAAAGGTTCTATTAAAAAGCCTCTGGATTTTGAACTAGATGAGCATGGCTTGAAGCTACTTTTCTGATGAGGAATAGATATTGTTAGAGCCAAGGTTTGAAGTCAGAAGCCCTACGGGCATGTACCCAATGGGCTGTGCCTCTGGCAAGGCAATGTCTAATGCAGTGGACAGTGTCTGGTTGGGACTCTGCACCTGCTGGAAGAGGATCTGCTGGTCTGTCTCCCTGTCTGCTAGACCACAGTGTGGAACACACATGTTGAGAGCAGCGTCATGGCATCACAGCGTCTCAGCAACAGCTTGGCAGCTTGGTGGCATGACTTACTTCTTGACCTATGTGCTCTGGCCATGTATTCCTTCCCAATGTGTCTTCTTGCCATATGTCAGCTCTTCCCAATGATGTATTTGTATTTGTAAAAGAATACATAATAATAAGTGAATTTGTAAAAGAATGTGCATCAGGTTTATAGGGGAAATCTTTTATTTGTTCTTTTATCACTATGCCCTTTTATTGAATCCCTTTGCTTAGAATTAATCATGCATTCTTAATGAGTATATCTAAGATAGACACACTGGTTGGGGCTCAGGAACTTTATTGAATCCCTTTGCTTAGAATTAATCGTGCACTCCTAATGAATATTAAGGTAGACACACTGGTTGGGGCTCAGGAACCTTAGGGTATGTGGACTCACAGAGTATCTTGAGCCTTCTCTGTAGGGACCCTGACCTGTGAATTAGAGGGTGCCTTCATACGTTACATCTTTATAAACTTCACCTTGAACCTCAAAATCTTCTGCCTCTTTTAACACCTTTATGTTTCACCTTCTTCTCTCTTCTCTTACCTTGAGAATATTCTGTTTGGGGTGAAGTTACCAAAAAGGCAGATGCCACCAAGAAACAGGAGCGTCAAAGGCTAATTAACAAGACAGCTGAAAGCAAAATTCAGCGTGTTAAACTTTCAAGCTACAAAACACAGATACTGAGGCCAGACCACAGCAGTGCAGTTCTCAGTGGTCATTCTGCTGTTGTTCAGTGATTTCAGTAGCATCCAACTCTTCACAATCCCATTTTGGAGTTTTCTTGGCCAAGATACTAGAGTGGTTTGCCATTTTTTTTTCCTCCTGTTCATTTTGCAGATGAGGACACTGAAGCAAAGAGGATTAAGTGACTTGTCCAGGGTCACGCAGATAGTAAGAGTCATATAGTCATTCTAGATTATGGTTGCATCAAAATCACCTCCAGGATACCTTTCCCCTCCACCTAGAATTCTGTGGAATGCTTCCATATTACCCTGCCTGGGGAGGTTGAAGGATAATTTTAGGGGCTGGAGAGGAGTGTCAAAGTTCATAATTTAAAAAATAATAGTTTAGATCAATTTTAAAAAATAGAAAGTGAAGAAATCAAAGCCTATGTAATATTAGGTTTAAAAAAAGGTTAATGTGATAAATGAGTTGGCAATGTTTATCTTCCAAATACCTGTTCAGTTCTACTGAGTCTGAGTCTCCTGTGACCCAAAGGGCTAGGGTACACTTTGGGGGATTTCTCACCTTTCTGTCTTATTGTCTCTACCTAGAAAATCCTAGAAAATCACTATAAGGAAGCATCGAATGTATTGTCAGTGACTTAAGCCCCTGAAGCAGGAGTGTTCAAAGCTAAAAGGAGAAAAAATTTCTTTATAGGTCCAGGAAAACAGCTAGAAGTTTGATCAGAACTTGTCAATGCCTAATGATAAGCAACCCTTTCCCAGAGATGCACAATTTCCATGACAGTTGTTTACTTCAATTCAGTCAAAAAGTGTATCAGGCACCTACTTTGTGCAGGGTACTAGGCCAGCCACATGAGGATACAAAGACAGAATAATAGCTAACTTGAAACTGTCACTTGGAGCAGTGACGTTCTAAGATTTCTCTTCTGCTTGGTTCGATATTACATTCAGTCTTCCTCTACTGCATCGCTGCATTTGTTTTTCATATTGCTCATGTGAACCTGTGTCTGGATAGCTGAAAAATGTCCATTATTAATTTTATTCAGGCAGTCAATTTTATTCAGTCAATCGATCAACCTTTATTATGCACCTGCCTGGCATTGTGCTAAATGCCAGGGATATACAAAGGAGGCAAAAGACAGTCCCTGCCCTCAAGGATCTCACCTTCTAATGGGGAAAGATAAGCAGAAACAGGGGATGGAGTAGTTCTCCCTAGAATGAGCATGATGAAGAGTGGGAAATGACCTGAGGAGGTCTGAGTTTCAGCTGATTTCATCTTGTAGAATGATGAGTTTCTGGAGATTGTGAAATCTAGGTCAGCTGGGTGGGAAATAAATGCCAAACAAGATTTTATATTTGATATTGGAATAAGGAGCCACTGTTTATTGAATGATGGGGGTAGAGTTTGATATAATCAGACCTATCAGTTGGACAGCTGAGTGAATGGATGGACTAGAGTGGGGGAGCCTTGTGGGATTCAGAGAGGTACCAAAGGACAGTACAGGCATTATTCACAAGGCACACAGCTCACCGTTAGAGGATCCTGGGCTCAAGTCTTGGCTTGACCATTCACTAGGTCTGAGACTGTGGACACTCCAATTATCTTCTATGAACTAAAGCATCCCTTTTTATAAGGAGGAGGTAATAATAACTCCTAGAGTTGCTCTGAGGAAGGTGCTTTGTAAGCCATAAAGTGCTATATTGATGTTCCACTGGAAGAGGAGTTAGAGATTCTCTTTAGCAGGATTAGGATGTACTTATACTGAGATGCAGAGAAAAGAACTTGTGTTGTTCATCTTAGTCTTGAGCTCTGTTGCTTTTCTAAATGCAAAATGCTAATGTGGCCTTCTTTCATAAAATTCAACAAGTTCTGAACTTACAAAAACAGGTTATTAATGAGTAGTTTTCCATGTTGTTTTAGACAGGACATTCCAAAAGTCTCAGTGCAATTTTAAGTTCTATTTGTCCTTCCATTTTGAAGAGGACCATGACATCAAGGAAATGATGACATGATTTGGAGCTGACTTTGATTTGAGTGAGGGAGGGCTGTGCAAGGTCACCAGCCTCACTTTCTCCTCCAAGGCCCTCTGGGTCCAGTGGCCTGTTATTCATCAGGACGACTGGAGATGGCCCAGGATGCAGTGGGAGACCCTGGCCCTTTTAGGCTAAGGCCTGTTCAGGTTCTCACTTCAGTGAATAGGCCCCTTAAAGAAGTGAGGCTAGGTATAAACCTTTTAATTTAAGAAAGAGAGAAAAACCTCAGGGTTGCTGATGAAAAGAGAAACAGTTACAATTGACATTCACTCTAAACCAGGAGGGCCCAAAATATAGCCATTAAATGGTGCTTGGGTGGGGACCAATCTATGAGCTCTCCAGAGTGAAATGGGTTTAAGGTTTGATGAAAGATGGAAAGAAAGGAAGAAAGGGAGAAAGGAAGAAAAGAAAGAAAGAAAAAAGAAAACAAAGAAAGAAAGGAAGGATAGAAGAGTGAGAAAAAGAAAAAGAGAGAGAGAGAGAAAGAGAAAGAAAGACAAGGAAGGAAGGAAGGAAGGAAGGAAGGAAGGAACGAAAGAATTTAGCCAGTAAACCCCAAGTTAACTGGGCAGCTTCTGGACATCAATATTTATCTTCCTTTGGAGAGGAGGAGAGGAAAAAGGAGAGGGAGAGAGAGAGCTGAGTTACTCATCTGGCTTGAGAAACTATTAAAATATGCTTAAAGCTTCAATAGCTCAAAACTTCATTAGGACTTTTGGGATGCCCTGTGCAGAGAGACAGAAGCTTGGCATAGTCATAGCCTTATGGCCATGGAAACATGGGCTCAAGTCCTACTTCTGACCCAAACTATTTGGCCCTTGGCACATTATTTACCCTCTCAATGCCCCCGGGCATATCTCTAGGTGGCATTGAAAGCCCCTACTTGTACTGGTAGAAAGAGACTCCTCATGGGAAGGGGGAGACTCCCTATATTCCCGTTTTCAGATTACTCTTGGTGGTGGTTCATCGTTTCATTTCTGTCCAACTCCTCGTGGGACCCCTTTGGGGTTGTCTTGGCCAAGATATTGGAGTGGTTCGCCATTTCCTCCTTCAGCTCATTTTACAGATGAGGAGACTGAGGCCAACAGGGTGAAGTGACTTACCCAGGGTCACACAACTAGTAACTATATGAGTTTAGATTGGAACTCAGGAAGATGAGTCTTCCTGACTCCAGGCCCAGTGCTATCTCCACCATGTCACCACCTGTCTGTTCATTGCCAAGGCATTCTTTGATTTTTCAAATGGATTTATGATGGATTTGAGTACTTCTCACTGTGGAACATGCTATAGAACAAGGAAATGTGAGCCTCAGTGTTGGGCACCATTGCCAACTGAACATTGATCAGAGGTAAAGATGACGCTGGAATGATGACATGCATCTGTGGGAAGGTGACTTTACTTACCAGGGTTCCCTTCACATCCAATGTTCTAGGAGCCCCTCTGGTTATGAAGTGATACGTCCCTCTAGCCATTCTTCTGCATCATTCTACAGATGTTTACTTGGTGATTCCCATGTGTTGGGCCCCACAGACTCTGCAGACAAGACTAAAGCATGGTCCTAGTCTCCTGGAGTTTCTAGTCCAGGTACTTGTGTCAGAAATAAACTGGCAGCAAGACTTGCTGGTGTCAGCATCCAATATGGGGTCCTTAGTTAAGTCTGCTCTGAATAGTGACCAGAGCCTAGCAAGCACGTGATGAATGTTTACTGTCTGTCGTCCATAGGCCTAAAAGATTTGTTCCCATTGCTCTCTTTGGTTCCTGTACTGTAGCACTGTGGCAGAGCGGAAGAAGCACTGAACTCGGAGTCAGGACACTGGGTTCCTGTTGGGGCATCGCCATTGGCGAGATATGGGACCTTGGTTGAGTAATTTTATCTCTTTCAGCCTCAGTAACCTACGCTGTAAAATGAGAGTTGGGACTATATAATCATCAGTAGCCTCTTTTAGCTCTGGTGTTCTGTGATGAACCTATTCCAAAGCAAAAGAAACTAGTAGCCTCTCAGTGGAGCAACTAGATGGCTCAGGGGCCGGAGTGCCAGGCCTGGAATCGGGAAGACTCATCTTCCTGAGTTCAAATCTGGCCTTAGACACTTACTAGTTGTGTGACCCTGGGCAAGTCACTTTACCCTGTTTGCCTCAGTTTCCTCATCTGGGGTCACAAAGAGTTGGACACAATTGAAAATGACTGAACACTGTCTCTCGGTACAGAATAATAATAATACCTAGGATTTATACAAGGGTATCCCTAAAGTCTGGACGTATAGAAAATCTCATTAATTATGCATATTTTCAAGAAATGAAACGAAGTTTTCAACAACATTTTATTTAATTAGCATAAATGAGATTTCATAAGAAGACTCAGGAAAGACATGGGAGACGCATAGGAAATCTCATTAATTAATTTAATTAATCCCATTAACATGGAAATAGTTCCCAATACCTAATGAAAGCTTTTATTCCACATGAAATTGTCATGGCTAAAATTTACGCTGATTAAATAAAATGTTGTTAAAAATTTCATTCATTTTATTTCTTGAAAATATGTATAGTTAGTGAGATTTCCTGGGTGTCCAGACCTTAGGGACACCCATAGGCTGCTTTGAAGTTTTCAAATCACTCTACCAATATTAATTCATTTTGTCCTTATGACAACCTTGTGAGACAGGCATCATTGTTATCCCCATTTTACAGATGAGGAAACTTCAGGCAAAGGTAAAATGACTTGCCCTGAGTCACACTGCCAATAAGCATCAGTCGGGTCTGCCTGACTCTTGGCTCGATGCTCTATTCATTGAGCTACTTCCATTGCATTAATGTAACAACATTTATTTTTCCTTCCCCAGATTGATGGGCACTTACCCTGTTTCCAGTTCTTTGTTTTGTTTGAACAAAAGTGCTGCCATAAATATTTTGGTGTCTTTGACCTCCATGGTCTTTATGCCCAGCAGTAGGATCGCTGGGTCAAAGGGCATGGATGTCGTCATCACTTTTTTACTAAAGTTCCAAATTCTTTCTTTAATAGTTGGACTAATTACAACTTCACCAAATCAGTATGTCTGTCTTTAAGCAGCACCTCTACCCTCGACCATTTCCATCTTTTGCCATCTTTGATAATTTGCAGTATGTAAAGCACAAACATAGAAATGTACGTTTCTCACTATTAGTTATTTGGAACAACCTTTCATATGGTTCTTAACAGTTCACATTTCTTCTTTTGAGAACCGTTTGCTCATATCCTTGGACCATATTTCTATTGGGAATGGCTGACATAAATTTTTTTTTTAACTATGCACAATCCTGAAGTTTGGGAAATCAATACTCCATCCATCACTTAGGTTTTTAAATTTCAGAACTCCATTGTAGTTCAGTAGTAGTAGTAGTGGTAGTAGCAATAGTAGTAGTAGTAGTGGTGGTGCTAGTGGTAATAGTAGTAGTAGTAATAGTAGTATTAGTAGAGGAGTAATAGTAGTAGTAGTAGTAGTAGTAGTAGTGGTGATGCTAGTGGTAGTAGTAGTAGTGGTGGTGGTGGTAGTAGTGGTAGTGGTAGTAGTAGTAGTAGTGGTGGTGGTAGTGGTAGTAGTAGTAGTAGTAGTAGTAGTAGTAGTAGTAGTAATAGTAGTAGTAGTAGAGGAGTAATAGTAGTAGTAGTAGTGGTGGTGCTAGTGGTAGTAGTAGTACTAGTAGAGGAGTAATAGTAGTAGTAGTAGTAGTAGTAGTAGTGTGGTGCTAGTGGTAGTAGTAGTACTAGTAGAGGAGTAATAGTAGTAGTAGTAGTAGTGTGGTGCTAGTGGTAGTAGTAGTGGTAGTGATAGTAGTAGTAGTAGTAGTAGTAGAGGAGTAATAGTAGTAGTAGTAGTGGTAGTGCTAGTGGTAGTAGTAGTAATAGTAGTAATGGTAATACTAGTAATAACAGTAGGAGTGTGTGTGTATATGTGTGTGTGTGTGTGTGTGTGTGAGAGAGAGAGAGAGAGAGAGAGAGAGAGAGAGAGAGAGAGAGAGAGACTTTGGAACTTTTCTGAGTGACTTCTATTCCCTTTGTTGTTGTGTAGTCATTTCAATCATGTTGAACTCTTCATTTCCCCATTTGTGGTTTTCTTGGCAGAGATACTGGAGAGATTTGCCATTTCCTTCTCTTGTTCATTTTACAGATGAAGAAATTGAGGCAAACAAGGTTAAGTGACTTGCCTAGGGTCACACAGCTAGGGATGGATTTGAACTCAGGTCTTCCTGACTGCAGGCCTGCTAGTCTCTCTGTTGTGCCAGCTAGCTGCCCTGTACCACCTCCTAGGAAGTTCACTACTGGGATGTGACCTTACCCTCCTATAAGGCATCATCAGCCTTGGTACTCTATGACTTGGCCCTCTACTTTCCTCTCTTCTCTAATTGCAGGGTGGGAAAGTCTCCATTTCAGGAGGGAGCTCAGCTCAAACACCTCATTTTTCACCTCCCTGCACTATTTCGGCAGTTTTCTGACTGACTTCTCCACCGTGCCCTGGAGCAGAGGACCGTACCTCCCTTTCCCAGCTTCTTTTTGCATGTCATGCCCCCCACTGGATTGTAAGCTCCTTGAGGGTAGGAACTGCCTTTTTTGATATTTGTGTCCCTAGTCCTTAGCACAGTACTGTGATGGATGTCTAATAAATCTTTATTTTGACGGTTGATTATTGACATGTGTGTGTCTGTGTTAGTGTATGTCTGTGTGCCCCCAAAGCTACATGGTAAGTAGTCAGCTGGGACTCAAATGTAGGTCTCCGGACTCTCAGGCAGGCCACTGATCTTTCCTCCACTCTGTGCTATATCTAATTGAAAGTAAAATTTTGGGGAGAAAGAACTCTGGCTTGGATAACATTATCTTGAGAATTTCTCATATGACTTCCTATAATTTGGCCCTGAAAGTTTCTTCTATGCTTGTAGAAATTGAAGCTTGGCTCTGTATCACACCAAGGTGTTAAAGGAGAAACATGTTAACTACTGGTGAAGTTTCTTAATTTGAATGCTGGGGCTAAATCCTCCCAGCTGCACATTTCCCATCCTGCCAATAGGGTTTGGAAGGCCTAGGAAAATGGTCCTTCATTTTTGAAAGTTTTTATGTTGGCAGGTTTTTAATGCTCCATTAAGGAAAGGGGCAGATCAATAGGTACAGAGAAGTCACGAAGACCTGGTTTCAAAGGCTGCCTATTGACACATCTTGGGGAGTCCTGGACAGGTCAATTAACTTTTCAGTGGTCCAGGCGATTCTCTAAGACTGTAAACTGCAGAGTAGGTGCCAATCTATACTGGGACTTGACTATAGTGATGAAATCACAGGTTTGCTTCCCTACTTCTTTCCCCCATGAAAAAAGAGTTTGTGACACTTATCTTCCATGATGGAATGAAGATTACAATTCACATGAACCCAATTTATTTTTAGTTTTCAACATTCACCTCCATAAGTTTTAAATTTTCTCCACCTCCCTCCCCTCCTGCCTCCCCAAGATAGCATGCAATCTCATTTAGGCTGTACATATACATTCTTATTCAACATTTTCACATGAATCATATTGTATAGAAGAATTAGAACAAATGGGAGGAACCATGAGAAAGAAAAAAACAAAACAAAACAAAACAAAAATTAAGAAGTCTGCTTCGATCTGCATTCAGACTCCATAGTTCTTTCTCTAGCTGTGGATGGCATTTTCCATCATGAGTCTTTTGGAATTGTTTTAGGTCCTTGCATTGCTGAGAAGAGCTAAGTCTATCAAAGTCAGATGGACCCAATTTCTTATAGAATCCTGGTGACTTTTGCTTAGGAGACAGTAAATAGTTAGTCGCCCAGGCCCAGGCAGAGGAAGTTCAGGCTGCCTGTAAACAAAGAGATTGGAGCTTGGTGTTAAAATTAGTTTATAGGAGAATAAAAAAAAAAGAAACAAAAGACTCAAACATAGGTGTACCCGGGTTGCACCCTCTTCTGGATGAAGTACCTGGGTATCTCATCTTCTCAGAACTTCATTCATTGATGCCAGGTGTGAATAAATCTTCTAGATTTCTCCCAGAATTGGAGCTCATATTTTAGAGAGAAAATATCAAGTAGTAGAGACTCATTGTTCTACCTGATTATATTCAAGCCAAGGTGGTCACTAAAAGTGACCCCCAGCTCCAGGGAGCTGGTCTTAGAAATATATCACTTTGATCACTTTTAGGGACACCTGTGCCATTAGAGGACCTAACTCAGGGCCTCGTTGCTGTGTCAAAATGATCTTCCAGTCCAGTTTCCATTTCCTAGATTGTCATATGGCAGACTTGTTGAACATTTGCTTTGCATGGTAAGGGATTCAAGCATGAAGAAATGAAACGTCTCAGGTGACTCTAAAGCAGCTGTGTCTTGGGAGCAAACCTTATTGTGTGTTACTCACTGAAACTGACCATCCCTCTCCATGTCCTTCTTTTTGTCATTCTTCTCTATTTCCATGGTTTCAGTTAGTTCCTTCATTTAGATATTACTATTGATGTCTCTAGCAATATCTTCTCTTGATCTCTTCTCAGAGCTCCTCCCTTACTGTATCTCCAAACTAAGTCTCCCACTGGCATCTCTACATGACCAGAAATGCATTCATTCTCTTCACCTTAAACTGGCCCTGTTTCTCAATAGCCCTATTTTGGATAAGGTTACCACCTTCTCTTCTGTCACTCAAGCTTGAAACCTCAGAGTTAACTTTGACTCCCTATTTTGACCTTTTCCTCCATCAATGCAGCTTGAAACTTGAGTCAACTTTGACTTCTTCTCTTCCCTTAATCATAGATATTCAGGAGGTCACTAAGTCTAGTCAGTGTTGTCTTCATAAACTCTTTTGCATCTCTCTCTTCCTTTCATTCCCACTGCCACTATCATCCCCACCATCTCTCAATCCTTTGTCTTCATTTCACAAGCTTGACTCCATGGTTCTACCCTTGCATTCCTTACCCCATTAAACGTATATTATTCATACTCTGCTAATCTTCACTCCCACTGTATTCTTATTCTACTCCTATTCTTGCTCCAGCTCTACTGAAAGCCATTGTAAGTAGTCATGTAACCCTGACATCTGGGTCTACTACAAACTAATGAGTTTCCATCTCAACTGGGCCCTCACAGCTGCAGGGCAATCTTTTCAATCTTCCCTGCCCGACTTTTTCTTGCACTCCTCCAGTGGCTATTCCAGTTCTTCTTCCCTCTCCAAATCTTATTTTGCTACCTGATTTACTTTTAAAAAATGAATCTGTCTCTTATTAGTTTCCTGATTTCCTTACTCTATACTTCCAAACTGCCCTATAGCTTCACTCATCCTTTACTCTTTTGCTTCATCGGCTCTCTTGACAGTGGATGCCAGTGAATCATGTGGGCTGTCCATTGATTATCCCTCCCTCTCAATGTATAACTGGCTCTTTCCAGTTGTATATTTCTCAGGTGACAATACTTTATGCCTCTTCTGTGTAATTCCTCATATGTAATATATTGTGCCCACCATGTTAAAACTTTTACTTCGTCAGATGACATAATATGTAATGTTGAATTTTTCAAATCTTAAAAGCACTATAAAAGTACCACTATTATGCTCTTGATTCTCTGCTCCTCATTTAAAATTGAGATAATGATAGCACCTACTTAGCAGGGTTGTTTGCAGATCAAATGAGATAATATATGTAAAGGATTTTATAAGCTTTAAAGTGCCATATGTCAGCTATCATCAAAACTATCATCATCACCATTACCATCTTCTCTGACAGCTCGCTCTAGTGAGGCTTCTCTCTCTCCCTCCTCCTTCCCTCATTCTTCCCTCTCTTACTCTCTCTTCCCAAGAAATCCTTACTTTTTGGCTCTTGGTCTTTTGTGTATAAACATGCTCAAGTCACCCCTTCCTAATCTTAAAAACCTTCATTTAACTCACAAATTACCATCTTATTTCTCTCTTTTATGGTCATCTATATGTACTGCCACAACTTCACCCACTCACTTCTCAGTTTCTTATATTCTGTCTTCTGACCCCAACTATTTACTGAAATTACTCTCTCAAAGGTTAGCAATGGTATAAAAAGACGTAATCTTAATAGCCCTCAATAAAAAAATTCAAAACAAAGGGCAAAATCTTGCCTCAAAGCTTGGGTTTGTGATAGGGCAGCGCCCTGTTTGGTACGAGACTATTGACTATCTTATTTTTTTCTATCTTTTTCTTTCCCTCGTTTTAAGCCTCCATCTCATCTTTCCACATAGACTGTAAGCTCTCTGCAAGCAGGGGAAAATGTATTATACCTCATTTGTATGCTCCACAGTTGCCATCATAATACTAACCAGAGTTTGTTTGTTGTCTAAATAGTGATTTTATTGGTAGAGTGAGATTTTGGTGTGAAAATTCCTCTACCAATGCTGACCTATAGCTCATTTATAACATAGTTTTAGAGAAGAGAATATGACAAATCACTCCAGTATCTTTGCCAAGGAAACCCCATGGACAGCAGTGGTGTGCAATGGTCCATGGGGTTGTGAAGAATCAGACATGGCTGAACAATAACAGCTCTTAGAGTTGTTCAGGTAAGCTTAGAACACAGTAAACACTTAACACATGCTTTTGTTTAAATTAATTGAGTTAAATTTCTTATGTCTATAGAAGCCCTATTCTTATTATGGCAGAGTTGCTGGGTGTGATGGTACCAGCTGCTAAGGAGGTGAGGTTGGTGGATCACTTGAGCTTGGGTGTTCTATGATGCAGTAGGGCTAAGATTGATTTGGTATCTGCCACAAATATGGCGGCAGGCCCTTGGAACAGAGGACCACTGGGCTGCCTAAGGAAAGGTGAAACTGGCCCAAGTTGGGAAGTGGCTCAAAGCTTTGATGGAGCAGGTCAAAGCTTCTTTGCCAATCAGTGTTGGAACTGGGCCCATGAAAGCCACTGTGCTTCCAGCCTGGGCAAAATTGAGAGATTCAGTCTTTAATATAGCTGTCCATCCATCCATCCATCCGTCCATCAATCCATCCATCCATCCATCTATCCAAATATATATGTATACATATATATAATATGTATACACATACCTGTTGTTGTTGTATGCCCTTTTTCTCAAAGAGGACCATGACATCAGGGAGGTGATGCCATGACATGCAAGTGAACTGGATTTAAGTGAGGCAGGGCTGTGCAAAGTCACCAACCTCACTTTCTCCTCTGGAGCCATCTGGGTCCAGTGGCCGGATATGGATCCGGATGACTGGAGATGGCCCTGGGTACAGTGAGAGACCTTGGCCGTTTCAAGCTAAGGTCTTTAACAGGTCTCAGTTTGACTGAGGCGACGCCCATTCAGCGATTAAGACTAGGTAAGAAATGAGGCAGAGAATGGCCTCTTTACCTACTCAGAAAAGAGTGTGTTGTATTAAAAAGAAACTGGGAGGCCTTTCTGGGCAAAGAACCCGATCTTCATTAAGAAAAACAAAGGTGGTTGTTTGCGGTCTGCCCATGGGGTCTGAGACCAGGAGACACAAAATTCAGCTATTTATACGTCTCTTGATTTGCGTGTGGTGCAAGATGACATTTTGCAGGTCTTTATGTTCTAATTTTGTTCTTTCCATGACGTCTGAATGAACCTTTTACAGGGCTTTCTCACTTCATCAAGCCTCTTTGCACTTTCAGAGGGTTTTATCATTTCATCATTTTAATATAAAGATGAATATATTGGTAAGATTATTATGGTTACATACTTAACACACACTTTATAAAGATTATAGTTGTACCCCTAAGGTTAACTGACACAGGTGTTCCCTTGGGACTACATCATAGTTTCAGTTACACATGTTTTCACTCAGGGCTATACACTTGCTATAAATCATGCAATTATTTTTTATCTTATTAAAATGATTGTAGCTAATAAATGACTATCAAAAAGCAAACCTCTCAAGGCATTAATTATTGATTTTTCCCATTACAGTATGTGTGTGTATATGCATTTATATGATATGACATAGAGGTGATATTAGGTTCTCAAAAAAAAATGCTGAAAAAACTTTGAATAAGGTCCCAGCAATACACTGTCTGGCATGTGAAGCTCAGGCTTGCTGAGTGTACTTACCACCAGAAGATTGTCCATAAGGTCGTGAATTCTTTGACTATGACTAGCCATGACAGAAGTGAAAAAAAAAGAGCCTCAGGCCTGTGTGTTCTTAATCCATTTCCAAGCCGATGGTGATAAAATGGCAGAAAATAGATTTTTTTTCTTTTTTGCAATGAACGTAAATATGAAGATATAAAGAAGTTGCATCTAATAGATTTTTCTCAATGATATGAACGAGGAAGTTGCAGAAGTGATTTTATTTTGTACTCAAAGGCAATAAAAATCATTTCAAGAGGCATTTGGCCACCTTATCTTACAGTGCTACGTGAATATAATTGTAGCTTATGCACAGCGCTTGTAGAAGAAGAGGAAGAAATAGAGGAACTCTGTGAGAACTTGTCAAGCGCCTCCAAACCAGGGATTCTTAACCTCGTGTCTATAAGCTCGTCTTTTGTAAAAGTGTTTTGATAATTCTATTTCAATATAATTGTTTCCTTTGTAATCCCATGTGTTTTTATACATCTAAAATATTCTTCTATAAAAATATTATAAAAATATCATCAAATTGTCAGATGTCAAAAACGGTAAGAATCTGCTCCAAATCAAGTTAACATATAATATAAAATGCTGGCATTTCAATGAGAAGGTGGGCATTAGGGAGGGAATATGTTGGAAAATATAGTTGAGAAATAAGGAATCAAAAAGGGCAAAGACTTTTTGACACTCAGATTTCATGCCTGCAATAATATAAATTAACTTTTATATAGTGCTTTAAGTTTTGCAAAACATTTTACAGATATTATCTCATTTGAGCCTCAAAACAACCCTTGTGAAGTAGTGGGCTGTCCATTGGTTATCCTTCATTCCCACTTCTTTATTTCCCTTTCCCTTTTCTCTTTCCCTCTTCCCTCCCCTTCCCTTCCCTGGGAAAAAGTTGTTATAGCAAGTTTCTCTAAAGGCCTCAGTTTTCAAGTGTATAGAGAAATGGGTCAAATTTATAAGAATACAAGTCATCCCTCAGCTGATAAATGGTCAAAGGATATGAACAAGCAGAAAGAGAAATCAAAGCTATCTACTTGAAAAAAATGCACTAAATCACTGTTGATTAGAGAAATGCAAATTAAAACAACTCTGAGATACCACCTTACATCTATTAGATTGTTCATATGACAGAAAAGGAAAAAGACAAATGTTGGGGGAAATGTAGAAAAATTGGAATACTTAATGCATTGTTACTGGAGTTGTAAACTGATCTAGTCATTCTGGAGGGCAATTTGGAACTATGTGCAATACCACTATCAGGTCTGTATCCCAAAGAAATTAAAGGAAGAGGAAAAGGACCTGTGTGTATAAAAGTATTTATAACAGCTCTTTTGTGGTAACACAGACTTGGAAATTGAGGGGAAAGCCATCAATTGGGGAATGGCTGGACAAGTTGTGATATATGATTGTCATAGAATACTATTGTACTAAAATAAATGACCAGCAGAATGGTTTCAGAAAAATATGGAAAAAGTTATATGAACTAATGCAGGGTGAAGTGAGCAGAGCCAGGAAAACATTGTACATTAACAACAATGTTATAGTGATGATCAACTATGAATGAGTTAGCTATATGCAATAATGTAATAATCCAAGACAATTTTGATGGACTTGTGCTGAAAAATGTTGTCTACCTCCAGAGAGAGCTAGTGGAGTATGAATGCAGATTGAAGCATATTTTTTTTCCTTCTTTCCTTCCTTCCTTCCTTCCTTCCTTCCTTCCTTCCTTCCTTCCTTCCTTCCTTCCTTCCTCCCTCCCTCCCTTCCTCTCTTTTTCTTTCTTCCTTTTGCAATATGGCTAATAAGGAAATATGTTTTGAATGATTTCACATATGTAACCTATATCAAGTTGCTTGCCTTCTCAAGGTGGGGGTGGGAGGGAGGGAATTTGGAACTCAAAATTTTAAAAACAAATGTTAAAAATTGTTTTTACATATAATTGGAAAAGTGAAATATTTAAACATTTTACATGTAATTGAGAAAAATTATTTTTTTAAAAAACTGTAAGACAAATGTACAGGCCCATGTTTTTAATCCTTGCTACTGGAGGAAGCTGGGGGATTGTTTGAATTTGGAAATTCTGAGCTACAGTTGGGCTAAAGCTGATCAGGTGTCCATCCTTAGTTCAGCACTAATATGGTAAACCCCTGAGAGTGGGGAGCCACCAAGCTGCCGAAGGAGAGGTGAACTGGAATAGATATAAAACATATTAGGTCAAAGCTTCTATGATGTTCAGCAGTGAGATGGACTTGTGAATGACCTCCACACTACCAGCCTTGGCAAGGAGAGAAGCATAGTCTTTAAGGGAAAAAAATTGTTCAAGACTCTTTGATAAAGAAAAACCACAGAAATAACTTTGTCCAGTGATCTTCTGAATATCCATATGAAGTGAGCCATAACATAGGAGACATGCTTGTCAAAAGTGTTTGCCAGTGTCATGGCCTCAGGTGACATCGTGCTGACTGCCTTGAACTCTGAAGGGCTACAGGATCTTCTAAATGAGATCCAGCAACCCCCTGAAGACACCCAGATCTGCAATAAAGACAAACCAAAGGTAGATCAAGAATGCATATTTCCCAGATTATGACATGCAGTTGCATGGGCAGCTCAACTATTAATTTATTATTACATATATTTCTTTGACAGTACTATCAATGGACAATGAATTTAGTAATCGAAAGCAAAATTACACAAATAGAGAATTAAATAAGAGAACAGACTGGATCTCATTTGGGAAATTACAGTCAGAAATTGATCCCAAGTTGCTATATATGGCAGAAAAGTGGAAAATGAAATTATTTGTGTTTAGAACAGCAAGTAGTCTAGTTTGACTGTAGTGTAGAGTGTGTAAAGGGGAGTGACAAGTAACCCACTATAGAAGGTAGTCTGAAGCGAGATTGTGAGGCTCTAGGTGTCAAACAGAAGTGTTTGTATTTTATCCTACAGGCAAGGGGGGAGACCACGGAATCTTCTTGAGTTGAGGGATAGCATCGTCATATGTGTTATCCTAGCCACATATGTTTCTGGCATGTTCCCTAGCCAAATGTGTTCTTTCTGCATGTGTCCTTCACAGGAGGACCCTGGTCACACATATTCTCTCTGAGATGCCCTCCCTCACTAATATGTTAACTTGTGAGGGTATAACTCAAGTATAGGAAGGAAATCTATTACCTCTTTATTTGCTATATTGTCTGATTAAGTTTCTCTTATGTCCTCTGGCTGATGAAAACAAACACATTGATGGGGGCTCAAGTGGAACTGCTGACCCAGAGAGTAGTTGGGAATTCAGGTAGCTTTTTTAGGGGATTCATAGGCAAGAGAGTGTTCCCCAGGATCTATGTCTATATCTTTACTATGTCTATATATTTACATGCTATATATTTTCATAAATACTTTTCAGTCTCAGAGGATAATCTTACCAATTTTAGAACTTACCTGTTCCTATTGTACTAATTTAAATATGTTTTATTGAAAAATTCTTAACTTTCCAGGAAAATATGACCTAGTAATATTTTCAAAACTTAAGTATAGCAGATGGAGATATATTTGGGAACTGAATATTAAATCCTTCAGCTGAATATTGGGGGAATGAAATATGCTGGTTCACTGAGTTTTGGATTGATTGAAGGATAACAGAAAACCTTTGTTGTTGAAAATCACTCCACAGGGGGCAGCTAGGTGGCACAGAGAATAGAGCACCAGTCCTGGAGTCAGGAGGACCTGAGTTCAAATTTGGCCTCAGGCGCTTAACATTTACTAGTCATGTGACCTTGGGCAAGTCACTTAGCCCCAATTGCCCCCCTCCAAAACAAAAGAGCCAAAAAAAAAAAGAAAAAGAAAATCACTCTACATGTATTAGTCACTTTTCTTGTCATAAATAATAAAATAATAAAAGTTTGGGTTTACACAATATTTAATATTTTACATTCGGAATTTTTATGAAGCAAATTGTGCAGACATCCTTATAATCCATTTCATAGATGAGTAAACTGAGACTCAGAAAAAGGTACTTGCCTTATGAGCACCTTGCTGGTAAGCAATAGAGCCAGGAATAGCACAAATCCAGAAGAATTTTGGAATTTAGAGGTAGCTAATACATCCTAAGCTCCAAGTCATCGTGGCACCTTGCATTTCATCATGGTGCTCACTATTTTTGTTGTAACCTTATCCAAATTGGAAACAGACAAAGACAGAGGCAGACACACACACACGTACACACACACACACACACACACACAGAAAGAGAGAGAGAGAGAGAGAGAGAGAGAGAGAGAGAGAGAGAGAGAGAGAGAGAGAGAGAGATAACAGTAGGTTGAAAAGAAGTCTCCGGCAATGGACTGGACAGTTCGTCAGGGGCAACAATGGGGAATCCCCTAGAGGACCTGGTTCAAGACCGTGGTTGGGTTCTCTTTCCTTTTAAAGATTCATTCTTGGCTGCATAGGGCTCAGAAAAGACCTCTGTTTCCTAGAAAAAACCCAGCTCCTCTTGTCCTTGCTCTTCACCCTGAAATGACAATGTGGAGTGCAGAAGTAAGCACGCTGAATTTGACTCAGAGGATCAGGGTTTAAATCTAGCCTCTGCTACTTACTACCCGCATGACCTTGGACATATGACTTCCATTCTTCAGGCTTCATTTTGCTCTGAATTTGCTTCATTTTGGACTGAATGACCTCTGAGGTCCCTTCCATTTCTACACAAATTTTCCTGGTGATTCATTTCTTACTGTACTTTAAAGTTTGCTGATTTTTATGTCTTAAGGCATGGATCTCGACCTTCAAGGTCCCTGAACCAATTTGGTTCTCAGGATTCATGGGCATGCCACAGCCATTCAGAGTTTCTATTTCTCCTTCACACTTCTACTACTACCACTGACCCTAGGGATCCTACATTCCCTTTTCCATCTAGTTACAGCAGGATCATAGTTAATCTACAAGCATTTTCTAAACACCTGCTTTGCTTTAGGCACTATGCTAAACCCTGGGAATACAAAGAAAGGCAAAAGACAGACCCTGCTCTCCCGAAGCTCACAGTCTATTGAAGGATACAATATGCAAATGATTATATGCAAACAAGATATAGACAGGACAAAGTGGAGATAACCAACAGAGGCAGGCAAGGCACTAAGCGGAACTGGGAAAGTCTTTGTAGAAGGTGGAATTTCAGTTGGGTCATGGAGAAAGCCAGAGAAGCCAAGAGATGGCAATGAGGAGGGAGATATTTCGTTATAGGGGACAGTCAGTGACAGTGTCTCAGGTTGAGAGATTAAATGTTTTCTCAAAGAACCACAAAGAGGCCAGTGTCCTTGCTGTGGGGAGTAAGGTGTAACAAGATGAGAAAGGTAGGAAGAGGCCAGATTATAAAGGGCTTCAAAAACCAAACAGAGGATTTTGTATTTGATCCTGGAGGCAATAGGAAACCACTGGAGTTTTTTGAGTGTGGGGATGACAGAGACAGGTTAGTAGCAGAGTTAGAGGAGAAAAGAGGATGTGCACATGAGCTGTTACAAAGGTAGAATCCACAGGAGTTATCAACACATTGACTACAGGTAGGGGAGAGTAAAGGATGACACTGAGGTTGCAAGCTTAGATGACCAGGAGCTTGCTAGTGTCCTCTACAATAACAAGAGAGCTAGGAGGAAGGGAGGGCTTTCAGGGAAAGCTAATGAGTTCAGTTTTGAACATACTGAGTTTAAAGTGTGTATAGGACGTTCATTGTCATACCGTAGTAACAAAGGCTCATTGGACCCTAAATTTGAGAGCTTTGTCTTTATAAATGTTTGTTGGATTTGAATTGGGTAGGTCCTTTCACTAGTTCTGTGACTGTCTGTGATTTTGGTCTATAAGGTAATAACAATATTGGCACCATCTGCTTTTTATGGTTATTGTGAGGAAAGTACTTTGTAGACTGTAAATCATTGACATGGGTCTTCTGAGAGGACAGGTGAGGCCTCAGAATGTACTGCTAAGGATACAGTTGTCACTGACCACACTGCCTAACCCTTTGGTACATTCTACTCTGAGACCTCATGTAAGCCAGGTAACAAATTTTAACAATTTAATTCACCAAATTTGCCTCATTGTTTCCCATGGCCTCCTTGAAGGGAGTCTACATTCTAATTTTCCCAGACAAAAGGAGGTGAGTCTGTAAAATGTTCCTGGATGATTCACAGGCCCAAGGTTCAGCCCTACGAGGCTGGTCTGTGAATTGTTTCTATTAGGTTGTAAGCTCTTTGCCTCCTTTTGTATCCCCAGTACTTAGCACAGTGCCTAATATGCAATAAGTGTTTAATAAATGCTATTGATTGATTACTGATGCCATCAAAGGAGTACCATTCAGGTACATGGAAAACTTGGGTTTCACTAATCAATTACACTAATTGTCATGGGCAAGTGAATTAAATTCTTTGGGGCTTCAGTTTCCTTGTAGGTAAGGAGCATAATCCTTGCCCTGCTCCCTACTCCATAAGGAAAATAGAGGATAAACATATTGTACTGTCTTTTCAAGAAGGGAGTCAGTGGTAGCCACAAGCACAAAGAGTGCACATCTTCTGGTGTTATTAGTCACCCATGTAATTCTTAGACAGAATAGCGCTCAAGAGTAGAGAGATGGTACATATATGTGAGCGTTAACACTGTTCTAGTACTTTGTGTTGCAATTTCCAGGCCGCTGTGGTGAGTTTCATAAAGACTAATGACTGAGGTGGGTGTCCATACAGAACTATTGATAAGCCTGAGGAATAATTAACTCCTGCTTTTAATATTATGCCCGGGATTGGTATAGAGACCAGGATTGCTGTAATTGAAACTGTAACATCCTTTACTTTGGTCCTTAATGATTGTTAGGAGATCTGATAGTCTCCATCATATTTCAACAAAGGAATATTATAATTTTTTCAGCCTCACCCATTTAATGTAGTAGAATAAAGGAGGTTGCATGGAATTAAGGCACTTTAGTAGATTAAGTATATAGGGGATTTTCCTATACTTTGGGAAATACAGTGTAGACTTCCATCATGGTTAGAAAGACATAACAGTTTAATGGGGGGGGGGGGGAGTGGGGAGAAGGAAGGGAAGGACTGAAAAATCTCTGTGTAAATTTTTAAAAGAAGGAAAGATGGGAGAGGTCTGGCAGTGTCCTGTAGTGGCAAGAAGACAGACTATAGACTTAGAGGCCTGAACTCAAATCCTGATTCTGCTCCTTGCTACTGCTACCTGTAACTTCAAATAATATAACTTTGCCTCTCTGAGCTTCTGTTTCCCCATCTCATTTTATAAATGAGCTGGTTGGTCTAGATGCCTTTTCGTTCTTGATTCCTCGATCCTCTCTAGATCCAAGTTCTGTCTAGCACCTTATTATTTGAATTCCACACTTAATATCTTTGAGGTAGGAGGATTAAGACAGTCCCTGATGGTCTGAAAAGATGTCCGTCAGGGTCTGGGGAGAATATGGAGGAGTAGGGCAGAGTAATGCAGTGGGGAAAGCACTGAATTCGGAGTCAGCTGTTTGAAGTGACCTTATGCAAGTCACAACCTTTCTGGGGCTGTTTCCTCATCCGTAAAATGGGGGATTTGATTAGTTGACTCGGAGATCCTTTTCACCTCTGTCTACACTATGCCCAGTGATAGACAACATGATCCGAAGCGAAGAGAGAATCTGGGAATCTACTGAGCATTCTGGGGGATGGACTCTCTTGTTGGGGTCTCAGGGCCTCCATCTAAGCCGTATATAAGAGAACAGATTTCACTAAGGAAGGGTGGCTTTCCATAACCAAACCGTGAAGCAGATGAGTAGTTCCTCTGAGGCCGCATTGAAGAAGCAATAACTGCTTTGGACTGTACATGGTGCGTCCGTAGGTGTGAAGAGGCCGGTTATTTCAGGGATGTGGACCCAGCTTTTAGCTTCCCTGCCCCTTCCTTTGGGACCACTGATTTTAGAGGCCCAGGGGCAGGAGTTGCGGGTGGGGATGGGTTAGGTTAGGGAATGAACAAAGGCTCTTGGTAATTGTTATCTCCTGAATTTACCCCCTCCCCCAGCCCAAGAGGAGTAAGGACGGAGCTTCCTGGTACCCACAGGGCCGGCACTTGGGGAAGGGAGAGGAGGTGGCAAGATTGCTGCCAGCTGATGAGCGCAGCTGAGTCCGGCCCTCGGCGTAGGGTGATCCACGGGCTTCCTTCCCCACGGATGCGTGAGGGGTAGCGGTGGGAGGAGGGGGGTAAGCTAGGGGGCATTGGTGGGCAAGTTTGAGACTGGTTTGTTTTGTTTTCCAAACCCGAGGTGGCCCCCAAAGCAGGTGATCCTACGCTTCCTCGGAGGCTCCGGAAAGGAAAAAGACTGGGAGGAGGGGGTCTCGGGGAGGCAGAGGAGGTCCAGGCAGACTGCAGAAGGGTTGGCTGGGCCAGGGGACTGGGACGCCCGGCAGGTGCTCGGGGCGGAGATGAAGTAGGAGGGAGGAGAAGGAGAGAAGGGAGGGAGACTGCGGGGGAGCCACGGCTTCTAACGGGCGGGGGTGGGGGGAAGGCAGAGGCAGGCGTCTTGCCTGAACACTAGTGCGTGTGTGGCGGGGGCGGGGGCGAGGGCGAGGGGGTGTCTATGCGGGCGTATCTGTCCCTACGCGCCGGAGGTTGTCTCCCGAAAGATGGTGAGGGCGCCTCTTAGCCCAGGAGGGAAAGTTGGGCTGAAGGGGAACGACTGCGGAAGGCTCTGGGGAGAAGCGCAGTGAGCCAGAATTGACAGCCAGACGGACTGGCAGCCAGGCAGGACAGGGGGCGGCTCCGCTGGGAGAGGGGGGCCGCTGCCACCAAGTGACTGCGCGGGGCGCAGCCGAGGCGGCGGCACCATCCTCGGGGGCGGCGCCCGCTCCAGCCCTCTCTGCTGCAGGTGGTGGCCAGGGTACCTTCCTCCCCGCGCCCCGGGATCTGCTCTGCCTTCGTCAGAGACCCAAGACGGGAGGTGGGGTCGAGAGGGCGGAGCGGGGCGCGGTGGTGGTGCCCGGTGGCCCCCCAGCCGCTGCTGGCCGGAGGAGGAGGAGGAGGAGGAGGAGGTGGAGGAGGAGGAGGAGGAGGAGAGGCGGGAGGTAGAGGGATGGGCTGCGCTCCCAGCATCCACGTTTCGCAGAGCGGCGTAATCTACTGCCGAGACTCGGACGAGTCCAATTCCCCCCACCAGACCACTACCCTGTCGCAGGGCACGGCGACCACCTTGCACGGCCTCTTCATCAAGACCGACGCCGCCGACGCCATCCCCTCGGTGCTAGCCTACCAGAGCCGCCAGGCCGGGGCCCCGGGCGCTCGCCGAGAGCGGAGGGAGCTGGGGAGCGGCAGCAGCAGCAGCGCGGGCACGGCATCCTCTGCCCCGACCACCTGCAGGGTGCGCACCCATTACTGCTGCAGCAGCGCCGAGGCCGAGACTCAGACCAGCTACACCAGCGTCAAGGTAAATGTCCAGGTCCGCGGGAGCTAGGGGGGGAAGGAGGGACCGCTGGCTGACTTTCAGGGCTCTCCTCCGCCCCGACGCCTATCCATGTGGCAGGGGGTTCCTAGGGCTAAAAAGGGGGTCGTCTAGAGTGGAAGGGTCAGACTACTGGTTTGGGGTGAGTAGAAGTTAAGGACGCAAGCACAAGGGAGGCGAAACGAGCAAGCTCTTCACTTTTCGTAGAGGGGATGGAGTTGGGGGGGGGGATGGAGAAGGAGTAAGGTGATAGGGTACTAAGGAGTTTGGACAGAAAAAAAAGGCCAGGCTAGGTCGGGGTTCTCCTTAAGCTCATTCATGATGTGGATGTGTATATTGGTACGGACCGCTGGAGGAGGGAGCCCTGGGAGAAAGAGACCGGCAGGCTCCGCCTTCATTGAGGGAAAGGGACAGAAGACTATGGCTCTATTTATTCAGAAGAAGAGGCCAAGGGATTGGTGTCATTGAGAGGAATTCAGCGCGATCGGAGTGAATGAGGGCCAAGCCGCCCCAATTGGTTGAAGCTTATACCGTGGGGTTTTTTCTATGCCCTGTAAATGAATAAAATGGAGGTAATATAACAGAGTGTGGTTTGTGTCCCATATTGATGGGCTTATCTCTTGGGGAAGAGCACACAGTGCGGCAGCCTCAATTTCAGGGAGGCAGAGAGAGTGGATTTCTGAATGAATATATAGTGTCTAGTGGTCTGGGGAGAAATGTGGGAAAGGAACAGGGGTAGTATCAGAGTGGAAACGCGAATGATTTTGTTTGGTGTCTTACTTTAGTCCCCTTCTGTTTATTGCTTGGATCTTGGAAATTAGAAGCCGAGGACCTGGCCACACGAGCCCTGTTCTCCATGGCTAGTTAATACTTGGACCATATGGAGGTGATGTGGTGTGCAGCCAGTTGAGTGTGTCTGTGATACTGCTTTATAGAGAACACATAAAAATCAAGATACTGACTACTTGAGGATTCCAGGGAGGGTTTTTCTTTTTCTAAGTAGAAAATGTTGAAGGTTTAAAACAGCTCCTCACTCAAGGGTAGCCTAAAGCCACTGCTTGCTGCCAGTACAGCTAACATTGTTTCTTATTATGATAGGAGGAAAGTGATTTATTATTTTTTAACAGTGTTCTACTGTATTCTTTCAAAGAACTTGAGAACATATGAAGGTCAGCTTAAATTATGTAGAAATAGGCACTGCAGGATTTTGTTTTCCCTCGATAAACAGATCGATGATGGCAAATCACAATAGGTAGAAGGAAAAATAATTTTCATATCTCTAGGGAACCCTTCACATTAATGGCAATTATTGTATTTTAGTCAGAAGTACATGACCAGGAACCTGTTCCAGTGTATCTTAAGACTTCTGGCAGAGGCACAATTGTGTATTCAAGTAGTCAGGAAAGTAGTCCAACAATTGGCCTAGTGTGAGGACTTATAACTTGTTCACTTCAATGGCCTAAGTCATCAGCTCTTCCCTAGAGGGGTGGGGGAAAGGCCAAATGCAGCAGCTTCCAGTGTAGAAGCTTGGAAATTTCAGAAAAAAATCTAGTGTGTTTTTGTAGAAATAACATTTCATTTTGCAATATAAAGTCCAACTGTCATTGATTTGGAGTTGTGATGAATAGTTTGAAAATTTTTCATTCTAGATTTTCTATTGAAGATTAGAGTAGGGAGAAGGTAACTGAGTGTAAGGTGACATGATTAAACTTGCCAGTACCTACTTGTTGCAGGGTCATATGACCAAATGTTACACTTTTACATATGTAATGCAAAAATTTACAGATGTCAAGGGTTACGACCATGAAATAATCGTGTTATTGGATAGCTATGCTAAAAACATTGTCAAAAACAAAAAAAAGAACCACCCATTCATATAGATAGATAAACCGACAATTTACAACAGCTGGAAATAAGCTAGTTGTCCAAGAATCAGATGTGTTGTTGAGTAAATTGTGATATGGCAACATCACATTGAGCAGCCCAGTAATGCAAGTAAGATAGATATTTGTTCCAATTGTAATTGAATACACAATCGTGTTAGAATGAATACTTCCCTTATTGTTTTGTATAGGAACCTATCTATGCAACTAAAATTCATAAATATGAGGAATGCACAGAAATTTGGGAAGACATAATATAAAGAAGCAGACTTGTAGACATACCAACTACAGCTGTATCAAAGGACATGTAACTCAAATATAGGCTTGACTGAAGAAAGAAAATGGAAGAGTAGCTCAAAAATTGTTATAAGTCACTTGAAGATACAGCATTATTTAGTAAAACCATATGAATACATTAATGCCCTTGAAATATTTAACTTAGTATATTTCCATGTGTACCTTTCTTGATCATTTCATGATTCACATTATAGATTATTTGGGGTGAAGAGATACATACAGATTTTTTTTTTTTTTTGCTTTTTGGAGGGGGGAAAGTAGGGCAATTGGGATTAAATGATTTGGCCAAGGTCACATGGCTAGTAAGTGTTAAGTGTCTGAGGTCAGATTTGAACTCATGTCCTCCTGATTCCAGGGCCATTGCTCTGTTCACTGTGCCACCTAGCTGCCCCTACAGGGATATGTTTTTTATTGTCATCTTTAAGTACCATGGTATTATAGATTTACACTGTAGAGATTTATTTAACTCAACCCCTTCATTTTGCCGATGAGGAAATTGAGGCCCAAAGATGTTAAGCACCCTGATCCACGGTCGCACAGGTAAGAAGTAGTAGAGTTAGGATTTGAACATAGGTCATTTGGTTCCAAAACTAGCATATTTCCCATCACACTAAAGTTCTTTCCAATTTTAAAGTGGTCAAAGTGGGCAGGTACACATGTGAAGCCTTTATGATAGGGTACCATTTCTGTGTTGATGAGTTGGCATCGTTTTTCTGTCTTTCTACATTAATTATAAACCATCCCCTCATTATTCACTTGATCTCTCTTATTCCCCAGTGTTCAAAAGTTCTTCTTTTCATACAGGATCATCTCATTAGAGCTTTTAGAATCATGAGACATTCTGATGTCAAAAGTGAGGCAAAGCAAACCACTTCTGATACCTCATTTACTAAAAAAAAAACAAAACCAAAGAATAGATTCCACATATTAACAATTCATATGCAGTACGATGATATCACTGGGGTTTCCACTTCTGCTATGAAATACTTTTTCCATTTCACTATTGCTGTAATGCTACATTTTCCCTGCAATTTGATTTTTTTTTCTTAAAAAAATATTACTCGGACAGGAGACTCCCACAGAAAGCTCACTCCTGGGAATGTGCCAGTACTCCAAGTTAGTAATTTCTGTTCAGGAATTCCCAGAGGAAGGGTGTAGCTCACCCCGTAAAGAAGCTATGATTCCTTTGAGTTTCAGTACTTTCTTGCTTTAGCTGTTGGTGAAACTCTATAGTATAGGAATATTTAAAAAAAAAAAAACTCAGTCAGCTCATGATGATCTAAATAAGGATAAACCATGGTGGAGCATATTCAGACTTATACTCAACAAATGGTTTCCCTCTGTCACATAGAAGGTTTGAGGTCCACCTGCCTCCATATGTGCTCAGAGAACACAAATTATGTTTAATTTTAAAAACCCACAAAATTAGGATGTTAAATCACCTACAAAAGAAATTACATAATGCATTTTGAATATAAATGACTTGTGGATGGACAATTTATTAATTAATTCAACTTATATACTTATTAAATACCTAGTAAGTGTACTCTGCTAGACACTTGGGGTGATATAAAAATAAATGACATAATCCTTTCCCCCTTGGAGTTTACAACCTAGTAGGAGCAGTAAGACACGTATACAAATTGAGAGGTGGTACAAGGAAGGCAGAAATTGTTACCAATAGTCCATTCAGCCCCTCGGTTTTCCACTGATCAGATAGCACAAGGCAGGACCTCTGGGCCGGTGCTCCCTGATGTTTCATGATTATTGTGATACTTCAGTTGTACGGTTGGTTATTCTTAAAGGAAAGAGGAAGAGGAGAGAAGGAAGGAGGAAGAGAGAAGGACAGGGGAAGGAGAGGGGAAAAGAAAATAGAGACGTGGGGGGGGAATGAGAGAGAGAAGAAAGAAAGCAAAAGGAAGGAAGGAAAGAAGAAAGAAAAAGAAAGAAAGGAAAGAAGAAAGAAAAAAGGAAGGAAGGAAGAAGATGACAAAGAAGGAGGAGGAAGGAGGAGGAGGAAATAGGGAGAGAAGATCAAGAGAGGGGAGGAGAGAGGAGGAGGAGGGAAAGGAGAGGAGAGGAGAGGAAGAGAACATGTGTGAGCCAGGTGAGACCTCTTCCTGCTCTTCCTGGTACATTTTGGATCAGCTGTTTGGGTCTGGTATTTCTGGATGCTGTTCCATGTAGCATTGTGTTCTTTGTCCCTGGGGGTGATTTGTGCCCTGGGTCACGTTGCTGTGTTATTTGGATTCTTGGGCACAGAGAACACTGAAGGGTTTGGCTGCGATGAATTTGAGCCACAAGGTTTGTGACAGCTGCAGCACCTTCTGAGTCATCCTTTACTTTTGTTGGGGGTGGGGGGTGGAAAGGGAGAAGGGGAGCTGGGTCAGAGGTCACAGGACCCTGACAGATGTGCCTTGGCCCTGACCTCTTGCTTTTCAGGGGGTTACATCATCCTAAGAGGCAGATCTACACCATTTCCTACACTGCCCTGCATTGGGGTTTCCATTTGTCATTGTCCTCTGTCCGACTGCCACTTTCCAGCATGCTTTCCCTTGACTACTGCTCTTTCTGCTGCCACAGAAAACAGATCTTGGAAGCGCCTGATGCTATTTGCCTTATTGTGTTTGAGGAGCGCTTCTCCATCTGTTGTGCTTGCTGTGCCCCGAAATTCCATTCCTCTTCTCTCTTCCCTGCTCCCACCCAAATCACCTCATCATGTTTGGAGCTTCTGATTGCCTCAGCTCCTCTAAGTTGATCTCTGCCAGACAGAACTCTAGATCTTAAGATCTTGAATCTCAGAGACCACCTTGTCCTATCTGTACCTGTACAAGAACACCTTTCACAACCTACCCAAGTGGACATGCTAACCTATGGGGCATCAGATTGGTGCTAGTTGGCGAACTGGTTACAGTGCTGGCTGGACCCAGGGTCAGGAAGACTCGAGTTCATAGCCAGACTCAGACATTTAATAGATGTGTGACCCTGGGCAAGTCACTTAACCTCTCTACATTTCAATTTTCCAATCTGTAAAATAGGGATGATAATAGCATCTACCTTTCAGGGTTGTTTCGAGGATCAAGTGAGAAAATGTTTATGAAACACTTAGCACAGTCCCTGGCACATAGTAGGTCTTGTATAAATGAGTTATTATTATTGTTATTAATAAGATTAATAAAGACATTATTTTTTTTTTGCTTTTTTGGGGGCAACTGGGGTTAACTGACTTGCTCAAGGTAACATGGTGTGTGTGTGTGTGTGTTTGTGTGTGTGTGTGTGTGTGTGTGTGTGTGTGTGTGTTACGTGTCTGAGGCTGGATTTGAATTCAGGTCCTCTTGACTCCAAGGCTGGTGCTCTATTCACTGCACCGCCTAGCCAGCCCAAGGCATCATTTTCTTTATCAGCCCAATACACTTTTGGAGAGCTCTAATTCTTAGGAAGTTTTATCCTAATTCTGCCTTTCTACGATTTTTACCCATTTGCTTCTTGTTCTGCCATTGATGCCAAGTAGAACATAGCCATCATTTCTCCATGAAAGCCTTCAAATACTCAAAGACTGCTGTTATATCTTCCCTTTTTAAGTCTTCTCTTCCCCATACTAAACTTTCTCAATTCCTCTGATTGATCTTCCTGTAGCATGACTGTGAAAGACCCTTCGCCATCCTGTTTGCCTTCCCCTGAATGCTTATCAGTCCCGTTCCTCAGTGTGAGATGCAGAGTTCAGCATGCTGCTGGAGATTGTGTACAATGACACCATCCTCTTGCTGGTCCACAGACACGCCACCTTAATGCAGCCAAGATCATATTTTTATCACCATTTGATAGATGGCAGTCCCCAGGAATCTAAGTAATATGCCCCAAGTCTCTATGAGTGGCAGAACAGGAACAAGAATCCAGGTCTCCTGATTTCCAAGTCAATGCTTTTCTTACTCTACTGTACTTTCTTCCCTTCCTTCTCTACCTTCTCACCACTGTCTGTCATGAGTCCCCATGACTCTGTGGAATGACATATGAAGGGTACCCTAGTAGAACTGAATTTTAGGCAACAGATGCTTTTTATCCCTTAAACTACCTAGTAGGTTGTTGCTTCTCTGATGCTTTGAAACCCAGATGCTGTCCAGTCTCCTGCCTTATGCATGAGTTACCATGACAACATCTCTGAGATGGGGATCATTCAGCTTCACCTCAAACACGTCTATGGATAGGGAGCTCACAACTTCACTAGGTAACATTCCATTCTGCAACTTTTAGAGACTTCTTATTTGATCTGAATCTTTGTTCCAATAATTCCACTGGTGAAAATGACAACACTTATATTTTGACTAGGATGTTTCATGGGTTGTTTTGGCCAAAAACAAAACAAAAAAACTCAACAATCCATTATTACCTGGTAGGCAGCTTTCTCATGACAAGTCTTTGCAGATTTAGCTTTGCCAGCTGTATGGTCCATCTTTAATATTATTCTCAGCTTGGTAGGACCTGCTAGAACTAGTTTTCTGATTGGAATAGTCTTTGAGAACCTAGGATCATTTCCACCCTTCCATGAGGCATCCGAGTTGTACTTCAGTGGAACATTTTGTCAGCATGCTACCTAAAATGTGGAGTCCAAAGCTGACTGCAGTCCTCCAGATGAGATGAAGCCAGTTCAGTGTACGGTGGAATTCTCCCCTCCTTTATTCTGAGCATTACTTTTTTAAAAGCACAATATTTTCACTTTATTTTTGTTTTCTTGTTTTTTTCTTTTTTCTTTCTCATGATTTTTCCCTTTTGTTTTGCTTCTTCTTTCACAACATGACTAATGTGGAAATATGTTTAACATGATTGTACACGTATAATCTGTATCAGTTTGCTTGTCATCTTGGGGAGGGGGCATAGGAGGGAAGGAGGGAGAAAAATTTGAACTCAAAATCTTATAAAAAATGAATGTTAAAAACTATCTTTACATGCAATTGGAAAAAATAAAGTGCTATTTATTTAAAAAAAAAAACCAATTGACCACGAAGAGGATGAGTATTACCTTTATACAAAGTGTGATAACATGTTAACTCCTTTGGTAGCCAGGCCACCATCCCCTGCTGGCTAATAGCGACTTTGAAATCAGTTGACACCAACCTCCCCTTCCAGTCATTTTTCAGAACAACTACTTTTAAGCGAGTTTTTCTTATTATATAATAAGTGAATGCTTAATGTTTCCGAACCTAAGTACAAGACTTCACATTTAAAATTAAATGTTAGTTCAAAATTAAATTAAATCAATCCATTGAAATATATTCAAAGTATTAAGTAAGTATTGAAAAACTAGAGTATTCCCTGTTGAATTTCATTTTATTGATTTTGTCCATTTAAAAAATCAGTCAATGCACATTTTTAAAAGCACCTACTATGTACAGCCTTTCAGAACCTCCATTCTTTCATCCAACACTTTCAATAGTCTGCTGTTGAATGGATGGCTGCTTATTAAGTGACTACTATATACCAAAGCTTGGTGGAAGTTTGAAAGCTGAATGGCCTCTGGACTCAGAACTTTCCAAGGGAGAGAGGATTTAGATAGAAGGTGAAAGGAGTAAGTCTTATGGGAGAGGAGCTTCTATAGGGAGGGAAGAAGACAGAGAAAGAAGAGGATCCAGAAAAGGAGACTAGAAGAATTGATTAGAAAGCTAAGAGAAGAAATAGGCAAATGGATTGGAATAGAAACCAAGGGAGAAAAATGACAAAGATATAAGTAGAGTTAAATGTTCCAGGGAAGTCTGGAGAGAAGTCATTGATTTTTGGTAATTATGCTATTGGTGCCCTTCAGGAAAATAGTTTCAGTAGAATTGTGGTAATGCTGGGGAGAGAACTTTTACTTGTTTGATGATCAGTTCTGCTTACATTTATAGAAAATGAATTTATCAGCCATTACTTTATCACTCAGGATCATGTTTACTAAACCAACACTTTCAGTGATTCCAAGTTAAGCCTCACTTTTAAAGATGAATATTCTCCCAGTGATACTTTATGGCTGTGAGTCATGGAATACCATTAGTTCAGAAGAATTTCATTTGCAGGTGAGTCAAAGGGCAGTGGAAAGATGCCCACTGAATGGAAGTAGATTGTAGCATATTATCCACCATGACTCGAATGCAGGAAGTGGCATGAAAGGCAGGGCACATGACCAGAAAGGAAGACGGGGCAGTTATGCAGGGAAAGGAAGGGATAACAGATGGAAATCAACAGTGTTGCAGCAGTATCCTTGGAATATTAAAAGAATCTGAGGAAGACCTTCAACATATTGAATGGGTTCTCTAGGGAGGATTTATGGAAAAGTGTGGACAAGAACCACATGAGATGAAAATCTACGCCAGCATAGGGTGCATTCATCTATCTGACTTGACTTGACAACATCTGTTCAAAGACACTGGCATTAACATATTGCTCAGTGATTAAATTGAGTTGGCACCGAGGGTTAGTTTGCAGAATCGCTAAATATATTGTAATTTGTAATTCCTTTTCAAAACAGCACTATGAGGTAGGTCAATCGATATCTGTCTTGTATTCAGCATTTCTTTTTTAATTTAAGTTTCATTGATGTATTTTTTCTGTCACAGCCATTTATAGATTACTCCCACCCTGTGAGGTCTCTTGTAACAAAGTAAAACAATTAAGTAAAATTAATAATGTAGTGACTTCATCTGAAAGTGCGTACATTTCACATCTTTACCATCCCCCCATCTATAGTTTAAAAAGTGAATAATCTGTTTTCCCTCCCTCCCACCTACCTTTGCGTTCCACAGGGGAAAAAAAGAAAAAAACATATTTTTTGTAACAAATATGGATAGTCAAGCAAAGCAAATTCCCTGGTCACTGAATGCCAAAATATATGTTTCATTCTGTGCCCTAAATCAATCTCCTTTCTATAATGGATACTATGTTTCATCATTTTCCCTTTGGAATCACGAATGGGCGTTGTATTGATCAGGTTGTTTGTTTTTTACATTGTTGTTATTATGTAACTTGTTCTCCGGTTTCTGCTTATGTCTTTCTTCATTAGTTTATAAAAGTCCTTAAAACTGTTCAATTTGATAATATTTATGTTGTAGAATAAATATTTGTGATTTCATCAGTGTGGGAATTCTGTCTGTTTATGCAGATGGTACCTTAAGTTTCCATGGCCCCCAAACCTTATCTTCATTCAGCCCCTTTACATCTAATTAGGCTAATCTTTGGGTGGCACTTACTTCAGTGGTTCTCAACCTTCCTAATGCCGCGACCCTTCAATACTAGTATGTGGGTGTGTCTGCATGTGGGTGGACCTGCCTGGAGATGGATAGAGGAGCCAGCCGTGTCTTGGTTCCTAAGACCATCAGAAATATGTGTTTTCCGATGGTCTTAGGTGACCCCTGTGAAAGGGTCGTTTGACCCCCAAAGGGATCGCGACCCATAGGTTGAGAACCACTGTTAAATGCCTCTAGATTGTTATGGCCTTTCTGAGCTTGTGCCTTTTTTTTTTTTTTTTACCATAGCCTTTGAAAACCACAGATGACATTTCACAGCAAGGTGATGCTAGTGGGGAAGGACTTCCATGGTGAGATTTGGTGTCATTTGACATTTTTTATACAGAAGGAAATAACTTAGGCAAAGGGAATGGAAAGATTAAGATTGTTTGAGAGTTTGGTAATCTTTAGTCTGTTGACTAGGTCAGGACAGGATTTTTCCTCAGAGTAGTTGCCTTGAAAAATTACTTTTAGAGAGAAAATGTTAGCAAGATTTTGCTTGTGAGGGATTAAAGGGTTCTCCATATTTTTGCAGCATAGGTATATAACTAGGATCTGAGGATTAACCACCCACCATAGCATCTGGTTTCCCTCAATGTCAGAGTCTGCCTAGACTGTCTTTAATTTTGGCTCTACACTATCTGGTCTAACTATTTTAATCTATTTACCATCTTCCTAATGTAATCTCATTTTAATTCACTTGAATGCTTGAGTGCAATGGCCAGAGGCCATTGACCCCCTGGTACTGACTTGCCCTTAAGATGGAAAAGTGGCTGAGAGAATTTGTTTTCAGTATAAAGCATCCCCTGATCTTGTCCTGTCTTTGTGGCCTTTCCCCCTCAAGTACAGCCATACTAGCTCCTGTATGTAGGCAGTATGGGTCAGAAACATACATACGAGGACACAGACATCATGAGTCCCTGATGATGCTTTTCAAAGGAGAGTGACAAGAGCCCATAAATCTCAGCCACGAGAGAATGTATCTCCAGATCTTAACTGATGGGTCTAAACTGCCTAGCTATGCCTATCTGAATCCTTAATTTTACTTTAGCCCACAAACTCATGAAAATAATGACTTGTCTGGGAAAAAAACATTGTAGCAACCTTCCCTCTGTTCCTTTGAGTATTTCACCCAACTGTAAGACCCAGTGAAACTGGACTACACCTGAGCCCAGCTATTCTCTGTACCTCCAGCATGGGGACTCTTTGAAGGATTCTCCAACACATCCCATTTGTTCCTTGCTTTCACCTTCCTTCATTTATGCAACTCTGAATTTCCATATTCCTCACTACCTTGACCTTGAGTTGGCTCTAGTCTAGAGAGAAGCATATACAAGTCTTTCAGATTGAGGCAAAAGTTGTCTCAAGTTTTAAGATGTCTTGGTTCTGTTTGTTTTATGTAAATTCTGATGATTTGCCTGGTTTCTGATGCTGCTCCCTTATCTTGACCTCTGGAAGCTGTCTTTTCCCTGGTATCTAAAAACTTGTTTAATTTTTGACCAATTTATTATCTTTCAAAAGTCTCTGCTGCTTGACTCCTGACTGCTTAGAAGTATTCCCCAGATCTAATATAGTCCTAGGCATGTTCATCATGTTCTTTTTCCCTAATGATGTCAGTATTCTCCTCTTTCCTCACAATCTGCCAATGCTTACAGATAAGTGTAGTCTAAAGAACAACACTGATTGTATGGTGCACTCAGGTTTTATACGTTTAATTTGGAGGGAATGACCTATGACCATCTTATTGCTGATGCTATGATATGTCAGATAATTTAGAAGTTTGCATCAGTCCATCTTTAAGCTGGTTACTACCCCTAGTTAGTTCCTCTTTGTCATACTCCTCTCTCTTTTGTTTCTGGGGATTCCTAGTGGTCAAAGTTGAGGAAGGAAGGAGATCTCTCTACCCCATTTCTCTTACGGATTCTAATACCAGCATTATCTTTTCCCCTCACCCCAATGATCTAAGTAAGGTCTTTGAGAGAAAGGTAAAAAAACAGACAAACAAAAAACTTTGTCCATACAAAATTTAGGAACCTCTGACCTGTTTGTTAAGTTTCTCTTAATTTAAACTTCCCTGAAATCTAAATTTTTCTTCTTTTCCAGTCTTATTGGAAAATATTACTTAAGGGAATTTTTTCCTTTTTAAAATTCTGTATTTATGTGTGTCTTTGTATTCAACTTAGCATTTGTTTTGTTTTATTTTATTTTATGTTATAAATATAGGTAGCTTTATTGTCAACAAGTGGCCAAAACAGAATTCGGACTCAGGTTTTCTGATATTAAATGTGACTGTCTTTTCACTCTACCATGGCAGATAGGAGATTTCAAGCTGGGTCTCCTTACTCCTAGTCTAAAACTCCTTCCACTCTACAAGGCCATCTCTGCGGTACAATTTTGATGTTCTGCTCTCTGCTATCAATGTACTATTCTGTTCTGCCTCAAAGATCTTTTAAAAAATGTTCTGGAGTTTTATCTTTAAAAATAAAGTGGTTTTGTATATGTGTGGTGGTGGTGGTGGTGGTCGTAGGACAACACCATTATATTAAAATGTAACTTGGTAAGATCCTCGGAGAAGTAGAATAGTGGAGCAGATGGTCAGTAATGAACTTAGAGTCAAGAAGACTTGTGTTCAAATTCTACTGTGGACACTTACCACCTGTATGATCCTATACAAGTCATTTCACTCTATGGACTTCAGTTTCCTCATCTCTAAAATGAGATGGTTGAATTCCATGACCTCTAACTTAAGGTCCCTTCCAGTTCTAAAACTGTGATCCAGGGAAAGGTAGGGATATTTTATCTACCTATTCATTAATTCATTTTACTAGCTAGTCTGTACACAACTCGCAGGCTATTTTTCATACTAGGCAAAAATGCACTAAATTATATGGGGTAGATGATCTCATAGAGACTTTCAGAGGAGAGTAAGGAGAGGCTGAGAATGCAGGGCCCCCTAAGTTTAGCTGGTAGCAATCAGGCAGAGACATTAATAGTATAGCAATGACAGTCATTCCAGATGAAAAGCAAAGGGACGGATTGAGTGTCAAGCCCCTCCCCCCGACTCCCATAAATTCGTACCTCGGCTTTTGTGCTTCAGCCTTTATCTGTAATAATATTCTGAGTTGAGTATGGAACTCAAACTATACTGAGAGTTTTGTCTATATTCCATCATATTCATTCTACATATAAGGAAATCTGGATGGCTTGGTAACATTCATATTTCTGATCTCAATATTTAAGAAATGCCAAGGTTTAAAATTTGTAAATATATTACTAAAATTCCAAATACACTTATGTGACTAATAAACTGAGTGTTGCTAGCTTGTGGATCACTGGTTTTTGTCCGTCCTTAAAGTTTTGTCTTCTTCTTGGGATATTAAGAATGTGTAGATTTAAAACCACTTTGAACTTTGTTACACTGTTATGCTGTTGTGTTGTGGGTCTTATCCATTTTAGTGTATTATTAGGAAAATGCTACACTTTAAAGATAAGAACTTATTTTCTCATAGTAAAAAAGTCATCATACATTCCATGGAAGTTTGACTTTTTGTTTGAGTCATAAGCTTGAGAAGAAGTGAACTTTTGGAAGTTTTAGACAGCCAAAATCAGGAAGGTCCCTTAATTAGCCCTAAGTATATGGAGTAAAATATTAAAAAATGTGTAATTACCTTTGAAATAAAGAACTTTAAAGAATGGTGAAGCATCCATTATCTAGTATGTGAGTAGTCAACACATATAAATAGGGAGTTTTGACAAAGAAGCATATTTACATTTTTAAAATTTGACTTAATGAATACCCCCAAAATAATCATTTCCATATACATTATAGAACAGAAGGACAGGATTGTGCACAAAATAGTGACTCATTATTCTGTAGAGCTTGATTTTCTTTTTAAGTATACAATAAATTCAGCATGGAACTTTTAAAGCTGGCCTTGTCTGTGGTCACTTCTTGTTGCCTTCTTCTCTCCTCATCTTTTTTTTTTGGAACCCTGTCATTAACTTTCCTGTCCCATCACCCTCCCCTCAACCCCCCAATGCTCACTGGGGGAAAAACCCATATAACAAACATGCAGAGTCAAGCAGGACAAATCCCTGCAGTGATTATGTTCATATATCTGTGTGTGTATGTATGTGTACAGACATATATTTCTCTACCTTAAGTTCATCATTTCTCTGTCAGGAGACGGGTAGCAGATTTCACCAGGTCATCGCTGGGTCTCTGGAATCGCGGCTGGTCATTGTATTACTTGGCTCTATTTATGGAGCTCTGTTTTTAAGGTTCATCAACATTTTGATGATTACTGTTCTGTAGTATAGTTTGAGATCTGGTATTACTAGGCCCTCTTTCCTTCCCTCCCTTTTTTCCCATTATATCCCTTGAGATTCATGACTTTTTGTTCTAGAAGAACCCATTGTTATTTTTTTCTAGCTCTGTAAAGTAATCCTTTGGCAATGAGAACATTTATAGGGAAGCACCTGAAAAAGTTTATATGAAGTAAATTAATTCATGTAGTATTGTCGTCCTTATTACATTGCTCAGTCCACCCATAAACAATGACCCTCTCCTCTCCTCTCCCCCCCTCCTCTCCTCTCCTCTCCCCTCCTCTCCCCTCCTCTCCTCTCCTCTCCCCCCCTCCTCTCCTCTCCTCTCCCCTCCTCTCCCCTCCTCTCCTCTCCCCTCCCCTCTTCTCCTGTCCTCTCCTCTCCTCTCCCCTCCTCTCCTCTCCCCCTCCTCTCCTCTCCTCTCCCCCTGCCACCTCCGCCCTTTCCTTGTCCTCTCTTCTCTTCTCCTCTCCTCTCCTCTCCTGTCCTCTTCTGGACTGAGTCTTCATATCTTACCAGACTGGAAGTAAAACAGCAACTCACGGGCCCAGTTCCAATACTGACGAGTAGAGGAGCTTTCCTCTGTTTTGTTTTTCCAGCCGATGCTGGTTTACCCCTCCTTATGCAACCCAGTAACCCTTTCCTCCTGGGGGCTCATCATATTGGTGCTAGATTTAGTGTGGACATGTGATTAGCTTTAGCTCTGCTGCAGCTCAGAACTCCTCAATTCAGGCGATCCAGCAGCCTCAGCCTATCCAATAGCAGGGTACGTGTTTGCCACCACACATGGCTTTTCCCCCTGTATTTTATATTTCTATTCTTATAGTTTAGAAACTGATTAACTACCAGACCCTATCAAAGAAATGAACATTTTAAAAATTCTAAGTTAGACCACCCACCTCAGCTACGTTGACAAAAATGATAAAATCCAAGGCTGGCAGGGCTGTGAAGAGATGGGCTCACTGTTGGTGGATCCACGTATCTGCTTTGGATAATGTTAATTAGCCAGAACCACAAAACTTCCTACCATCTAACTCACTGACCCCAACACGAGGACGATGGTGTGAGCATGCTGCCCATACCCAATGGGCCGACAGTACAGGAATATTCATAGCAGCATTTTTCATGATAGCAGTAAGCTGGAAATAGTACGTTTGTTCAATGATTGGGGAATATTTAAACTAATTTTGGCATATGAGTGCAGTTGGGCATCTAGTGTTTGGAGCTCTGCATCTGGAGTCAGGAGGACCTGAGTTCAAATGTGGTCTCAGATACTTACTAGCTGTGTGACCCTGAGCAAGTCACTTAACCGTTCCCTCAATTGTAAAACAGTTAACAGATCATAATAGTATGTATCTCCCTAGGCTGTTGTAGAGGTCAAATGAGATCATACTTGTAAATACAATGCCTGGTGCATGATAGGTACTTAATAATAGGTACCTAATAAACCCCTGTTCTCTTCCTTCCCCTTCCTGAAAGATTGAGGTGCCTTAGTGGTATGAACCATGACAAACAGAAGGAACTATATGAAGTCCCACAGAGGAAAGACATCAGGACTAGAGCAGCAAAATGCGGTTTATGATCATTGGTGGGTAACAATCTATAAGAACACACAGAAAAAAGCAGAGTAGGAGAAACTTCTTTTGAAAGGATGATTTTGTCACTACTTTGTTCAAGTTAACATGTTCTGTTATTGAGTGTATGAGGGAAGGACTCTTGTCTCTAAAATGGGCAATGGCTCAGAGAGGAGTTGAGAGGAGAAGAGCTAGGGAACCAGAGGTGATGTCACATACCTGCAGCTCCTGCTACCAGGGAGGCCGAGGCTAGTGAGCCTTTGGAGCCAGAGACGCTGAGCTGAAATGTGTGTCCCTATTAAAGTCAGCATTAACAGGCAGGGTAACGCTATTGTCTTGGTCAGAGCAGGACCAACAGATCCTGCACTGCCAGGATGAGCCGACATAGGGAGGCCCAGCCTTAAGAGAAAGAAATAAAGCAGCCATTGAAAGAGGAAAAGGAGTAACAGACTTCTAAAGTAGGGCAGAATGGAAGTGCTTTCTCCTGTCTGTGTCCCCTGTGTGTGTCTTGGACCTGGGAAAGGCATCCCCGGCTGGTGTTGGTCCCGTTTGTTCTACCTCCCTCCACGCCTCTCTGGTAGTGGCTTTGAAGTCTGTGTGAAGGCTGAAACATCCAGTTTGCTGCCAACACTCCCCTCAGAGCAGCAGCTCTGGAGCTCGGAGAGCGGGTGATGTGCCGGGAGGCGAGAATATTTTAAACGTTCTCTCCATGGCCCCATTGTGTCTAAAGAAGCTCTTTCGTACACCAGAGAGGGGATCTGCGTCCAGTAGTTTATTTTTGAATCTTGAAAATTTATTTTAAATTGACAACACATTTATGTATGGGTAGGCCCCAACATACAGGAAAATTCAATTCCATGAATTCATTTATTTAGTAAAAAAGTTCATCAGTAGGAAATGGACATTGAACAAAGCACAGAATTGCATAGGAGAAATCATATCTGGGAACACCATAGAGTCAAATGACCTCAAGCTGTTCCCTGCCCCCAAACAGTCCATCTTTTTTTAAATAGTGGTGTTTTTCCCGATGCTGCTGCTCTGTACCTACAGTCTGAGGAGAAATGCAGTTGCAGATGACCCAAAGAGCAATGGAAAGGCGTCATAGATGCAGGACATTCCCCATGAGGATATGCTTGTTAGAAGTAGGATAAGAGGGGCAGCCGGGTGGCACAGTGAACAGAGCACTGGTCCGAGAGTCAGGAGGACCTGAGTTCAAATCTGACCTCAGACACTCAACACTTACTAGCTGTGGGACCTTGGGCAAGTCGCTTAACCCCAATTACTCTGCCTTCCCCCCTCCAAAAAGCAAAAAAAAAAATAAAAAAATAAAAAACAAGTAGGATAACAGACATCATCAGGCATGTATATACTTGGGGAAAGGGGTGGTCTATTCATGAGAAAGTTTTTATAGATGGACAGCTTAGGTCTTGCACTGGTATCCAGGTAGTGAAAAAAGCCAAGGAAGATACCAATTGGTCTGTCAGGGTGGGGTCTGTCATGTGGCCTTAAGGTATAAGGTTCCCCTCACTTGATCTAGGTAGTTCTTTTGTGGAGAAATATGGACGAGATGACAAAGGAGGAATGAATTGAGACCTTCAGAGGTGGCAGAAGCTCCTGCACCAAATGAGATCAGAGACCCATGTAAGTGTTCAGGTTCATTTATCAAATTTACAGTGAGAGGCTGTTTCTATGATTTCACTGATACAGGGAACTGCTAGGTGAGGAAACTCCGCTACAAATGCAGGTTTGCGCCTTCTCTGCAACTTAGAGTCTAGTGAGTTGTTCAGAATGCTGAGAAGCTGAATAACTCATCCAAGATCCCCCAGCTGGTATGTATCCCAGGCGGCACTTGAACCCAGGACTTGTTGTCTCTGAGGGCAGCCAGCTCTCTGGCTACCTTGTCATGGCTGCTGCTGTTTGTAAGTTGGTGCTTTGAATTTAGAACATGATTTGTCTTAGAAACCATGTTCTTCATGGTGGCCAGCTGACAAAAGCCTACTTAAACCCAGTGTGGAGCTGAAAAAGCACTTGTAATGAAAATACAGGAAATCAGTTAATTGCACAAAACAGAAAGTCAACAAAATTGAGTAAGAATCAGTTTTATCATTTTTCCACAATGTTGGTGCTTGAAGAACAGAAAGCTTAATGTGAAGGTGTCTCTAGCCCGCTTCAGGGTCTGCAGAACATTTTACTACATCACCTCATTTTATTGTTATGACAGCCCTGTGAGCTGGGTGCGGTTATTATCTCCATTTGTGCAGATGGAGAAGCTGAGGCAGACAGAGGTTAAGTGACCAACCCCAGAGTCACAGAGCTTGCAAATGTCTTAGCCTGGATTTGAACCCAGATCTTTGTTTCTAGTAAACTTTTTATTAAACCAGAGGGGTAAAAACACAATGATGCATTCTGGTCTTCAAAATGAAAGGATCTGAAGTCAGATGCTAACTTGATTTCCTTCTCTTCCTCCTGGGTTTTTTCATTATATACTCAGTGACACTGAGATGAAAAAAGCCTTCAAGGTCATTCACTCCAATTTCAAAAAGGAATGTTTTGAAACATTTCAGGAGTAAATGGTTTTTTTTTTAATTTTATTTTAGTTTGCATCATTCATTTCCACAAGATTTTGAGTTACGTATTTTCTCCCCCTCTTTCCCCCACCCACCGCCCCAAAACAGCCATCCCAGTGTGTCCCCCCTCCCCTAGTCTATTCTCTCC
>CM053580.1:218677591-218760423 GCA_028627135.1 Pseudochirops cupreus | reverse complement strand
GTGGGCGGGAAGCTACAACGTGGAGGTGGGTGCAAAACCTCTGCCTTTCGCTTTTCCCCTCTGGAGGCCTTCAGGCTGGACTGCTTTTCTCCCCCTTTCGCAATTCCCACTGACCTAGTTCTGAATGCTGCTTGCAGCTGCCGCTAATCAGCTCACCAGAGAGGTTCCTCTGCTCTTCCTGTGCAGTGGCCCCCGGGGCACAGCCACAGCTTCAGGCCAGGCTGGTTTCAGTTTGCAGTGCTGATATGGTTCCACGTAGCCGAGCTGACTTTAGTGGGAAGTATCTTTGTGTGCGTTTTGGAGTTCTAGGATTGGTTTAGAGTCCTATTTTATGGGTATTTTGGGGTGGCTATGTGAGAGCTGCAATATGTTGCTGCTGCTATGCCGCCATCTTGGCTCCGCCCCCGTAAATGGTCTTTTTACTCAATTTTGACCCTTAATTCTCAACATGCCTCAAAGAGAAATTAGATTTCTAAGAAAATTCTGGGCTCTGTTTAAGGCAAGAAGATTCAAAACTCAAATGCTTCATTGCAGCAATTTGTGCTATGCTGGCTGCTGCAACACTGTAGACAAAATGAACACAAAACAGGACATTGTCATCACTACAAACTGCTTTAGGTCTGTGAAATACACGCAGGTCAAAATTCAACCAGATCAATTAATGTTTGTAACTAGAATTTCAGAGTAATGTCTGTACGTGTCCTGACTCTAGTTAGTAAGAAATCTTGACCTAAGTCCAGGCCCCTTTCTAATGTATCATTAGGATCAGGATGTGATATTTTTCCTTGGTGGACTTTACTCGAACTAAAATCATCACAAGAGCAAATATTCTGTTGGCTTTCCAGGAGATTCATAGAGAAAATGGTGAGGCAAAATGTAGGTAGAAGTTGCCAGTGGTCACTTTGGTCTCAGGTTTTAGATTCTCTTATCCCATTGTTCACATTCTGTACAGTGTTTTCTATAACTTGAACTATTTGTAAGAGGCTTTGCACTGTCATGTGAAAAAACTCTTCCTTATTTCTTTTGAGAAACTCTCCAACTTCATTCTCTTTCTTTTTCTTCTTCCTTCTTCCTTCTGCTTCTGGTTCTTTTTGTTGCTCATTGGACAGGTCAGTTTGTGGAGATGGTCAGATTTCTAGATGACTGCTTGGATGAGGTAGATTTATATTTGCTATTTCCCAATTCTTATCCTGTTCTTTTGCCTCTAGAAATTGAGTCAGGAGATAAGGTTGAGTGGCCATTGGATCCGGGAGGTGATTGGTAATCTGAAATTCATCATGTTCCTGATTCCTAGGTTGACTTAAATCTTTCCACTTGACCTTTTTCTTCCTAGGGGTATTATTGTCACAAGCCTTTTTCATGCCCTTTTCTGAGGCATCTTTGTCTTCGGAATTTGAAATGACTAATCCAATCCCTTGATTGTGACTCAGTTCATTATTTTCTTCGCTGAATTTGACCAGGAGGGAATCTAAAATGTCAAATGGGTTTGGAATATGATTGACAGACTGCAGTGCTCTCCCTTTTTCCTCATCTTTAAGTAGACTGGATTTCTGTGCTGTATACTGGATCCTTCCACCAGTCTCACTGGGGCTTGTCTTCCGCACACCTCTGTCCATGGTGGTTTTTTCTGCACAATGTGAAGTGATGAAACCTATGTTTGTGAAGTTTCCCTGGCCTGATTTTTGAATCTCTTGACCTTTTGCTGGCTCCTGAGAGTGAAAAGTTTACTCAGTATTCAAACCAGCAAGCCCAAAGTTGAGTTTTCATTGAACTTAGATTTTCCTGACTCCATGTTTAGCATTTTTTTTTGGAGTGGAGAAGGCAAGGCAATTAGAGTTAAGTGACTTGCCCAAGGTCACACAGCTAGTAAGTGTGTCACGTGTCTGAGGCTGGATTTGAACTCAGGTCCTCCTGGCTCCAGGACTGATGCTCTATTCACCTCGCCACTTAGCTGCCTCCCAGATGTAGCATTGTATCTACTGCACCACCTCCTAGATACCTAGATAAGAAATGAGAGGGAAACCTTTGTGGCGATTCAGAAGGGGAACTCTAAACACTTCAGGGTGCAAAGGTTCATGATACCAGTTTTTCTGGGGGTACTTGAAAAAGTTTGTGGGGAAATCTGAGCTGCTGGCTTTTTTTAATCAAGGAAAATTACTTTTTAAGACATGAAAGAAATTGTAGTGGTTTGGAGACAAGCATCTCAGGCAGTGTCTTGGTATTGTCTGCAACCTTTTGTTTGGTAGGAGGCCATTATTAGAGAAATTATCTAAATGGGAGTCTAACAGCTCCTCTATGTCATATTCCTCCAGATTAGAGTCAAGTTACTTTCTTTGTTAAGTTTCTTTTTACTGACATTCTTTAGAATTTCCTCAGACCTCTTAAAATAATGAACAAAGAAAAAGGTTTTTAAAATTTTTCTTCCAAAAACCCCATCCATATAGTCTCCACAATTTCATTACAACATTTTTCAGTGGTGTTTTTACAACATATGTATGTTTGTGTGTAAATTATATGTGTAAATATGTGCACATACATACACACAGACACACATACATATATAGTCAGAAATCTTTGAAGATAAGTATTTCCTCTCTTCTGTACCCCTATTGGATAAAGGTTATATAAGTGGTATAGTTAGTGTTAAGTAATCTTTTATTTTTTTAAACCCTTTGGTCCATTATCTACAAAAATAGCTTACATTAGGAAAGAGAAACACTCCTTGATGTTAGAATGAAAATAATTGGAACCTAAATGTCCTCCTGGTGCATTGTCTCATAAAAGAACATTTTTGAAGGGAATATAATTGAAGGCCAAAATGATAAAAAAAAAAAATAAACAATTTCATTTCATCTAATTTTATTCACCACCTGAGGTTCACAGAAAGGTAGATGAGTAGCTTTCCCTCCAAATCAGTCAAGTGGTCTTTCCTGGCTCAGGCATGGGAAGTGCCTTTCCCTGGAAATGTAGTATCTTCCAGGCACTTTTTTTCCTTGCAGAAGATCTCAGTTTTATTCATCTTAAACATTTGAAGAAACACCATAGATTTCTCCTTGGTTATTGAGACAAATGTCTCAAGAAAACCAGAAGCTGGTTTTTGTCAGCATGAGCAATTTCCCCGCTCACCTTAATGCCATGTAAGATTGCCCTGGCTTTCAACCTTTCACACCACCTACGATGTGCTGCAAAATTCTTTTGTGGCTTTACCTAATTTCAAATCTTCATTTAGACTAAGGACTTTTTCTTGAATCAGCATCTCACCCTAATGGTGATCTTCAAGGTCTACAACCAACAATTTTTCCATGTCAGAAGTAATAACACTTTTTAAATATTATGGTTGATTTTTATGGATGTAGATTCTTCAGATTTAAAAAAAACTTCTGGCTTGGTCTTTGAGGACCATCTTGGTTAAGCCAAGTACATGCCCAGTAGGATTCAAAGCAGTGCTCTCCTTCTTTCCTGGAATGACTTATGGTGTCTAATTTCTCATAAAAACTTAATGGATTTCCTTTTGCCCAGAATAGGTGTATGACTTAGAAAGCCCTCGCCTTTTCATCCCCACTTGGGCTGTTATGATATACACATACATATATATTTATATATATACACACATAGCTATCTGTGTGCATATATATATATATGTGTGTGTGTGTGTGTGTGTGTATATGTATATATATATATATATATATATATATATATATAATATGTATAAGCAAGAGGGAGAAGAGGGGAAGGGAGGGTGGAGGGAGGAAAGGAGAGAGAAGAGAGAGACAGAGAAAGACGGAGACAAAGACAGAGACAAATAGAGAGACTTAAAAGTGAGAAAGAGAGGAAAAGATCCAGAGATTTTCCCGAGGCAGCTGAGCAAGGCTTAAAGAAGAGAGAATGGAGGAAGTAGAAAAGGAGGTTATATGTTATGTGTGAGTGTGATTGCTCTCAGGTGAAGCTAAGTGAACTGCCAATGGGGAAAGACAGGAGAGAAAGAAGGGAGTCCATGGTGTTCCTGGTGTAAGGATGGAGGAAAACCAAGGAGATCTGGGTAGAATGGTTTTCCTGCTGTGAGGAACTTCATGAGACCTGAGCCCATGTCTTGTCTAAACATTATAATTCTTTTAGCAATTGGCAGATTGATTTCTGCACATATTAAGAGCTTCATCAAAACTTGTTTCATTGAATTGACAACATGCAAAACAAGACTTCTTTGAGGTCTGTAGTGCGCTATTATTTCCTCCATTTCACAGAGAAGGAAACTTGGAGAGGTTAAAACGATTTCACTGCACACAGTCATATAGCTATGAAATAGCGAAACTAGGAGAGGTCTTTTGATCTGTGTTGTAGTGTTCTTCCCGCTACCTTGCTATCTCTCACACAATAAATTACTTAATTCCCACCAAATATTTATTTTAACATCTAAAGACAGGTGGACATAAGGACAGCACAGTGATGACTTTATAGCAGGTAGGTATCCTGATGGCTGGAGTGTTGGACTTGGAGTCAGGAAGACCTGAGTTCAAATGTTGCCTCATTCACTAATTTTATGACCCTGAACCGAGTCACATAACTTTTCTTCCTTTCTGTTCCCTCATGTATAAAATGGGGAATGTAATAGCACCTGCTCATAGGCTTGTGAAGAACAAATGAGATAACATGTAAAATGCTTTGCAAACCTTATGATTCTCTACAAATACTGACACAAAGGCCCCTGGGGATTCTTGTGAAAAGGAGGTGGGCAGGTCATGTAGCCACAGCTGGGAGATAACCGAGCCTGAGCATTGACTGTAATCCATGAAGTCATGGAAGTATGTTTTGCTGGGGATAATTAGGAATTCATTTTAATTGTTGTAATACTTACCGGTCATCCATCCATTTCAGTGTGTGTGGATGACATGCATAACTTCAGAATCAGCTGTTTTACCACAATCATTCGAAAAACACTTTTCTCTTCCTTTTTAAATGGACATTTTGGTGAACCATCGAATAGCTTACCAGCGTCTAAACATTTCCATTACTCTTCACTCTAATTCCTTTGTACTCGATCCTTTGAGCTCTTCCACTTCTTTAAAAACACACACACACACATACGTATTACCATCAGGATAGCTTGTGATGAACCCTCATTTCTTGCTATTTTCTGTAAACACGGTGTCAGACCATATAATTACCCTGTAGTCAATGTATAATGTTGTATGGCTAAACATGGAAAGCCCTTATGCCTTGCTGATGGGTGAAGAGGATTTCTTAAATTCTTTTTAGGGCATTTTAGAAAATATTAATGAATTATTCAAAATTCAGAAAGCATCACTCAATGTCAAATGATTAGTCAAACTGGAAGATTTTGGAATGCTGCTTGCTAAGTTAATAAACCCATGGTACTGGAAGGACAAAAATGCATTTTGTTTTGAGACATTACGCAATTTGCATTGAAAAACATCCATCTTCACTGCAGATATGCCTGTGTCGGATTTTGCAGGGTATGTTAATGTAATAAAATCCTCAATCCAAATGTGTTCGCTAAATCTAAGACCTGTAGAATCCAGTGAATTTCTCTGTATGGCTTTCCTGACTGTAGTAGAGTGAAGAGCCGACACTAGGTCTGTGTCTCTGGGCACCTACGGGGGTTGCTAGGGAATGGTTTTCAAATGCTTCATCGTGCAGCAGATTGGACTTTTTTTTTGAAGCATTGTCATGGAAACCAAATGCATCATTTCCTGGTCTGACTAATTTTTCTTTTTAATAAAAAAAAATAACCCAGGGTTAGCAAGAGTATAATAAAGAGACCCAGCAGCCTTATAGGGAAGAAGAGTGGAACTACTCCATCTTTTGCTGTAGGAACGTTTAACTGTGCTAAAATCAGAAGCAGCCTAGGATTCACATTGGCCAAGGGCTTATCTGGAGAAATTGGCTGAAATTGATCAGTTCACCTTGTTTTTCCGGTACATTGAGGAGAAAAATCTTAAATTCACCCCACTGACTTTTTCATGTGTTATTTTATTAGTATCAATCCCTAATCTGTGCATGAAGTTGAAGTTGTAGGAAGGGGGCACGAGAAAAACAGTTTTACTTTTAGCTCTGACAAGATTAACAGATTGGTTTATTTTTTTTTGGAAAAAGTAAGGCTGATAAGAGAATTCATCTACTGATCTCTTACCCACCATTTAAAACAGTGGTCTCTAGAGTTTTTTGATTGTGTAGTCTAGTAATAGTTGAAAAAAAATTTATTGGGGGGGGGGGGCTAGATGATGCATTGAATAGAGCACCGGCCCTGGAGTCAGGAGGACCTGAGTTCAAATCTGGCCTCAGACACTTAACACAAAAACTAGCCATGTGACTTTGGGTAAGTCACTTAACCCCAATTGCCCTCCAAAAAGCAAAACAAAAAAATAAGAAAAAGTTTATTGGAGCACAAACCTCCAATGTGCATATTTATTTGTAGCTTATATAAAGGTAAAACTGTTCTAATAATTACGTATATTATGAAACTTATTATGAAAATATTATGAAAATTATTATGAAATGATCTTATGAAAATTATTATGAAACTTGTTATGAAAATACAAAATGATGAGATAAAGATAGAATAATACTTGACCTCTGGAGTCCTGTGGGGAGCCATTCATATTTAGTGAGTTGGGAAGTAACATGACCAGACCTCTCCTTTAGGAAAACTACTTTGGCAGTTGGTGAAACATGAATTGGAGGAGGGAGAGACCTGAGGCAGGGAGGCTATTTAGGAGGCTCTTGTTCTAGTCCAGGTGAAAGTTGATAAAGGTTTGAACTAGGGTAGTGGGGAGTAGAGTAGACAGAAGGAGACAAGTACAAGAAATGTCGTGAAGGTAGAAATGATAAGATTTGGCAACTAATTGGATATATGAGGTGAGGGAAAGTGATGACTCCAAAATGACACTGTGGTGCTGAGCCTAGGTGTGGTAGGACCAATATCTTACCAGGGTTCTCCCTTCTCCATCACTTCCCTCCATACGTGGGTTAGGCTAGGTTTTCCCTCAGGCATTACTTCCCTTGAAGCATCTTCCCTGATGGCTTCTTGCTTGGATTGATGGATGACCATTCAGAGGTAGAAAATGTTTTACTCGTGTGAAGTAGGTGCCCTTTAGACTTGGTAGATGCCCAGAGACCACGAGAGTCACCAAAAATGTGACAAATTTCCATATGAAGACAAGTGGACCACACCTACTTTATCTAAGTGCTACTGTATTTCTTTGCTGTTTTAGGGCTAAGTAAATCTCCTTTCTTTGACTGTTCAATGATCTTTAGTTTTTATTTCCTTTCAACATTAAACCTGAATTAAAAGGGTGCAAGGGTCAGACCCACCCATAGCCCTGAGTAATTTTAACGATAGTGATGCCCTTAACAGTAATGGAAAAATTTGGAAGATTGGTAGAATGGAGTGGGGAAAGGGAAGATAATGCAGTGGAATCTGTGATACGGATTACAATCCATCCATTCCTGTTCATTCTTCATGATTCACTTGGACTCATCCTCAACAAAAGGGGGCTGGGGTTAGAGGAGCCTACTGTAATCACAAGGTCATCTGGAGAGGTAAAGGTGAATATGCTTGGCAATAGGGCAGTCATTTTCCCAATGACATCCATGTGGCTACTGCTCTAGGGTCCCTCACAGGTTTTTTAGCATATGACTGCCCTAAGGGGAACACAGGAGGACTGGAAGCAGTGAGGGTGAGAGCTTGTAGAGTGAGGGAGGGAACAGAGTGGAGGAGGGTTGGAAGATGGGTGAGGATGGTTTTGATGTACACTGTGCTCCAATATTAACTATGGTGAGTAGGGTGGGATTCAACCTGTCTTCATATTCTTGTATTGCTTGATCACACTCCCTTTGGGGTCAGGCCATAGTCTCCACTTTCTAAACCCAACTTAGACACTACGATTTTCACAAAGGTTTCTTTGATCCTTTCTATCTGGAACAATGTTCCTCCTTGGACTTTATGTAGTACTTTATTTTTCAGTTTTCTGATATGTTAACCAGGTGACATTGTGCATTATTATAGTTAGCTAGGCTTACATGTTATTCCCTTACTTGGCTGTAAGGTCCATGAGGGCAGGAAATATGTTTTATCTAAATGTTCTCCCCTTATATCAACCAGTACAGGATTGCTACAAGTAGCAGGTGTGTAGCACATGTTTGTTGAATGAATGAATGATTTTAGTTTCAAGAAGAACTAAGGTTCTTGGGACAATAATTGTCAATATTTTCTGGATTGTAATGGGAGCTAAGCCCCTGATTTTTCTCTATTATGATCATATAGAGGAGAAAATCTTTCTTGGACACTCCCTAACTGCTCTACCATCCAGAATGAAGAGGTGGTGGACAGAATTCTGGACTTGGAGACAATAAGACCTGAGTCTAAATCCTGGTTCAGACACTTACCATCCTGCATGTTTTCAGAAAGTCACTTAACCTTAAACATCAGTTTCTTCATTTATAGTAGTACTACCTCATAGAGGTGTTGTATCAAAAAAAATGAAATAATGTCCATGAAGTGCTTTGCAAACGTTAGTGCTCAATATAAACACTGGTGACTATTGTTATCAGGGATGGTACTACAGAGTTCACCTCCTGTCCATAAGCAAATCTTTCTCCCAGACTATGCCTTGGAACCCTTTCACCTTTCACTTTACCTTCCAGGGAAAGACATGCACTGATGGATAGGTATAGTTCTTTGGATACCCAAAGGATAGGAGAAGGGGATGTAGGGGATTTTTGTTTTTCTTTTCTCTTCTCTCCCTTTCTCTCCCCTCTCTTACCCTTACCTTCCCTCCTCTCTTCTCCTCTTCTCCCTCTGTTTCTCTCAAACTAGAAGTCCAGCAGCCATTACAGACTCAATACCACAACTGAGCAGTACAAGAGCTTTGACTTACTAAGTCTCTGACCTGGGTCACTTTGTTCCTCCTTCAGCAATCCATGGCTCCCTTTTTCCATGATCTTACCATATTTGTACCAGACAGTTCAGACACCTGATTGGTCTTACTCCCTAAAACTCAGAACTCCCTAGCTCAAGCAGTCTACTAACCTCAGCCTCTTCAGTGTCAGAAATACAGGCATATACTACCACACCTTACAGAAATGGGTATATTTAGGAAGGAAGATGTTCAGTACATTTTTGGAGGTCTTGACTTTGGCATGCTATTAAGCCATCCAGGTGGAGATGGATAGCAGGCAGTTAGAAATGTGGGATTGAAGTTATGACTGAGAATAGGGATAAATATACATGTACACACATATATATGTTTATATACACATACGTGTATGTATACTACAAATCATTTACCTGTTTATACATACAAACATAAAACACACACATATATATGCACATATATAGCACACATAGGCAGCTAGGTGGTGCAGTAAATAGAGCACTGGGTCTGGGGTAAGGAGCAGTTCAAATGTGGCCTTGGACACTTCCTAGCTGTGTGATCCTGGACAAGTCACTTAACTCTGTTTCCTCATCTGTAAAATGAGCTGGAGAAGCAAATGGCAAACCCCTCTAGGATCTCTGCCAAGAAAACCCCAAATGGGGTCACAAAAAAGTCGGACAGGACTGAAAGAACTGAACAATACAACAACATACATACACATATACATGTGCATATATGTATATATAATTGACTGTTAGCCATGTGGGAAGAGATGATCATTGAACCGATAGAAGCTGATGAGATCATCCAGGAAGAGAGGAGAGAAAGAGAGAGATGGAGACGGGACAGAGAAGTCCTTGGAGTGGCCTTTTGGGGAAAGTTCAAACTCTGAGGGTGGAGGGGGTGAGAAATGGATACCGATCCAACTGAGGATAATGGGACAAAACAGAGAAGAGAGGGAGGATGTGGAGATAGCAGTGTCATGGAAACCAGAGGAGTATTGAGGCAGGATGAGTGGCCAAAGGTCAGAAGCTGCAGAGTGACTAGGGAGGGTGAAGACTGAGAAAGGGCCATTAGGTTCAGCAGCTGAAAGATCATCGATAACTTTAGAGAGAGCGATTTCAGTAGAATGATGGGATCCTGATCCAGATTTCAAAGGGTTGAGCAGTGAGGGGGTGGTGAGGATGTGGAAACCGTGACTGTAAACGGCTCTCTAGGAGTTTGGCAGTGGAAGTTAGGTGACATGTAGGAACACAGCTTGAAGAGATGGAAGGAAGGGTCAACAGAAGACCTTTTCTTAAGCATAAAGGAGACCTGAACGTGTTTGTGGGCAGAGGGAAGGAGCCAGTAGACAGAAAAGGAAAGCTTGGCCACTTATTAGCTCTATGATCTTGGGTAAGTCAGGTAAGGTCTTAGCCTCCTCATCTGTAAGATGGGGATGATAATAGCCCCTCTATCTACCACAGTGGGTTGTTGTGAGTATCAAATAATGTAACAGTCGTGAGAGTGCTTTATAAATTTCAACTTTCTATATTAATATGATTATCAATAAAGTCACAAAACAAAACAATACTACCAGATTTCTTTTGTCGTCATTGTCTCTCTACTAAGACCTCAGAGAAAAGTCAGACATGGTGGCATGCCTATAATCCTTCCTACCAGGGGCTGATGGATCTGTGGAACTTCTGGATTCCCTGGATTCCGAGCTGCAATGGGTGAGGCTGATCAGCATCTAGATTAACTTTGTCATGAAGAGTGTGAGACCTAAGGAGCAATTAGGGGAATGAGGGGAGGGGCCCAGGTAAGAAACATGAGCACTGTCATGCCAATAAGAAAGGACTGGGTCAGTGAGGGGCCACTGTACTGCTAACCTGAGCTAGACAGGGATACCCAGTCTTAAATTAAACCAAACCAAACTCAGAGACGTGTATTGCATTGTTCCATGGCTATTGGCTGGAATTTATTTTTAGTGCTATAAAAATGTGTACTTTAAAAAGATTTTCAAAAACTTCTCCAAGGTCAGTATCCTTTGCTGGTGCAGATAGCAGCCTCTCTATACTTGCCATGGTGAAAAGAATTCATCATCTGGTGGCCAACTTTTTCCTGATGAGCCTCTCAGAATTTAGCTAGTTGAGGTCCTCAGATGAATGAATCAGCAAACATTTATTAAGTGCCTGCTATGTGGGCGCGTGAATCGAGAGAATGAGAACACATTTACGAAGCACCTATTATGATGCAGGCATTGTTCTGCATTGTGGAAACAGGAATGTAAAATGTGATGCATACTTCTGAATCAGTCGCTGTCCTAAAGCAGTTTACATTCCAATAGGAGACAACACGTGCAGCTGTGTAGTGACCAGGGAAGGGAGATCTGGTTTGGGTCGTTACAAATGGTGCCAAAGCACAGTCTGTTGATTGTCACACCTATCCCAGTAACAATAATAGTATTGGTTTGCTTATTATTCTCTGAGCTTTCCTGGTAGAAGATAGGATCATATGTGGTAAATAGACTGGGCCCACATAGATAGATAGAGTAGGTGAGATAGAGTAGGCTTGAGACATAGCTTGATATATAACCACAGATCAGAACAGTTCCACGCTAGGATCGAGTTCCGTAGCTGAACAGATTCATTTCCCTGGGGTGGTATGGGGAGGGAGGTTTATACATGGCCTACTGAGTTTGGTTTTGGAGGGTGACCTTTTCAAAAGTGGGTCATTCCAGTTGGCAGGGCATGTGGCAAGATGGTCACGTGTCAGGCACTGTGCCAGGTGTTGGAGATGCGAAGACAAACAAACAAAAAACCCAATCCCTAGTCTCAAGGATGAGACATTCTACTGGGAGAACTATCATGAGCATCCATATAGAAGACAGAGAGTTCATGACTGGGCTATGTGAAAGCCTTTCTGGCTTGGTAGAGCTCTTTAAAAGTGGCATAATAATCACTGTGCAATTAATGAGCCTCCTTGGATTAGGACTTCGGTCCTTGATAGTTTTAGGAGCTGCGAAAACTATAAACAGATCAAAAACATGCGGCATCTGTTAACTGGCGAGTCTGGACTTGCATGTGAAGGACATAAAACAGAGAACACACTTAAGAAAAAAAATTGCTGTCGTCAAAGTCACCACGCATTGAAAGGGATGATTTGACAGTTGAAAAGAATAACGTGTTAGGATTTGGAAAGAAATAGAAGATTCTCCTCTTTAACATTTCCTTTGCAAGAGCGGTGCTGTGTTCTCCCTGCATTCTCTCTCTTGCTCGTCTCTTTGCTACCTCCCCCCCTACCCCAGCCATCCTAATGTACAGACATCCTGCTACATCTGTGCATATGTGCAGCCGTGGGTGGGTGACTTCCTCACTCCCATCTGTGCCTGAGCCAGGGGAATACCCCGACCCTCTGTGCTTTGTGCAGGGATGCCAATATCCTGAGTTTTTAGGCAGTGGGCCAGGAAGGGTCTCTTTTGCTCATCAATACGAGTAGATGTAGTCTGTGTGGGAGTCCTTCTGTTCCATGTGCACATGTGCAGAAATGGCTTAATACCTAAGCTTGGGAATATTCAGGAGAGCTTGCCTTCTCCCCCTACCTACGCTCTATTTATTTCAGCTATAAAAAAAACCAACAAAAACCAGCTTGGTAGATGTCATATGTTAACTGAATTAGTCATTCCATGGTGCTCATGATCAGAATAAATGGGTTTCCTTTAGTCTGTGTTGGCAAAGCTGATAGTGATAGGGACAGGGAAAGAGGGAGTCGGGGGTCATAGTGCAGGTGACTGGAGCCTCACTTACCCTGTTGCAAAATGGAGCTTTGCTTCTTGTGTTCAGTTTCGTGAAAATTGCTTAAGACCTCGTGACCAAATAGAGAAGGGTCTGACGGCTTTTGTAATAGTATCCCCTTGCCTACCTGGAGGGCGTTGTGGTAGAAGTAGCTCCGGCCACGGCATCTGAGGGCCTGTGTTCATCCGAGCTCTGCTGCCTGTTTGACACTGAGTGAGTCACCTTATCCTCTCCCAGCCTCAGTTTCCCCTTCTGTGAGATGTGAGGGTTCAAGTGAACATTTGCTGGTGTTCCCTCCGGTTCTAAATCCATGATGTCATCAGTAATTATTAATGTGTGCAAAGGGGCGTTTTCCTGGAGGCTTCTGGAAGTTAAATGAGCGTGTAGAATGTAATAGGAATAATGATAACCACTGTCCCTGAAGTTCTCTAAGGTTTATAGAGGAGAAGGAATCAAGGTTCATGAGGCACATGCTCCATGTGCCAGGCTCCGGATGGGGGTGCTTCACAAATATTGGCTCGTTGGATCCTCACAACAACCCCACGAGATCGTTGCTATTATCTTCATTTTACAGTTGTGGAAACCAAGGCAGAGGAAGGCTAATTGACATGCCCAGGGTGGCGCAGCTAGTAAATGTCTGAGGCTGCATTCGAACTCAGGTCTTTCTAATCCTTGTTCCACTATACCACCTAGTTGTCATTCAGTCATGTCCCGTTCTTTTTGGCCCCACTTGGGGTTTTTTTGGCAAAGATACTGGGGTGGTTTGCCATTTCCTTTTCCAGTTCCAGATGAGGAAACTGAGACAGACAGGGTTAAGTGACTTGCCCAAGGTCACACATCTAGTGTATGAGGTCAGATTTGAACCCAGGTCTTCCCGACTCCAGGCCAGCACTCTATATCTGCTGTACCACCTAGCTGCCCACACCACCTAGCTGCTTCATATGTACATTATCTCCCCATAATCCTTTGAGGTGGGTACTACAAATGTTATCTGCATTTTAAAGTTCAGAGGATCATAGCTTTAGAGCTCAAAAGTGCCTTGGAGGCTGTTAAAGTGGACCAGACTCAGGCCACATACCCTATGGGATAAGGTTTGATGTTAAAGTAAAATGAGGCCTTTCAGGTCATTGAGGAGTTAAGAATAAAGGTTTACTTAGCCCTAGCATAGAAAGGATGTTCAATGAGTCTCAGCATTTCACTTGGTAGTCATGTCTCTCCTTTGCTCAATATGGAAACACGTCTGGTCATCAGGGCAAGGTATGGTGATTCGCATTGCCTCAGGACAGCCACCAAGCCAAAAAGACCCTGACTATGTGTCACTGGGCCTTTTATAGCCTCTGATGACCAAGCTGCCGTATGGCCAGAATCTATCGGGAAGCTGTACCAAGGGAGGGGCAGCTGGAGCCTTAGCCTCCTGAACCAGGAGAGTCCCAGGGAACTTGAGCCTCACCATCTTTTGGGGCAGGCAGAAGGAAATCCTGACATTCCGTTAACCCAGATAACCGGAAGAAAGGCAGGTTGATCAATGAGCAACCAAGAGAAGTCCAGGCCCCTCATCCTCCATGCTGGAGTGTTGATTAGCATTTGGATCTAGACCATTCTTTTTGGGGCTCGTCCTTCAGGGCTCTTTACTTAGATCCCCTTAGTTGGGGGTGAAGAGTCGTCATGTGTAGACCATGCCGTGATATTCACACCAGAGCCCAGAGTCAGAAACCAGCCCCAACAAACACCTCGGAGGATATTTCATTGAACAGGGCTGCACGGGAGACATTCTGTTCTTTGTGTGGGGAATGGGCGATTTCCTGAACCTCTAATATATCTCCCTCTTCAGAAGTACATTCTTACCTCCCAGTCAGGAGAAATAACCCAGCGGGGTCAAGCAAATGACGTTCCATCGGCTCCATAACTACTTTGGTTTGGCATGAAAATATGGAGAGTTTCTTGGCAAGAAATGCCTCTGTTACTGTTAAATTATGCATTCAAGGCATTTTGCTTTTTGTTCGTGTATTTTTAGTAGTTCTGCTATGCTCTGGGCACTTAAAAAGGTAGAATTTTTTCTATCTTTCCATGCTAGTAAAACTAACCAGAAGAGCTCATTTTTTAAAGAATTGACTTAGGCTGATGGTCGAAAGGGATCTAAGGAGATCTAGAGCCGAAGAGAACTTGAGAGGCCATCTAGTACCAGCCTCTCGTTCCATGGGTAAGGAAACTGAGACCCAGCAGGGATGAGGAACTTGCCCAGGACTGGACAGATTTCAAGTAGCAGAGCCAAGGCTTAAACCCATAGCCTCTAACTACCAGCCCATGGATCTTTCCGTTATACTATGGCTTCCTTCCTTCTGGAGGGAGGAGTCCTAAAGTTCCACAGATACCTTGTGTCATCCTCATACTGGCTAGCATTTACATAGCACCCTGAGGTATGCAGAGCACCTTATAAATGTTATCTTACTTTATTCTTATGACATCCTGTGAGGCAGGTGTTAATCTGACCCACATTTTACAAATCAGGAAACTGAGCCCGATGGAATTTAAGTGACCTGCCCAAGGTCACATTGCTAAGGAGTGTCTAAGGCAGGATCAGAGTTCAGGTCTTCCTGATTCCAAGTCTGTCTAGTACTCCACCCACCTTCTGAAAGCTGACAAATGTAAGTGAGTAATAACAATGATGGCCATAAATAGTAACAGTTTGCCTTTATATAGTGCATTAAAATTTGCAAAGTACTTTACAGATATCTCATTTTTTTTAGTATTTTGTTTATTTTTTAAAAATTCATTTATTTACTTTTAGTTTACAAGATTCAGTTCCACAATCCCTTGAGCTCCAAATTTTCTCCCCTCCGTCTCCTCCCCCCTAACTCCCATGGGGGCATGCAATCAAGTCTAGGATCTACAAATACCTTTACATTAAACATTAGTCAAGTTGTAAAGAAGGGTTATAACCAATGGAGTGAACAACGAGAAAGAAGAAACAAGTAGAATTTGAAGGATATGGTCTCATTTTTTACCTCACAACAATTCTAAGAGATAGGTACTATTTTTATCCCCATTTTTCAGATGAGGACACTGAGGCAAACAGAGGTGTGACTTTCTCTAGGTCATACACCTAAGCCAGTAAGTGTCCAAGGCCAGATCTGAACTCAGGTCTTCCTGACTTCGGGTCTGGCTCTCTGTTTGCCACACCACCTTGCTGCCACAACATATGCCCTCTATGTGAAACAGATTTTCGAAATGCTGTTCCCTTGTGCTGCAGCCAGAGCACAGATCATATGCACGGCCCTTTGGGGAATTTGCTAAGCATTCCAAGGTGTTAGGGCCAGATGAGGAAAGCTGGAGAGTCCTGGGACTGCTATCTGTTCTTTGTGGTCACAAGCCTGGGTGGGTCAGGACACACCTGTGTGAGCCACGATGCTGCTTAGAGGCTGTCCCAGCTTCCTGCCATAGTTCAAGGCTTCAGGGTTTTGTCCACCCTTTTCTTGCTGATGTGATGTCCCTGATAGAACTTGGTGAATCCATGTGTGCCCCAGTTGTGTAAGCCTCACAAGGCACTTAACTTTTCTCAGACTCAGTTCCCACATCTGTGAAATGGGGATGATGATAGCAGCAAAACCACATGAGGTTGTTTTAAGAGTCAGATGAGATAATACACATAAAGTACTTTTAAAAAATATGCATTTTATATACATATAGTTTATATACATTCATCAATGCCCTTCACAAGTTCCTGTGGCTGAAAATTTTAACATGCTATTGCCAACCTAAGGATGACCCTCTGAATACTTGGTTAGTACAATGAATTCACAGCAGTCTGGAGGGGATTGGCTCACTGGCCTATGATCAGTCCATCCCTGAGCATCAAGACAGAACTTGCTTGTTCTGGTACAGCCGCTTTGACCTTCCACAACCGTAGAGAGGCATCAGATTAAGACTTGAAGCTGTGTTTTTAGAAGGGACATTTCTGGACTTTTAACACATGCTAGTATAAAGTGTGCACGTTTTAAATCCTCTCTCAGCTAGTGACAATAGTGGGTTATGACTTTTTAATTAGAATATGCGGTTTGCCATAGACCTGTAACTAGCAGCTTTTTCAACACGTGAGGTGGGGAAGGGAAGCAGGACAGCATGAGAATACTACTGGGAAGGATGCAGGGTTGGGGGTGGTGGCAGCAGCGGCAGTGGTGTGTGGCACAGGAGATGGGAACAGAGTGGGGGGAAATATGCTTTTGAGCTGACTGTGATGGGGAAGGGACTGGGGAAGAAAGCTTCCTTTTTAACTTATTCTCTCACCCTCTAGGGCAGTGGTTCTCAACCTTCCTAATGCCACAACCCATTAATACAGTTCCTCGTGTTGTGGTGATCCCAACCATAAAAGTATTTTCGTTGCTACTTCATCACTGTAATTTTGCTACTGTTATGAATCTATCTGATGTGCAGGATGTATTTTCATTGTTACAAATTGAACATAACTCACAGGTTGAGAGCCGCTGCTCTAGGGGCTGCAGTCAGCTGTTTGTATAATGCTGAGAGATTACAAGTGCTTCCTACACTCTCTTAATTTTGGCACTCTGGAGCAAAGCCCCAGATGCCCTGCCCTAGTTAAGTAATTGTTCTGACATTTTAAAAAAATAATCAACTACTGTTTGAAAATACTTGCCTCCTGGGCCTTTTGAACTCAATGCCTCATCTGCATCTCAAGTTCAACATACCCAAAGCAGAACTCATCTTTGCCTACAAACTCATCCCTCTTTCAAATTTCCTTGTTCCTTTTGAGGTTACCATCCTTCTGGTCACCTTGGTCCATAAACTCTGTGCTGTCCTTGACTCCTCGCTGTCCCTCACCCAGCATCGCCAGCTGATCATTAAGTCTTGTTGTGGTGTTTCTCATAGCTGCCTCCTCTCCTAGACTATCGGAATGACCACATGATGAGTTTCTGGGCCTCAAGCCTCTCCCCCTCTGCGATCAGTCCTTCAACACAGCTGACAAAACAGTTTCCTATAGCCAGACCTGACCTTGTCTCTCTCTTACGTGATATACTTCATTGGCGTTCTATAGACCTCTAGAACCAAACACAAACTGTGCTGTTTGTCATTTCGAGCCCTTCATGCCCAAACTTCAACCCACCTTTCCAGCTTTATTGTACATCACTTCCTTTCATTTTACAGTCCAGACAAACTGGACTTCTTGTTTTTCTTCACGCATTAAACTCCATCCCTGCCTTAGCTCTGGTTGTTCCCAGTGTCTTAATCTTCCTCCTCACTTCTGCCTCTTGGGAGCCCTCATTTCCCTCAAAATTCATCTCAAGCACCACTTTCTTCATGAGAACTTTTCTGGTCCCCTCCCACCCCCACAAAAAATTATCTTGTGTTTATTTTGTATGTTGTTGTTCAGTTCAGCCATGTCCAACTCTTTGTGACCCCTAGATCATAGCATGCCAGGCCCTACTGTCCTCCACTATGTTTCAGAATCTGTCTAAGCTCATGTTTGTGGCTTCCATGACACTATCTATCCATCGCATCCTCTGCCATCCCCTTCTCCTTTTGCCTGCAATCTTTCCCATCATCAGGGTCTTTTCCAATGAGTCCTGTCTTCTCATTATGTGGCCACAGCATTTAAGCTTCAGCTTTGGTATTTGTTCTTCCAGTGAATAGTCAGAGTTAATTTCTGATTTCCTTGCCATCCAAGGGCCTTTCAAAAGTCTTGTGGAGCACCTCCGTTAGAAAGCATTGACTCTACAGCACTCAGCTTTCCTTATATTCTGACTCTCACAGTTGTTAATGGGTCATTTCAGAACCAATGTCTGTGTTTGACTCTTTATGGCCTCATTTAGGGGGCCATATCTTTCTTGGCAAAGATACTGCAGTGGTTTGCCATTTCTTTTTACAGCTCATCTTACAGATGAGGTAACTGAGGCAAACAGGGTGAAGTGACCTGCTCAGGGTCACACAGCCAGTACATGTCTGAGGCCAAATATGAACTCAGACAGATGAGTCTTCCTGATTCCAGGTCTGATGCTTTATCTGCTGCATCACTAGCTGACCATAGCCATACACTGGCAAGAGAAAGATTTTTATATATACATATACATATGTATGTATATATACTCATATAAAACACACTTTCTCCTCTGATAGAATGTAACATTCTTGAGGACAGGGACTTTTCCCTTTTGCCTTTGTATTCCCAGCCTAGGACAGAAACCTGGCCTGTGGTAACAAATGCTTGTTTGTTAAATGACTGACTGAATACTCCCATCTTCCATAAAATGATTAGGCTTATTTCTGCCCACCCCAGAGCACTTGTGACTTATATAAATATCATGGGATCCAATCCAATGCTTAGATTTTGCTGATGTTTCAATTAGCTATAAACATCTTGGAGGTTTTTTATGAGATTACAGAGGGCAAGATATTTTAAACCATGACATTTAATTTGAAATGGAATGTTGGTTTGGAACAGAAGAAGCAAGGTTGTGTTTGGACTCAGAGAAAGCTGGTTCAAATCCAGACTCTGCTCCTTGCTACCTGTGTGACTTTGGACGGGTCATTTCATGTTTCTAGGCCTCAGTTTCCTCAACTGCAAAATAAAGTGATTGGTCTGGGTGACCTCCAAAGTATTCTCTACCTCTAAATCTATGATCCCACAATCCACTTCTGATCTCCTTGCCCTCCATGGGACTCTCAAAAGTCTTGTCTAGCACCTTAATTAGAAGTCGTTTATTCTATGGCACTCAGAGTCCCTTATATTCTAGCTCTCACAGCCGTACGTTGTGAGACTATACACTTTAAAACAGGAGGATGCGCATGTTTTCAGTGCATCCTGAGAATGTTAGAGTGAGCACAGGGACTCGTCAGGACCTCAGGGTTCTTGTAATAGTTACCATTCAGAATTCTCATATCGTATAGTTATCTTCGCTTATGGTCTATCAAAGGTAACCATTGCAGGTAGTTACTAAATGCCATTTTCTCCTCTTGATCCTGGCCTGGAGCCAGGATCTAATTTTGTTCTGATCACCTTCATGTCAAGGACAGAAGGAAATCAGCACTTATTATGTGCCTACTGTCTACCAGGCACTGCTAAGTGCTTTTCAGACATGATTTCATTTGATCCTCAGTTGTGGGTCAGTTGACTCTTTAAGGGAGGTGCTATTATGACTCCCATTTTACAGCAGAGGAAACTGAGGTAAACAGAAGTCAAGTGACTTGCCCAGGGTCACACAGCTTGCACATATCTGAGACTAGATTGGCACTCAGGTCTTCTTGACTCCAGGCCCCGCACTCTGTCCCCTGAGTCATCTTGCTGCCCATCCAGCCCTGTGAAGTCTTGATTTGGTCAGGAGTCCAGGCTTTGTGGCCAGGTTGGGTGGGAGCCATACCCATAGAATTTCTAGAATGCATCCTAGTCCAAGATCTAGATCTGCTTTCCTTTAGAAGGTATTCTTATTTCTTCCAAATTTGAGAGATAAAGCGCCTCTCTAAAGCTCTACTCAACAAACCCCTTGGAGGCCTGTGGACTAACTCTGTCTTCTTTTGCATCATAGGTAGCACCTCACAGTGTGCTTTGCCATAACAGAATTTCTGTGGATTTTCTTGTCATTCAACAGGCCTTTATTAAATGCCTACTATGCACCAAGAGGGCAGCTAGATGGCCCAGTGGATAGAGTGCTGGGCCTGGAGTCGGGAAGAGTCATCTTCCTGGGTTCAAATCTGGCTTCAGACACTCACTAGCTGTGTGACCTTGGACAAGTCACTCCACCCTGTTTGCCTCAGTTTCCTCCTCTGTAAAATGGACCGGAGAAAGACATGGCAAACCACTCCAGTATCTTTGCTAAGAAAACCCCACACGGGGTCACAGAGAGTCAGACAGGACTGAATAACGATGACGACATGTGCCAAGTCTAGGGATACAAAGAAAGGCAAAAAAACCCCCACCCTATCCTAAGTCACATTCTCATGGCAGGTCTTGAGGAGAGAAGGGAGGAGGAGGCTCTCTGCTGTTCAGAGACTGAGCAGAAGCTGCTCTGGAGCAGATGGAGGGTCTGGGAAGAGCTCACCCGTGGGAGAGGGCCCGCAAGAGCGGGCTCTCATTGTCACTATTCCAATGGGGTCCTCTCATGTGTTGACATTCTGGACATTTTTGTCGAGGGTGCTTGAATAATCAGTCTTCTGCTGCAGAGAGAGAGTCTGAGAGCCCCTCCGCTCCTTCCCCTCCCGGTCCTCACAGGAGCAGTTCCTGAAGGGCCATACTTTGAAGCACATCAGTGAGCAGTTCAGTGTTCAGTCTACCATCCCCTAGAAGGGCCAAATTCTCATTAAAAATTAAACCACCCTTTTAATAGCTTTTATTTGAATGATAAAAAGAGAATACAAAGACTGGTTTATTAAAATTTTTTGTTGCGTTGCGTTGCAGATGCTCTTTATAGAGAAGTATGGGTAGTATCCGAAGTCCTGGGGAGTCAGGGGTCGATAAAGGAGAGCATTTATACTTTTGCTGAACTAGGGGAGGCCAGCAGAGAGATCCTTTGGTCGTACTCCTCCGCTTGAGGACCTCACACTAAACAGTGTGTACCCAGAGGCTCAGGTAAACAGAGCAGGGAAAAGCAGAGGCCACCAAGTCCTCCTATACAAGGGAATCTGGAAGAGACAACTCGTGCCCTAATTAGGAAGAAGGCTAGAGGAGGAATTGCTGTTGAAAGCTGACAAGAAATCTTCTCAAATAAAGCTGAGGCTGGATATTTCATGGGTTTTCTCAATAATTCCAATTCCATAGCATTTATGATGGGCCCTCAAGGACAGCTGTCGAAAAGCTATCGAGCCATAACCGGTAACCATGTAGATATCATTGTGAGAAAAGCAAAATTCTCTGGAAGGTGAAAATACAAAGCAAAACAAAACGTGAAAATCTGGAATACGCTCTTTAGTAGATTAACAACTAGCATTATCACAAGGATTTTTCAAAAAGGTGTGTTCAGAGATGATTTATTAGCAAAGAGTTTGCTACAATGCTTCAGGAAGATTTAATACACCTTGAGGGCATTTAGCCAAGCATTGCATAAAACCCAGATCACCTAATTAATGCAGTCAGAATTTTTCATGATAAAATAACAAATCTCTAATGTCTTCAGAATGGCAGTTTCTTCCTTTGTTTTAACGTATCTTTTTTCTTTTTACACTCCGCCGGGTAGATTGTCGTAAACAAGAAAGAGAGCATAAGTGAAAACAGGCATTACATCCAAATTATTTTTAAAGGAATGAAACTGGATACTGTTAAATGAACTTAGAGATTCTGGGAAGGCATGAACTGCTTGAAGTTGGAATTTAACACTAAGAGTTCTAGAATTTAAGAAAACTTGGAAGTATCAAGCTTCTTCCTCAGTTGGCAAAGTGCATTTTTAAAAATCCATACGATGAAAATAGAGATAAGAGAATGAACGTTTTTATTTTGAAATAAAATCATAGTTTTTTGAATCAGTTGACGAGCCTGGTTCCCCTAGTAGCAATTTCAAGGAAGCACAATTATTAATAATGATTTCTTACTTGTATATGGAGCTTCATTATTTTGAAATGTTTTCATGTGTGTTACTTCATTTGATCCTCAAGACAACCCTAGAAAGAAGATATCCTATCATCATTGTATCCCATAATCCTCATTTCACAGACGAGAAAACGGAGACTCAGGGAACTTGAGGGAATTGGCTAGGGAATTCATCATCATATGATGAATAGATAATGAAGCTAATATTAAAATCCACCTGGTGCACACATCAGAGAGGAGGGATGATAGAGATTCTGCCCATCTGGGCCTCAGGAGCTCCAGGTAGGTTGGTAAAGAAGCAGTGGGGACGTGTAACATGTAGGGTCCTGATGACCAGAGTTTGAATCCTATCTCAGACCATTACTAAATGTGTGACCATGGACACGTTACTTAAACTGTGCCTGAGTTTTTTCGTCTGTAAAATGGGACTAATGATAGCACCTACTACATAGGGGCGTTTTGAGGAACAAATGGGTTTCCATATGGGAAGCGTCGTCCAAGTTCTAGCTAATATTGGAGTGGGTTCTCCCATATAGACCTTTCCTTCTACTTTCTTATCATCGGTATCCCAGGCCAATGGCCTGTTGCCTCACTTGCTACCTGCCGGGTTTCCCTCTCTTCAGTTTGCCCTCCCCCCAGGTTATACTAACTACTGCTACCTTCATAATTGCCCTAGAGTACCGTGGCACGGTATCATTTCCCAACTCAAATGCTGTAATGATTTTCCATTGAGGACAGGATAATGTCCAGACTCTTCAGGACATCATTATAAAATCTTTTCAATCTGATTTCACTCTCTCCAGGTTTGCATCCCATACAAGTCCTTCCATCTATCCATGACTATTCCTTAAACACCATGCTCATTCCCAGTTCTTGGAACTCTTTTTTTTTTTTTTTTGCTTTTTGGAGGGGGAAGGGCAGGGCAATTGGGATTAAGTGACTTGCCCAAATGTTATGTGTCTGAGGCCTCCTGACTCCAGGGTCAGTGCTCTATTCACTGTGCCACCTAGCCACCCCTTGGAACTCTTTGTAAGTGCATAGTGTTCAGGTCTGGAGGGCCCTTTTTCTCTTTCCTCTTTCCTCTTTGCCTATTCAAGTCTTACTCATTGATCGAAGTATTACTCAAGTCACTTCTTAGTGCAAAGACCTTTCCAGTGTGCTCCATTCCAAGTAGGCTTAGCTGAACGTGCCATTCTTCAGGACATTTAGTCATAGGCTGCCCGGTGTTATGATCTGACCGTGCATGTCTTGTCCGCTGAAGCTGATCCTAAGCTCCTAGAAGGCAAAGACGGTGCCTTCTGTTTCTTGTTACATCCCCCTCAGTTCCAGCACTCTGCTGGGCACTTAGTACAGCCAGCTCTTCCACATTTCAGGGGTTCAGAAAGCTCGGCACCCCTTCAATCTGGAAAAATCTGCATAATATTTTTGACCCTCTGTTCATATCGGAGAAGTCTGACTTTTTTCTTTTCTTTATGGGGTGTTTACAGTACCTTATTGTAAAATTTGGATTAAGTATTTGATCCACAGGCCCTGCGTCATCTGCTGGCCTTTGTGTGTCACTGCGGCTTCCACAAAATTCACCCCAAATTACCATTTAATTTCTTATACCAATCTGCAATACAGTGAAACCATGATGGGGAAAACTTTGGTGTGGAAGGGATAGCTGTGGTCATTTGAAGTCTGTGTTGGGTGAATGGATAAGTGAATAGGCAGGTATATGATAGGATGCCAATGTGGCTAGGGAGACTAGTCCAACATGGAGAGGCCCCAGGAGAGATATTTTGTCTGAGGCAAGAGGCTAAGAGTAGGAATCTGAGGTGAGGGCAGGACACCTCTGACAGTAAGTCAGCCAGAGGGACTCTCAGTCAGACATGGGTAGCAAGGGGGACATGCTGAGAGGCAGGCCACTGAGTTTTTATTGACTTGATCTTGTCATAGAGCCTGGCCCAGCTTGCCTCAGGCAATCCTGGAGACTGCTAATAAGATGAGAGCTATGCTAACCAAGAGCCACCAAGATACATGAGTTAGTGACATTGTATGACTGCCTTGTGGCAGATTCCCTCTCCCTGATCCCTTACTCAGACTACATGCCATTTATGGGTCTTTCCATCAAGATGTGCATAAGGAACAGCCCAGCTCTGCCCATATGTTGCCCTGTCTCCTTGTCCTTCTTACAGTGATGCATTATGTGCCTTTCGTATGGTCTCTTCCCTTTGCATATGGGGTAGAGTGAAGAAAATGATTTAAGGCTTATCAGCTGGCTAAGAACTGAAACTGTCTAGCCATCACTTTTCTCCATGTCTTTGATAAATTGCTTCATTTGTCATCTCAAGACAATTCATTGTAATTAAATGGAGATACATATCTTGCATCTTGGACTACTACACATAGAAGCAGGTCATTGATTTATCTCCAAGGTAAAAAGTATGGGGCAGAATGAACCATTTGCAGTTTATCACAAGAACATATGTGGCACTGTTGGTTTTACTTAGATGGGTAAGTTTTATATTTACAAATCTGTGACTGAGCCCTCTAGTTATGGAAAGCTCTTTCCTTTGCAGGAAAAAGCTGTATACTGGAATAGCATGAAGGAGTTAAGAGCCCGCTCTCAAATAAATAAGGGTTAGTGACTTTGAATTTAGACTGACAACTGAACTATTAAAAGAAACAACTTGGTCTATCCAGGGTAAAAGAGATCCAGGGCAGTTAGGTAGTATAGTGTACAGAATGCTAGACCTGGAGTTAGGAAGACTCATTTTTCTGAATTCAAATCTGGCCTCAGACACTTACTAGCTGTGTGACTCTAGGCAAGTCACTTCACCCTGTTTGCCTCAATTTCCTCATCTGTCAAATGAGCTGGCGAAGGAAATGGCAAACCACTCCAGTGTCTTTGCCAAGAAAACCCCAAATGGGGTCATGAAGAGTCAGACATGATTGAAAAACAACTGAAGAACAGCAAAGCCGAGATCCAGGGATTCAAGTTAACATTGTTCTTCAGCTATTGTATTATGAGGAGAAGGCGCCACTGAGCTCTTAGTAGATTGCAAACTCAAATTGGGTTCAATAATGTAAAGTGGTAGCCGCCCCCTTCCCTCCCCAGCCCCAAAGCAATTTTAGCCTGGAATAAGAGGGGCATAATGTCCAGAGAGAGGGACTGCTTGCTGTTATCATCATGTCACTTATTCTACCCATTTCTTGGAGCAACATGTCAGGAAGTGCATCCAGATGGGGTGTACCAGGGTGGGGAGAGGGCTGTGGATGGTATGTTTGAAGGAACTAGAGATATTCATTTAGGGAAGTGAAGACTCAAGGGTTATGATGTTTATCTTCAAGTATGTAGAAGGCTGGCATATGAAAAAGAGATTCAGATTTTCTATTTGAATTTCTAAAGAAGAGTTAGAAACACTGAGTAGAAATTTAAGAGAAGACTTTAATAGAAGGAAAAACTTTCTGACCATATTGTCCAAAAGTCACTGGGAAGCTGGAGGTCTTCAAGTCTGGATGCTGATTTATTATGGATCTTATCAGAGGGGATTACTGTCCAGGCAGGGGTTACCCTGCATGACCTTTGAAGTCTGTTGCAACTCTTAAATTCTTAGGTTGTAGATGCTGCCATCTCATCTAGCAGTTATCCGGTTATAGGTTTTTCTTTGTAAAAAACCAGTAAAACTCATTTCGAATATGACTTTTTGCTTTCATACTGCATGGAATGCCTAACATGGATTGTTTATGTTTTTCCCACACAAGCTACAAAACATTCATTCCATTTCTGTTGGAGGTCAGCAAAAAATCTGAATTTGTGTGAAATTAGTGACTGAAATAAATCATGCCCTTTTAATAATAATAATCAAGGAGTGAAATTTTATATCCTTCACATAAGATGTTTTACGTGAGACAACCAAGACAGAAAAAGGAAACAGTAAAGATTTGTTCATAGATATGGGAAGAATTCATATCCAAATCTATATTAATGGGAATTACAAATTCTTGACATATGTATTTCCCTGCTAGTCAGGAAAAAATAGCCGAAGGTCATACCTAGTTTTCAGGCTGTGGTTTTTCTATTTTCTGAATGATACAAGTATATGACATAGAGACACAAAAGCCTTTTTCCTTCAATTAAGAAAGAGGTAAAACAGAAGGGGAACAATGACCAAAATAAAAAAAAAATCTGTTTGTCCTCTCAATTGTAAATTCTTAAAGGAATAGGACTTCATTTTCCTGGTAGTTATTCCACATTGTGGGTGAGTAATAAAAATAATCACATATTATAAAAATGTCACACCAATATGCAGAACGTATGTGAAGGTAACATGGCTTCCAAGGCACAGCATCCTGGGAATGCTAGTCCTCAAAAGATGGATTACAGAAATAACATTTTCTGCTAACAAAATCATTGGAAAAAAGTTTTTCTTTCAATTCATTTCTCACAATGTTCTGAAGGAATTGTTAAGATACTGTTTATGTTATTTCTGTCTTTTAAAAAGTTTGTTGGAAGAGATCATAAAAAGGGGACTGACTTTTTTTGTTTTAACAGAACATAGGTGTCAAGCTTGGTAGGAGGCCCAGTTAAATAAGATTGGCTCAAGAGCATTTAAAAAGGAGCCTGGAAGGAAGACAACAAGCAGAACAAAAAATGGAAAAGATTTGTCAATCTTTTAATGGCAAAAGGGCAAACCACTCCAGTACCTTTGCCAAGAAAACCCCAAATGGGGTCGTGAAGAGCCAGACACAGTTGAAATGCTTGAAGAGCAAAACAATACTAATTGTTATGCTGCCTTCACAAAGCCTTCAGTGACCCAGAGCTCCCTCCTATAGCAAAACAGGGCAGCTATGTGCAAAAATATTTATAGCAGCCCTTTTTGTGATGCAAAATACCAGAAACTGAGGTGATGCCTATCAGTTGGGGCATGGCTGAAGAAGCTGTGGTATATGAATGTAGTGGAATACTATTGTGCTATAAGAAATGAGGAGCAGCATGGTTTCAGAAAAACCTGGCAAGATTTGTACAAACTGATGCAAAGTGAAATGAGCAGAACCAGGAGAACATTATACACAGTGTCAGCAACATCCCGTGATGATCAAGTATGAATGACTCAGCCCTTCTCAGCAACATAACGATCCAAGAGAAGTACGAAGGCCCGGCGAAAGAGCATGCCCTCCGTATCCAGATAAAGAACTGATAGACTCAGAATGTAAATCAAAGTATATTTTTTCACTTACTTTATTCTTTCTTCTGGTTTCGTTTACTTTTGATCTGTTTCTTCTTCTACGACTGTCAGTAATATGGAAATATTTTTACATGCTAGCATGTGTACATAGCAGTTTGATGTAACTGCCAACCATTTTCAGAAGACGGGAGAGAAGGGAGGGAACAGGAAGAAACACAACTCAAAATCTTGTCAAAATGAATACTGAAAATTTTCTTGATATGTAATTGGGCAAAATACTATTTAAATTTTTAGAAAAGTTTGTTGGAGAGAAGAGTTTGTTAGAGAAATGTTGACAAATCTTTTCCATTTTTGGTTCTGCTTGTTGTCTTCCTTCTGGGCTCCTTTTTAAATGCTCTTGAGCCAATCTTATTTAACTGGGCCTCCTGCCAAGCTTTGTGAAGACTTATTTTGCCTTTCACTACTTTTCACTCTCTTATGGGAGTATTGCTCACAATCTTCCATTATCCTCCTTCACGAGGCTCTGTGGATGAATTTCTGTTCTACACCGGTGTTGCCCACGGCCACCCTGTCTCTCCCCTCGGCAGACTCGTGGTTTTATTCATATCAAGAATGTTGGTGCTGTTAAGACTCAGTTCTTTTAGTGATGCTCCGTGGCCATCGGACAGAGTGCACATTAAGGAAACCAAGTTAAGGTTGATATTTCTGGGCTGTGTGGTGACATCGGGTCCATCCTTCCAAGCAGTTCAGGCTATTTTTTCATTAAAGAATATCGATACTAGTCTTGGCTCAGGAAACTAAAAGCTTATGGTGGGGACCTCATTCCCTCATCACTTGAATATAAGCAACCAGGGGAATTTCAGGTTGGTATAGGGCTTGGCTTCTCTATCCACATTGGCAAGTCAAGTAAGGGAGCTTTGCTCAGCTCAGTCGGTTCAAAGCGTCTTCCCTGCCTACCTGCTCTTGATTCTCCTGTCATGGCTGAGTCAATGTCTTTTAATCAACTGTGGAACGACCTGCAGGTGCCTCTTTTTGCTCCATTACTGAACTGAAACTACCAGGAGGCTGACCAGAGGCAGGCCCACTTAGGAAGCAATGGTCTGAAGTGTATGTGGTTCTTTGCCATCTTTTTTTTTTTTTAAATCATTTTTTGCTACCCTGTTTTGTGATAGGAGAGAACCCTGGATCACTGAAGGCTTTGTGAGGGCAGCATAAAAATGAATGTTGTTGTTTTGTTCTTCAGTCATGTCTGACTCTTCACAATCCCACTCAGATTTTTCTTTGTAAACATACTGGAGTGGTTTGCCATTTCTTTCTCCAGCTCATTTTACAGATCAGGAAACTGAGGAAAACAGGAATTAAGTGACTTGCTCAGGATCAGAAAGTGAGGGAGGAGAGATTTGAACTCAGATCTTCCTGACTTCAGGTCTGGCAGTCTATCCACTGTGCCACCTAGCTGCTCTCAAGGCACTTTCCCTGATCATTCTTAAATTAGTGTAGAGCTACATTATTGTAACTATATATGCACAGTTGACCTACATGTGGCAAACTGGGGTCTCACCTGTCTTCTCCCCAACAGAGATTGCAATTTCTGCCTTTGTGGAGAGTAAGGAGAGGGTCATTTAAGAAATACCAGTAGCCTAGTGAGGGAGAGGCAGACAGGATCCAGACCTGCCAAGCTTTTTCTCCTTTACTCCTAGATCTTCAAGAGGTTTATCAGGTTGGAATTCTATTTATCAACCACACAAATAAATGTAATCTAGAACAGAGGTCAAGCTCAGCCTAGAACTCCCAGTGCCAACAGGAACTGGATTAAAATGTAATTGGGAAATGTTTAACAGAATAAATGAAAATATAGTACAACATAGAGATAATGTTAATTTGTGGTTTTCTAAGTCAAGGATCTATGACACCACTAGTCAAGGGGGACAACAATTCAAAATAAAAGACACTTTTCCTGGTCACTTTTTTGTTGTTGAGGTAATTAAGGTTAAGTGACTGGCCTAGGGTCACACAGGCTAGTAAGTCTGAGGCTGAATTTGAACTCAGTTCTTCCTGAGTCCAGGGCCAGTGCTCTATCCATTCTACCACCTAGCTGCCCCTGCATAGTCACTCTTTGTTTTTTGGGGTTTTTTTGGAGAAGGAAAGACAGGGCAATTAGAGTTAAGTGACTTGCCCAAGTTCACACAGCTAGTCAGTGTTAAGTGTCTTGAGGTCACGTTTGAACTCAGGTTCTCCTGACTCCAGGGCTAATGATCCATTCACTGAGCCACCTAGCCGCCCCATATGATCACTCTTAAAAGGACAGTAACACTTAGCTTGTTTTCTCTAGCTCAGTTGCCTTCCACTGAATGCTGGTTAGACAAAAGACCATCATGACTAACAGGCATACCTCTCTAATAAAATAATCAGTAGATTATTTATAATAATATAATTATAATAATTATAATAAAATAACAAATATCAGAGAAGTTGCACAGGTTAGATCAGATGCATGAGGACACAAGAGTGAAGGAGCTCTTGGACTTGAGAACAAGATGAATCCAAGGAGAGGACAGTCCCACCCAGGGTATTGTCCACTCTTGGCCATTTCTAGGCTTACAGGGTCTGGCAATGATGGAACGTGTCAGAGACCAGCTTCCCTCTGTGCCTTCAGCTCAAGGGATCTCTGCATCCCACCATTCAAATGGTCATGCTTGCCCACCTTGACTTTCTCTCTGGAGTGGACACCTTACACAGCACACTGGGTTGGAGGGATCTCTTAGCAGGAGAAACAGCAAGCAGCTCACAAGGCTGTCCCTCTAGGGATCACTCACTGGCCTCAGCGGGAGGAGTGTGTATCAGCAAGCACCCTAGCATACTCAGGGTGGCTGCTAGCACAGGTTCTTAGATCTGCTTTTCTAAAGGAAAGCAACTCAAGATGGGTCAACAGTTTCACTTTAATCGATCAAACATGTATCATTTACCTAGTTCAGGGGGAAAAGTCAGCACTCTGAACTTCAGAGAATACAAACAGAAGTTACAAACACAAGTTACAAGCAGACAGAGAAACAGATCAGTAGACAGGCTTCCAGTCGTCTGACTATTACATCCATACCTATTCAGTCACCACAGAGGGAAGCACCAGCATCTGGGTTTTCAAAGCCAGGGGGCTCAACAGCTTCCCAGAGTCTCGTCTGGCCAAATAACACAACTCTTCTCAAAGTGAACCCCAAAGCAAAACCTCACATCAGGGCGTATATATAGCCTTCTCCTGGCTCAGAGAATGTCACAGCCCTCTTGACCCACTGCCCAATCACAAAGCTGCAAGGCTCGGGCATTCCCAAAAAACAAGCCTCCCACCACAGGCTCCGTGTGACCACATTAGTGTACTTTCAAATAGGGTAAGGTTCTCAGGGTCACGTAGCCACTTTAGCAAAGGGCCTAGGGGCAGGGAAGATCTTCAGATTCTCATAACAGGGTGTTGTGCTAACAAGTCTCTGAAACTGGAAAAATCTTCAAATATTATTTCAGAGATAGAGATAGGGACCAAATCTATGATTTCACTGGTATTGGGAACTCCCCAGTAAAGAAATTCCCTGGACTAATATAGAAAAGGTTGGCATCTTCGTTCTACCTTATAGTCCTAAAGACTTGCCTTAACAAAGAGGTTAAATGACCTGCCCAGGGTCACCCAGACAGCATGTATAGAAGGTGAAACTTGAATTCAGGTCTTCTCAACTCTCTATCCATTAAGCCATTCGTTTCTCATTCTCATTCATGCTAAGAACTTATGAACATATGCATATTTACACTAAAATAATTTGAAAAGTTTAATATATTATTTTGGGGGGGAGGCAATCAGGGTTAAGTGACTTACCCAGGGTCACATCTAGTGTCCGAAATCAGATTTGAATTCAGGTCTTCCTGACTCCAGAGTCAGTGCTCTATCCACTTTGCCACCTAGCTGCCCCAAAAGTTTAATATACTTTGATAACTTATGAAATTTTGTTGAAGGACCAAGTGTGTAATACTTGGTAACTGAAGTATGCATTTCTATGTATGCTATGCATGTTTTATATGGTTGTATATATTGGTGAGTGATCAGGAACTATTTTAATTAAAATTATTTGTTATAGTGGTTATGCATGATACACACACACAACACACACATATGTGTGCATGTATATACATATGCATATATATTTGTGAAATCTTGAAGATTTTCAATGGTTATCTTAATTTTTACAATGTCAGTTTTTATTTAGGAAGCAACAAGAAAATACATTTAGGTCATTCATTTTCCAAATGAGAGGGCTAGATTTAAATGTTCTCCAAGATCCCTTCCAGGGAGAAAATTCTATTCTAGTGGAAAGAACAAAGGTGGTGGAGAAGATCTAGGTAGAAGTAATTTACCAGCTATGTGACTGTGGGTAAATCACTTATTATGTCTGAGTTTCCTTACCTGGAGAATAGGGATAATACCATTTGCATTACGTATTTCAGAGTATTGTGAGGAAAGCATTTTGCAAAATCTTAAAATTAAAAAAAAAAAGGAGAGGATTCTGGGGAGATGGCAGAGTATGTCAGGAAACTTTCAGCTCTCCAAATTTCCTCCACAATAAAAGGAAGAACATTGCCTCAGAGCAGCAGAAATAGATACAGGGTGAAGTAGTTTTTCCCCTAAGACAATTTGAGAAGACCCCAGGAAAGACCAGACCTCCAGTGGCAAGGTTTGGCCTGAGTGAAGTGCAAAACACCTCCAGGCCAGCTCTGTAGAATCAAGGGGGCAGCTGAGTTGAGGCAATGATAGCCTTAGGAACTTTCATCTCACTGACAGTGTGTGGGGTCTGACAGCTGAATAGGTGAAGATTGAAAGACCTTCCACTGTTGAGGTATGCCAAGCACAGTAGCGCTAACCAGAAGTGTCCCAGACTGTGGCTGCAAAGAGGAGTTAGCACCCATCTGCCAAGTGCAGTAGCAAGGGGAGGCCCCTGCTGGCTGGGGACACTTGCAGGAAAGCAGAGTCCCTGGTTTCAGTGCTGGGGCAGAGAGGACAGCTGTAGTTTGCAGCCACCAGAGGGACCGCAAGGAGCAAGATCATTTGCACGTCAGTATGGCTAGGGGCCCTAGCTGTGGTTTAGGAGTGGAGAAGAAAGCCCAGGCTTGGGCCCCCGAGACAGACTTCATGCTTGAGGCCTCATTCCCCGTACCTTAGGACTACAACTTGATTATGCCAACAGCTACTAAAAACAAAATAAAACAGCAAATAAGTAAAAATGAGTAAGTGAAGGAAAAAGAACCCGACCGTAGATAGTTACTGTGGGGACAGAGAAGATCTGGGTTCATATTCAGAAGAAGATAATGGAGCTAAAAAAGTGACTCCTTTTTTGATGAGAAACGTCAAATGGTGCCAAGCACAAAAAGAGTTCTTGGAAGAATTTTAAAAGTGCATCTTAAAATTTGAATAAGAGAGACATGAAAAAAATTAGAAAAAAAAATCAGAGCAATCCAAGAAAATCAAGAAAATTATGAAAAGAAAGCCAACCAACTTGAAATAGAGAATCAAAAACTTCAGGAAGAAAAGAAGACCTTGAAAACTAGAATTGGGCAAAGGGAATGTAGGGACATTCTAAGACACCAAGAAATCATAAAACAAAATCAAAAGAATAAAGAAACAGAAGACAAAGTGAAACATCTCATCAGAAAAATAACCAGTCTGGAGAATAGATTGAGAAATAGTCGAACTACGTGAAAATTATGATTAAAAAAAAATCTTGATACAATATTACAAGAAATGATTGAGGAAAATTGCCCTGAAGTTCTAACAGTGGTTCTCAACCTTCCTAATGCCACGACCCTTTAATCCTCGTATGTGGGCGTATCTGCATGTGGGCGGACCCGTCTGGAGACAGATAGAGGAGCAGTGTCTCGGTTCCTAAGACCATTGGAAATATGTGTTTTCTGGTGATCTTAGGTGACCCCTGTGAAAGCGTCATTCGACCCCCAAAGACGTCATGACCCACAAGTTGAGAACCAGAAGGCAAAGTAGAAATAGAAAACAATCCATCAATCACCCCCTGAAAGAGATCCCAGGAGGAAAAGTTACAGGAATATCACAGCCAAGTTTCAAAGCTCCCAGGTTAAGGAGGAAACAAACATTGGAAGGAACCAGAAAAGAACAATTTAAATAATATGGAGCTGCAATAAAGATCACAGAAAACCTAGCAGCTGCTGTGTTAAAGCACCATTAAGTCTTGGAATATTCTATTCCAGGGAGCAGAAGAGCTGGGGTTGTGACCTTGCCCAGCAAAGTTAAGTATAACACTGAGTGAAAAACAAAGGACGTTTAACAAACAAGACTTTGGGGTTTTTCTGACAAAAATACCCAGACTTAAGAGAAAATTTGGTATATAACATCCAGGAGAAATATAAGGTAAACATTAAAGACTAATTATAAGGTACTCAATAAGGTTAAATTGTTTACTTTGTATATGTGAAAATATTACAAGTGCTCTTCTGATTGTCATCATTGTTTGGGTAGTTTGAAAGAAAGGCATGGGCTGAGCTAAATGAGATGGGGTGGTTCTAAAAAAATAAAACTATGTAGGAAGAGATTAAAAAGGAGTAATTATCTCATACAAATGAGCCATAAAAGGAAAAAATGAAACAGGAGAAGTTAGTAGGGGGAGGGCAGGTAGTGCTGGAACCTCACTGTCCTTGGGAATGGGTCAAAGACAGAACAACATACGTGTCTTCTAAATTCCAAAAGAAGTAAGGGGGCGAGGGGGGAGGGGAGGTGAGAATGAGGGAGGGACTCTTAGAGGGGGGTGGGCAGGTTAAGGAATAGAAGGGCAAGGTAGCAGGTAGAAGTAAAGCAGAGGAGTGAGGAGGGATATGGAAAACAGTGAGATAGGTGAGATAGGAAGAAGGAATATACACAACAACTTGTAGCTTAGAACGTGAATGAGATGAATTTACCCATAAAACAAATGAATAGCAAACTAAAAAATTTGAATTCAACAGTATGTTGCTTTCAGGAAACATTATAACAATGAGAGATACCCACAAAGATAAAATAAAGGGCAGGAATAGAATTTAGTAAGTAAAAAAAAGCAGGGACAGTCATCGTGATCTCAAAGTCAAAGTTAAAACAGATTTAATCAAAAGTGAAAAATAGAGAAACTACATGATGTGTCAGCAATATTCAGTATTGTCTTAGACCATTTAAAAGACCTAAAGAGTATCAAATGCTTGAGCATGTCCCTGCAGAACAGACAAAGGAACTATATGAACCAAAACATAAAATATAATCCTTTTTATAAAAATAGACTCAGATCTAAATAATTTAAATAATCTTCATTGTTCTTGGGTAGACAAAGCCAATATAATTTTTAAAATGACAATTTTACCTAATCTATTTTTAATGTCATCCCAGTTAAATTACTAAAACTCATTTTACTGAGAAAAAATAATAACAAAGTTCATTTGGAAGAACAAAAGGTCAGGAACTCCAAAGAAACCAGAGCGAAAAGATGTAAAGGAAGTCGATTCAGCACTATCAGACCTTAAACTGTATTATAAGGTGAGACCATATCGAAGTGTAAAAAGGATAACTTCAATTCTTTTAAAACAACATTTTCTTGTATAAATAAAAACTATGTAGCCAAGACATAAGGAATGCATAAAATCGGGGAAAATATTTTCAGAGACAATCTCTCAGATAGGATGTGATTGGGTGGTGTTGTAGGAAATGATGAGCTGATTGATTCTTTTTTTCCTTTGGTCTTTTTAAAGGGGGAGAAGGCAGGGCAATTGGAGTTAAGTGACTTGCCCAAGGTCATACAGCTAGTAAGTCTGTCAAGTGTCTGAGACCGGATTTGAATTCAGGTCCTCCTGACTCCAGGGCCAGTGTTCTATTCACTGAGCCACTTAGCTGCCCCAGACTGGTTGATTCAGAAAAATGTAGAAAGACTTGGACTTACAAAGGAGGATGCCAGCCACCTCCAGGGAAACAGATGATAGGAGGAAATAAGCATAGTGTGGTCTCACACATATGTTTGTGAGTGTGTGTGTGTGTATGTGTATGTATTACACACACACACACACACACACACACACACACGCTCAATTGTAGCCTTCTTTAGGTGGTGGGGGGGGAGGGAAGATAAAGTAAAACGTGCACAGCACAGAATAAAAAAACTCAGCCAGGAGGCAGAGAAAAGCTGGGAAGTTTTGAAAACAATGTGTAGCATTTATTGTATAGGTTTTCTTGAAGTGAAAACTTATTGTTTTGTGTTGACTCCTCTCTGATGGTCTGCTTTGTACATTTTTTCTTTTCTCATTTTGTACTTAAATTTAAAATAAAAACATTTTAAAAGAGTTTTATGGTTAATGCTATTAATGAGAAACAGTATGGTACGTTGGATATGGGATATTGGAGTTAGGAAGGCCTGGATTCAAGTCCTGCCTCTAGGATATACCAGTGCCTGTTGACCCTGGGCAATTCACTTCAGTGTCTTGGTACCTTGGCAACTCTAAGAATCTGAGTTACAGAGGAATTGCTCATGTTCATTGGTGGTAGAAGTTTCTGCACCAGGATTTCCCCACCCTGATAAAATCATAGATCTAGACCAAAAACAAAAAAAAGATCTGCACTCTTTACCTTCTCCCCCTCCCAAGAAACCCTCTATTATAATTATTACCATGTCTTCCGCTTGATTAAATAACTGCCTAAACCTAAAATTAGCTTGTAAGGGGAACCAGCAGTGAAGCCAGAGCATCTCTGCTCTGTTTAAGCTTGTACCAAAGTAAGTCAAAAAGGCAGGACAATAAAGCACAGACTCTCACCGCTCTTGCATTTGCTCTTTTCCTCCCCCAGCTGCCTGTCTCTGCCAGGCTATTTTCATATCTCTTAGAATCTCCAGCAGAAGATGAGCGAAAGGTGAAACTCAAGCAGATTGAACGGTATTTGTTGGAAGCCTGGTAAACACTTCAGTTAGAAGGAAGTTGAGATGATTTCATTTCCACGCGCTGCCATCCTCTTGCATGTGCTTGGGAGTGTGTGCTTGGGAGACAGGACAATACAGGAATGTCAGCACAAAGCATTGTCTTTGTTTGTGGGCCTTCCTCTTTCTTTCCTTGTCCCCCAAATCCTCATCTAGACAAAATATTCTGCTTGATAAAAATGGATTAGGGCAGCTGAGAGCAGAAGGGGGGCAGGAAAAAAGGACAGCTGCTCATGTACCTATGCATGCTCCAGGACCATGCAAAGAAGAAGCAGGGTTCAAAACAAAAGTGAATTGAACCCATTTAGAGACTATGCATCATATTCCCTAGCTTATATAAATGCATTTATTATGTGTTTATGAGAAGCTAAAGATGTGTTGAGGCTACAAAAGTAAAGTGAGGCAGAACCTGTCTTCAAGGAACTCACATTCTACTTGGGAGAAACTATGTACACACACACATATACATATATGCACATATACCCGTATACATACATATATATGTACACACACATATACATAATACATATATACGTATATGTGTGTATGTATATACGTATATATGCATAGGAGAGTTTACCTGCAGGGTAGATGGCGAGGCCCAGGGGTCCTGAGGATACATCACAGGTGAGATGGCAGTGCCAAGGGCATAGTAGCAAAGAAGATAATAAGGTGGCATTTTCTGCCTCCTTGCCCATCCAAGCAATGTGAGTGGCTGTATTCCCCAGCAAGGAGGAGGTGGGAGGATAGAAAACAGTTGGGAAGGGGTACTGGGCCCCAAGGATAGAGAAGAGTGGGGTCTCTGAATTTCCTTTGGTAGCGGTGGAGATGGGGGAATCAGTGTCCAGCAAAGAGGGGAGCTTTCTAAAGGGGGAGATTATTAGTAGGGAGACCAAAGAGGAGGAGATTCCCTCAGTGTCTCCTCCTGCTGGACCCCGTAGATGGGCTCTCAGCTGGCCGGAGTAGGGGCAGAGGAGGGGCAAGCGTTCTGCTGTGCTTGTATTCATTAAGGTACTTGTTGTTGATGAAATATGGTGCACCCAAGGAGTCGGCATCCTTCTGCGGGGTGTGAGGCCTGGGCATCTCCCCTGGTCCCCCCATTTCCTTGCTCAGCCCCATTACCAGTGACTGATTCAATTACAAAGTGCTAGGGGTGACATTTTCCTTTTACTCTAAGATCTGGATGTACTGGAGTAGATTCTTGGATAGCATCCTGTAGTGGGTATTAGATTGTAAGCTCCTTGAGGGCAGGAACTGTCTTCTCATTAATTGTGTCCTCAGTACCTAGCACAGTGCTGAGCACATAACTGGTGCTTAATAAATGCTTATTGGTTTGGATTGAGTAACAGCCAAGGTTAAGGCAGAGGCTGTTAATGAGGCATGAGAAAGGATGACCTCTGGTTTTAAATAAAGGTCCCTTGCCTCTGCCACAATCCATCGCTACTATTGGAAAACATTTCAGTGTCTACTCACCACTGTGAAGTCAGGAACCTTATTTCTTATCCAAAGGACAGTGTGTGTGTGTGTGTGTGTGTGTGTGTGTGTGTGTGTGTGTGCCTACTGTTGATTTTCTTACAGAAAGTCTCTATGGAAGTTAATAAATCAATCATGGACCGCTACTGTTATGGTCTATCTATCTAGTCTCTGTTCTCAGCAATGGGATAAGAACTCCCAGTTATGCAGATGTAATCTCCCAAATCTTGTAAACGCGGCAGGTAAGTGTCATCACCCACATTTTGCAGAGAGGGACAATGGGTTATTAACTTTGGCACGTCTCTCTTTGAACCAAGGACAGAACTGAGATAATTCAACCATTATTAAGAACTTTATCAACTGCAAGGTGAAATTTTTAAAGCAAAATGCTTAAGCCTTGAAATTGACTTGTGAGAAGTCAGGACATTTTTATAACTAAGGCTTCTTCTTTGTCCTTGATTTGCTTCCAAACATTTGGTTAGGGGATTAATTTGCCTCAGAAACGTGTGGGATGCAACATGCCTTATTTGTAGCAATCACTAAGCAGAATTAGAAGAATTAGTGACAGTGGTGGCTTCTAATTCATTTTCAAAGATGTGTTTTCTTGTTCACCTGAAGTATACCACTTTAAAAGCATTTCACTTCTATTTGATGAAAACTTGAGAAATTGAATTTTGTAGGATGCGATCTGAATGAAATATATGGCTGAAGTGTTTACATTCTGGTTTGATTCTGTAAAAAACCATAAGCTGTGTAGGAATATTTCTTAAAAAGCAAAAAACAAATAAAACAGTGGAACTTGACATTAAACTGGACTTTGGTACTTCTGTGTACAAATACTACAGGTAGATAATGAGCATGAACCAGAGTTAAATGGGAGATAGAGAACAGACTAAATTGTATTGGGAACTTGAAGAGCTCTTTGAATAGCCTCAAGCTCCTCTTTGAAACAAAAACTTTTCCTAGTAGCAAAGCTCTTTCATTGGTGATAGGATTTTAAACTATTTAACACCTTAATATCCAAAAAATCAAAATTGCAGGTACCGCAGAAAAGACAATGGAGAGATGTATAGAGATGTAAAGTAAGGGTGTAAACAGATTGTAGCGGGTTAACATGATGAGTTGGGAAAAAAGAATCAGGGTAAAAAATACTCTGAGACAGGGAAACCAATGGAAAAGGAGGTGGGCCAGGCATATAGAGAGAAGAAGGGATCACTTACTGATTAATCAATGAGCATTTACTCAGCATCTGCCTTGTGCTAGGCGCTGTCATGGGAGATACAAAAATAAATAGGAAACATTCTGTTTATAAGCAGCTCCTATTTGGTCAGAGGAAACAATCTGTGTGTATCTGAGTAAGAAGAAAATACTCGCCAAGTAAAGAACAGGTAAATTAGGGATGGGGACGGCACTGTCAGCTGGGGAGGGGAGGCTCTATCTAAAGGATAGAGTACTTGAGTAGTGACAAAAGACCACTGTAGAGTAGTTGAGTCATAGGTAGCGTATTTGATGTTAAAATTGATTATCTGAAATAAAAAGGAAACTGAGGACAAAGTTACCAAGCCTGTCTATGATTTTATTTGCAGGACGAGCATTTGCATACCAAGCCAGGTCACCTAACTCCTCAGAGGTCATTGACAAGGAGAGACGTACAGAGATAATTTTTATAACAAAAAAGAGGAATAATAAGATGACAGAAATTTGTTTTGAATGCAATTCAGTTGAATAAGGCAGGTCACCTGAGTAGTGAGCTTCTCCCAGACTTTCTTAATCCTATGCCAGATGTCCTTTCATCTAAGTGATACCAGAAAGTGTACTGGGAAAAAGGCACTTGTAGTCAATGGTTAGCAGTCACGTCTCCCCCCACTCCCATCTTCCCCAGAATAGTCCATTACTCACTTTAGATTCTTGTATGAGAAAAAAGGGGCTTAACTTAACCTTTGGCTAACCCTTCTCCAACTGCCAAAAAGGGGGGAGTTAGCCTTTGGTCAACACCCTCTCTGCTAGCAAGGGAAATTTAGCCTTTTGGAAAACCTTATAATCTTCTGATTACTTTATTCTTCTAAATTATCTGCTGCTAAATGATCAAGTTTTCTCAATGATCTGTTCACTGAGTCTATAGGAAACCTAGACTTAAGAGACTATTAGTCCGGTTTAGTTTAGAGGAAGCTCTTCCTAAAGAAGGGAGCCTAATCCTATAATCAGAGTAAAAATAAATCAAAGTATAAAAAAGAGCTGATCTCTTTTCATTAGAAAGATAAGTTGGAGCCAGATTGTGACCTATGGGAGCTTCTGAGGGGAGTAAAAAGTGCTTTAGACCTGGGCTTTCGAAATTCCCTTTTAATAGCTGTGAAAAGGATGGATTGGAAAGGGAAGAGACTTCAGACAGGGAGACCAATTAAACAGACCAATTGCAATTAGATTAAATTAATGTATTATAGTACTTACATATAATACATACACTATATTACACAACACGTGTATAGTAATTGTATCTAATGTATAATAATTATATACAATGTTAATAAATATAAATCAAACTAAACAGAGCAGTTGTAATAGACAAAGCGAGAGGGGACAAGGGCTGTGCTAGTGAGGACCATGGGCTGTTTTGGTCCCCATGTCGTGTTAAGTGACCTAGAGAGGAAGGCTGCTGCGTGTTGCTGCAGAGGCAGCTGGGCGGCCAGACGGACACACTGCTGGGCCAGGAGTCAGGAAGACCCGAGTTCAAATGCTCATTAGCGGTGTAACCCCGGGCAAGTCATTTTATCTCGATTTGCCTCAGTTTCCCCATCTGGAAAATGGGGGTAGCAATAGCATCTACCTCTCAGGGTTTTTATGAAGACAACATGAGATAATATTTGTAGAGTACTCTGTGACGCTTAAAGCTCTGCATGAACATGCTGACCATGAGCATCACTGTGTCGGTGAAGGACCCGCATTGGAGTCTCACAGGACGAGGTGGGGCTGGGTCACAACCTGCACGATGGGAGGGAGCGTCCACATGCGGAAGGTCTCAGCTTCCCCAAAGGACTGAGCTCGTTATAAACCCTAACCCTAATTCGCCTCTTCCACTCTCGAGTATTTAAGCCGAGACCTCGGTTGCAAAATGGTGACATTACTGTTTTCTCAGTTGTTTCCATTTTAAGAAGAAAAATTATCATAAACAACTCAGTGAAAACAGACGTCTGAAGGGGGGAAAAAAAGCACTTTTGATGAGTCACAGAACAAACATCAGGGATGGAAGAGGCCTAAGAGAGCGTCGAATCTGACCCGCTTATCTTATGGCTGAGGAAGCCGAGGCGGAGAGAGAGGCATCAGCATGCTCAAGGCCACAGAGGTAGCAGGCCCAGTGCCGGGATTCACATGTGGGTCTTTCTTTGTGTCCCCAGCCATTTAGTACAGCGTCTGGAGCATAGTGAGCACGTAACAAAGGCTGCTTGGATGGGAGGAATTCTGACTCCAAATGAAGTGTGCTTTCCACAGCCGCCGTGGTGTCTCTTGCACAGCGTTTGAATCTGCAGACATTGCTTCTTCCTTATCAAGCTGGGTACATATTTGGTATTTTGGATCTATTTACCTGCTCTTTTAAAATAAACTTTTGGCTCAGTTCAGTCCTTGGAGCACAAGAGCTACTTGTATACCTTGGTGGTGGTGCCAGGGTGAAAGGGTGAGCTTTATTGCTTTGAGCCAAGTCCTTTGGCTACATTGTTGGAAAAAAGCAGAACATGTGTCAACCATCAGCCAGGTACATCCTTCCAAAGTGCTAGGACTACTGGGTAGAAGAATTTCTATATTGCTATGCCAGAGGAAACCTTCTCAAAATTCTTGGCATAGCTCCTTTAAAATTTTTTTTTTTTTGCCTTTTTGGAGGGGGGAAGGAAGGGCAATTGGGGTTAAGTGACTTGCCCAAGATGGCTAGGAAGTGTTAAGTGTCTGAGGTCAGGTTTGAACTCAGGTCTTTCTGATTCCAGGGCTGATGCTCTATTCACTGTGCCACCTAGCCAGCTGCCCCTTCTTTTAAAAAAAAAGTTTTATTTTTTAAATGAACAAAAATGCCCTCTCTGTCTCTGTCTCTCTGTCTCTGTTTCTTTCTCTCTCTCTCTCTCTCTCTCTCCCTCTCTCCCTTTCTCCCTGTTTCTGTCTACTTGTCTCTGTCTCTTTCACCTCACCCCAATTGGGGGAAAATAAGCTTATAACAAATTGACATAGTTGAGCAAAAGAAAAAGTTTCTACTCATGTCCGAAAATACATGTCTCCTTCTGGACTTTGGGTCCCTCACTGCTCTGTCACGAGATGGGTCAGACGTATCATCGTGGGCCCTCCGGAATCCTGGGCTGACATTGAGTTGATCACAACACTTAAGTTTTTCAAATATATTTGTCTTTCCCATGATGTATCACCATATAGATTGTTCCCTTGGTTCTGCTGACTTCACTTTGCATCAATTCATACAAAGCTTCTCAGGTCTCTCTGAAACCATCTCTTTTATCATTTCTTACAGCATACAGTGTTCAAGTACATTCATATACCATAATTCAGGTCTTCTGACCCCAGGCCTAGTGTTCTATCCACTAGCTGCTTGCTAGAATGAATAGGGAATTATTGTCTACAGTCCTTTCACTAAATGGTGGATCTTTGGTCCTTACCATTTGCCTTGCCATTGCTCCTAAGCTCTGCAGGGGCTTACCATCTGCACTCCACTGTCCCCTCTGCACTCTTAGACGTTGCGGTCTGACTTGGCCACATACTCTAAAGATTCTGGGCCATTCACTCTGCCTCAGATCCTCCTTGTATCTGTTGTCTTCACCAGTTAGAATGAGAGTAGGTGCTGCTGCACTTTGATATTTTTGTATCCTTGGTATTTAGCACAATGGAGTAAGCACTTAACGAGTCCTTAGTCATTCATTTAATAAGCCTGGCTCTCCTTGAATGAGAAAAGAACACTTCTCCTTGAACCCCAGAGAAAATTTAAAAATGCCCTGTGGTGAGCCCATCCCACCAATGCTGCAGAGCAGAGGAAGAATTATAGAGTGAATGTGCAATTAAAAGACCTAAATTTAAATCCTGTCTCTGTTTCTTATGGCCTCTATGGACCCAGGTCATCATCTGTAAAATGAAGTGGTTGGACTAGGTTAGGTGTTCTTAACCTGAGATTCAAGGACCTCCAAGGGAGCCATCCAGATGTGTTGCAAGGAGTTCATGATATTGGATGGGGAAAAAGTGACATCTTTGTTTTCATTAACCTCTAACTGAAAATGATCGTTTCCTTCGATTATGAGTATGGGCAATAAACCACAGTATTAACGGTACCTGTGATCTTGTCGTCAATAAAAATCACAGATATTTTATATCACATTATAGTTGAAAATCGGTTGGATGTTGAAAAATGCCATGCATGTTGTCTTGTCCAAGACCTCTCGATAGATTTCATATTACATCTTTTAAAAAATCTGACTTGCTTAATATATTAATAAGCATGTATTGCTACATCATAAATTTGTTTTTAAATATTTTGATAATTATTTCATTATAATTGGTTACCTTTGTAAAACTTGCATTTAAAAACATTATTCTAAGAAGGGAACCAGGGCTTCACCAGACTGACCAATGGGGCCATAACTCAAAAAGGTTAAGAAAGCCTGAACTCTAGACACTATGCTCCTATGTCAGAAGTGATGGGCTATCACAGAGCCCTCTCAGTCAGTCATCAAACTTTTATTAAGTGCCTACTATATAGTGAAGCTCCAGGAATCTAAAGAAAAGCAAAAACAAGTTCCTGTTCTCTAGGAACTCACATTCTAATGGGGGAGACAACATGCAAAGACCTAAAAAGATGTGTGCAGAATGTATTGGAGATAATCAATAGAGAGAAGTTAGCAGCATTAAGGGAGATCTGGAAAGGCTTCTTGTAGAAGGTAGGATTTAAGCTGGGATTTGAAGGCGGACAGAAAGGCCAGGAGACAGAGATGAGAAGGGCAAGAATTCTGCGCATGGGGGAAAGGTTGTGAAAATGCTTGGAGTCAGGAGATGGACTGTTTTATGTGAGGAAAAGCAAGGAGGCCAGTGTCATGGGTTTGCCAAGTACGTAGGGGTGGGACAGGGCAATGGTGTAAGGTGTAAGAAGGCTGGAAAGTTAGGAGGGGGTCAGGTTATGAAGGGCTTGGAGTGTCAGGCAGAGGGTTTTATATTTCATTGTGGAGGTGATAGGGACTCACTGGTGTTTATTGAATGAGGGGGAGGGTTACATGGTCAACCCTATGCTTTAGTAAGGTCACTTTGACAGCTGAGGGAAGGATGGCCTAGAGTGGGGAGAGGCGTGTGACAGAGAGACCAACCAGAAGGCCATTGCAGTAGTCTGGGTGTGAGGTGATGAGGACCTGCACCAGGCTAGTGGCAGTAGCAGAGGAGAGAAATAGGAATATTTGGGACAGGTTCTGAAGGTGGGTAGCATAGGATTTGGCAACAAATTTGCTATGGATGGTGAGAGATTGAAAAATTGAGGGCAACACCTATCATTGTGAGCCAAGGTGACTGGGAAGATGGTGCTGTCCTCAAAAGAAACATGAAAACTATGAAGAGGGGAAGGTTTTGGGAGAAAGATGGAGTCAGTTTGGGATGTGTTCTCATTGAGATGTTTATAGAGCATCCACTTGGATGTGTCTACTAGGCAGCTGGAGATGTGGGATTGGAGGCCGGGAGAGAGGTTATGGCCGAATAAATAAATAAATCAGAGAATCGGCTGCTTATTTTAGTCCGTAAGAGTTGATGAGATCAACAAACAAGGTAGTCCAGGGAGAGAAGAGAAGAGGGCCAAGGACAGAGCATGAGGGGATGCTCATGGTTAGTGGTCACAACCTGGATGAAAATCCATCAAAGGAGACTGAGAAGTGGTCAGACAGGTAAGAGGAGAACCAGAGAGAGCAGCATCACAGGAACCTAGACAGAAGTGTGTATTAAAGGAGAAAGTGATTGGCTGTGTCAAAAGCTTCAGGGAGGTCGAGAAGGTTGGGGACTAAGAAAAAGTCATGGGGCAGCTAGGTGGTGCAGTGAATAGAGCGTGGGCCCTGAAGTCAGGAGGACCTGAGTTCAAATCCAGCCTCAGATACTTGACACCTACTAGCTGCGTGACGACCCTGGACACTTGACTCTTAGCCCCAGTTGTATCTCAAAAAAAGAAAGTCATTAGATTTGGCCATTAAGATGTCATTAACTTTGGAGAGGGCAGTTGCGGTTGAATGATTAGGTTAGAAGCCAGACTGTAGAGAAGGGAAGTGAGTGTTGAGATTATGTCTCATAAAGTGGACCTAGTCAGCTTGTTTTTTTGTGATTTTCTGCAGCTCTGTTTGGCAGCACAGGAGTAGGAACGAAAGCAGTGGATGGTGAGAATAAGGGCCAGATTGGCACTGGGATAAGGGAACAAGAGAATTAAGAGAAAAGGACAGTGTTGGGTTGAACTGGTTCACCAAAGGGTCAAAATGGGGAAAGGAGGGACAGTGTAGCTGGTGCAAGGGTGATGGCCTGGGAAAGAACTGAGGGGTTAAGAGAGTAGAGGCCAACATGTGAATGAATGAATAAGAAAGTGGAATGTTGAAAAAAGTTTGGAGTTGCAAGAACAAAGGGAGAAGTGGGATGGCAATAGATTATGATCAGATCAGGGAATTTCAGAGTTCATGAATATTGGAAGCGGTGCTTGTCACTGGTGGCAAGATTAAGGCTATGAGTGTCTCTGTGTGTGGCTATTGGCAGTCCTACTTAATTGTCCAAGAAAGGGTCCTATGGCAGGAAGAGTCCAGGACCTGTAGGTCAGGGAGATGGAGTTTCAAATCTAGGCTCTGACACATACTAGTTTATGAGTGTGAGCAAATCACTTAATCCTCGATAAGTCCCCGCTGCTCAATTTCTAAAGGAATTGTTTGTTCAAAAAAATTTTGAAATCCTTAGACTAGCATTCAAGGCCATTCACATTTCGGCACCTCCACATCTTTCTGTTGTCAACAGACACCACTCCTTTCTCCAAAACCGGACTGGATTACTAACCATTTTACATATATCACTCTTGCTCTTCTGACCCTTTGCCTCTTCTTACGCTGTTCTCTGTGGCTGTCATTCCTATAACTCCCATTTTAAAAAGAAATTTTTTTAATGTAATATTGAATATTACATAAACTAAATAAAAATCCTGGCTAATGTCCAGAGCCATATAACATAAAAAATTATTCATCTACTCTAGATAGGAAGCTAAGGATTGGCTAAGACACATTACAGCTGAACTAATTTTGTTGAAGGACCAAGTGTGTAATACTTGGTAACTGAAGTATGCATTTCTATGTATGTTATGCATGTTTTATATGGTTGTATATATTGGTGAGTGATCAGGAACTGGATTTGAACTCGGATCTTCCTCACTCCAAATCTAGCACTTTATCTACTCTGGCACCCAGGTGTATACGGACCTGTTTCGTTCAACAACTTTTGGATCCTAAACTCATTGCATTGTCTTCTGCCTCTTTGACAGACATTGCTTGGTACAATGTCTGGCATATAGAAATCTCTTAAAGAACCAGCATAAAGATTTGCTGCCACACAAGGATAGTTGTTAGGTAATGAATTATTTGGTCAGAACAATTCATGAAACAAGTCTAAATAGCTGATGACACTTAGCATTGTGCTGTCCCTTTGGGTGATGGAGGGAGCACCTGTCCTGTTCTCTCAAAGAATTGATGTGTGTGTTGTTGCTCATAGACTCTGAGCATGTTAATTACTTAACAAGTGTTTGTTAAACTATCTCGTATTTAATTGAATTCAATGGTGAGTCAATCTGGTACAGGGAAAAGAAGACTAGATCAGAAAATGTCGAGACCTGGATTCTAGTTTCACCTAGATTCTACATGGACTGTGGCTTGGGTCAAGTTACTGGGCATTTTCTTTGGATTACAGTATACTCAATTATACCTGATACCAAACTTGGTATCAGGAAGACTTGGAATTAAATCCTGCATCAATCAGATACCTACTTGCTGTGTGATCTGGGCAAGTCCCTTAAGCACTTTAGACCTGGGTTTCCTTATCTGTCAAATGAGGAGGTTTGCCTTAATGGTCTTTATGGTCCCTTCCAACTTTGTCTATGATTTCATGACTGAATGTTCAATGACGAAAGGTTCTTGGAGGTCCTATCTATGATTCTAGATGAACCACTTTACTCCAAAAAAGTAACCAGCTCACTTGTTATGATTTCATCCTGATTTGAGGCAGGCAATGAGTTGGGGTGCCTCTTCCTGTCATTTTCTTAATTTGATATACGTATGTTCATTGTTTTCCTTTTTATCAAGGAGGGTCTTCACAAATGGAGACCAATAGTCATACTTCAGGGCACGTAGTGTTTCACCTTTTCCTGGGCAAAGGTAGACTTTGAATAGTGAAATGCTCTTTGAAAGGAAGGAAATACATGATTTGACAGAAGAAAGTGGGGCATTTCTAGTCAACATTTTCCATTAATTCCTGTCACCACGGTGAAAACATCTGGCTAGTGCTTCCTGCATTTCAGCACTTCCTTTCAGGACAGGGCCTGACGATCAGTTGTCTGATTATTTTATCACATTCTACTTTTAAAGGAAAAAGTATGACAAACGATTTCATGTAAATCTGTGTGGTGGGACCAATTTCTTTAATAAATGCGGGAAAAGCAGGAGCCACAGTTGGAAAAAAAAACCTACAAAATCCACTGAAGGCACACATACACACTTTTTAAAAGGTAATCAGTACTTTTATTTAAGTCTTCTCTAACTTATTATAGAGCCATCACTACCCCAGGTCACATCCATTAAAACACAAAAGATCTGTGATTTCCAAAGTGTGTCATTTGTTCAAGATTTACATTGCAACCTAAAAACCTTGAGAAAGAAAACAAACGTCTTAGGAATTTTTGTAAACATATTTAATGGAAATATGTTTCTAATACGGATGTGTAAAAGAACCAAAAAGGATTGTTATGATCTGGGGAAGCACTTGAAAATTGAAGACTTCCTGTAGTGTGTTGAAAAGTCAAGTACTTCCACTTTACTTTATTTGTCATTTGGGCCTTCCTCTTTGAAAAATCAGAATCTTGGTGTTAATTTGTGTGTTTAAAAAGAAAAGTTGCTAACTTTGAGAGGTGAAGTTGAAGGCTCAGAGATCCACTTTTCTTAACAATTTTTACCTTTAAAAACAATAGACACAGGGACTCCTTGTAATGTAAATGGAAAGAACAAAATCACAAAAAAATCAAAACCAAATATTGTAAAATTATGAAGACAAAGCTTAGTCCCAAAGAAGAGACATGAGAGTGATCCCTTCCCATACTCCTTGGTAGACCATGGTGCATGGATGTGGACCATGCATAGCATGTCTTTTTTTTTTTTTTTGGTAATGTGCTGATTGGTTTTGATGACTTTTTTCCCTCTCAGAATTCTTTGTTTATAAGAAATGGCTTTCTGGGAGAGGGAAGGAAGACATCTAGGCAATGTAAAAACAAAAGACATCAATAAAAGTTTATTTTAAAAAACCAGTAATCTTTAAATCCTTTAGAACAGAGATTCTTTACCTGAGGTCTATGAGCTATTAAAAAAAATTTATGACCATATTTCAACATAATTGGTTTCTTTGTCATCCTGTGCATTTTATTTTACATATTTAAAAACATGATTCTGAGAAAGGGTTCCTAGGCTTTACCAGATTGACAGAGGGGTTCGTGACATAAAAAAAAAGTTGAGAACCCTTAATTGTCTGTCTTAGATGAATGGCAGTCCTCAACTTTTTTAGAAAAAATTTTAAAATATCGGTGCTTCAGCACTGTCACTGGTCAGGCTATATTCTTCATTGGTACAGAAGACAACCCATCCAATCCCATTAATGCCTTCTCATCCCGTGCTTTTCTAATCTATGACCCAGACACCGCCAAAATCTCCCCCCCACTTCCCACCCTCTACTTCTCTCCCCACTAGGGAAGGTCTATCCAAAGTGCTGAAGGCGTTCTGAGCATTTGAATCTCCACAAGTAGGCCACTTATTCCCACTCTGACTGGAGGTACCTCCTTTTCTGGTTATACAGGTACTAGAATGATGTCCTTTATGCCCCTTTTCCTCATGTAAATCATAACCTGAAGCCTAGTTTTGCCTACCATGAATCTTTTTATTGTCCTTTCGGTCAAATTATTCTGATTACATTTTATTATTTGATTCATAGCCATATAGGCATCACTGGGACAGAAATATCAAGAAACATTTATTAAATGGCTGCTGTGTGCTAAGCATTTCCAGAAGAATGTAATCTAACTGGCTTCCCTCCTTCAGTCTAGTTCTGAATTCAGCTCATTGCCCATATGCCACGTCTATCTAAGATGTATAAATTGATGGACTGACTTCAGGAGCTGCCCTTCTAGCTGCATGTCACCATTTGGGCAATAATGCATGCCTTATCCGTTTGGTTTTACCTGAGTGGTTTGCTAGGTGTGTTTCTTCTGTCTGATTGTGTTGTTTAGAAGGACACACAGGATTCTGGGATTCAGTGCAGTCAGCATCATGCCATCTGCAGATGTGAGGATCTTCAGAACTCCTCGTGTTTGGGCTTTATTTAGGAAATTAACCATGACGGCAATGGACGTCTTTGGCGAGCATTTCTCATTGTTTGTGAACTGCTTGATATTGATACTAAGATGGTCATTGAACAGTATTCTGTCTGTGGTTCCATTTAAAAAATATTTTATTTTTCCAGTTACATGGAAAGACAAATTTTAACAGTAATTCAGAAAAATGAGTTCCAAATTTTCTCTCTCCTTATGATAAGAAATTTGATATAGGTTATATATGTGCAATCCTATAAAACATATTTCCATATGAGTCATGTTGTGAAAGAAGAAACAGACCACAAGAAAAAAAAAGACAAAAAAGATAAAGAAGGTGAAAAGAGTATGCTTTGATCTGCATTCAGAATCCATCAGCTCCTTCTCTGGATGCAGATAGCATTTTTCATTATAGGTCCTTTGTAATTGTCTTAGATCATTATTTTGCTGAGAATAGCTAAGTCATTAATAGTTGAAGCTGTGTACAGTGTTCTCCTGATTCTGCTCACTTCACTTTGCATCAGTTCATGGAAGTCTTTCCAAGTTTTTCTGAGATCATCCTGCTCATCATTTCTTATAGCACAATAGTATCCCATTACATTCATACATGTGGTTGCATCTTTCAAGGGAACTGGTTTGATCTTAACATTTACATAGGTGATATAGGAGGGCTGTGAAGGGTAAATTTTGCCCTCATGCTTTTTTTTTAAATTAAAAAAAAACCAAACAAAAATAATGGGATCTTGTATTTTCTATACTTCTCAATTAGTGGTATGACTATTTAGTTGTAGTCTGCTCTAAGAAGTCATCCATGAAAGTGTCTGTTCTGTATGGTTTTCATCAAGGATATTCTTAGTGCATGCATGAACAATCCTCACAAAGATTTTAGCATACTTATATAATAAACCCATGGGATCAATAATTACTTATGTCATCCTGATAGCTTCTTATAGGTACTAACTAACACAGTCTGTGATTTCTTTTTTTCTTTAGGAATCTTCTCCAATTTGAGATATCTTGAAAAAACAACCCCATGTGACTTTAAAATTGTATTGCCTCCAGGCAAATGTTTTCTATATATATTTATTTGGTGAGATTGATTCATCTTTTCCCTGGTTTCATCCATTGAAGGGTCATTCCCACTTCCTCACATAGCATATCACTTCTTGGGTGGTAAAATCCAAATGCTGGGGTTCATCTGTCCTCATGATAAGAATAGATTGACTTCCAGTCTTCCCTTGACAGTCAGTTTTTATTTTGGCTTGACATTCTCTAGTGCATCAGTGTGGTATGGTAGATAAAGAGCTGGTCTCAGAGCCCAAACGATCTGGGTTCAAGTCCTGACTCCAACATATACTTACTTTATGACCATGGGCAACTTATATGATTTCTCAGTGCCCTAGGAAATTCTCCAAGACTCCAAGTTGCAGAGAAGGTACAGACCTGCATCAGTAGAGGGAGTCTCCTCCTCTTGAATTTCTCTAGATCAGTGGTTCTCAACCTGTGGGTTGCAACCCCTTTGGGGGTCGAATGACCCTTTCACGGGGGTCGCCTAAGACCACTGGAAAACACATACTTCTGATGGTCTTAGGAACCGAGACACCACCCCTCTATCCGTCTCCAGGTGGGTCCGCCCACATACGAGTATTTAAAGGGTTGCTGCATTAGGAAGGTTGAGAACCACTGCTCTAGATCAATGAAAGGATTGATCCAACCCTTCTGTTCTCCATTTAGAAACATTGAGATGTCTATTTATTCACCTACAAAGGAAAGTTGCTTACTTTGAAGGGTGGAGTTTGGGGCCTGTGCATCCATTTTTCATTGCAATTCCTACCTTTATATCCTGTAGATTCTAAATCACCTCACTCAGGATCAGCAGGTTTCCTAATGAATGGCAAAAGGCTCTTTAATATTAATATTTTCATTTTGCCTCTTACTGAAACTTTTCAAGTTGAGAGTGGGAGGAAGAGAGGAAGAATATGATTTCCCTACTGAAAGTTTAATTCATTTGAAAATTCAGTTCTTAAGCCAAGATCTAGATTGATGTATGCATCAATATTTATAGATGGCAGTTCATAAGGAAGTCATTTCTGTTGCACTTTTACATACTTCATTTGCACTGGTGGTGTAGATACACTCTGAAAGATTAGAGGAAGGTGTTGGTTTGTTGGGGTTTTGGTACTGATTCTACATAGTCCAGATGTTTTACTTTGGATACATCTATTTTACTTCATTTTGCTGAATTTTGCAATAGTTTTTTTTGCAACATTTATTTAAAGAGAGGTGTGATATAACCATTCTGTACTCCAGTTACATTCAAAAGAAGTGGAAATACTAAGGAAATAGATCCCATATGATTACAGATGTGGCTGTAATGAAGATATGTTTTGAAGTTATTATGTAACTTTAACAAAGGGAACTGTTTTTAATAAATTTCCACATACAAGTAGAGTAGAAAAAAAGCATTATGTGTAATAGCAATAATAATAAAAACTAGCCATTATTATCATACAACTTTTATATTCTCATATGTGGACATGGAGGAGATGGTCATTAAACTCAGAATAAAACATACCATTTAACTGAAAAGGAAAGCTTTTGTGTATTTAAAGTTCACTTTCGAGTCCTCTTCATCAATCTATCGAAAATGCTTTTGAAAAAAAGAGGACCCAAAAAGGAATATTGCGTAGAATAAGATAAATTGAATGATTTTTATGATTATAATTAAACATAAAATTCAGAAAAATTAGAAAACGTCAGTCTTTGTAAAATGTTCCTCATCTGCTCTGTGGTTCTGTAGATGATAGTTATAAAACAACCTTGTTGCTTAGCAACCAGCTTACGTATAATGCTGCTCTACGTCGAGCTCTAACAGTTAACCCTTTAGAAATTGAGGCAGACTGGAAAACGTGAACCTATTAACCTTGAAAAAGAGTCATTAGGTGCACTTAAAATGCAAAACAAAGAACCAAAATCAGGTGCTGTCTCAAAAGTAGGCAATGTACAGAGATCTCAAAAGTGTCTAATAAGTGATTTAAAATTTAGACATTCTAACCAAATGAAGGCATTTGAAACAATTGCTTTAGAAGGTATTGTCTTTCTTTTCATATCCCACTTGTTAAGGGCTTTATTCTCCGCCTCCCTTCTCTGCTAATTTTATTGTTATCATGTAGTCAAAAGCCAGTTGTGCAATGACATACCCAGCTTCCACCTCTCCCTCTTAGAAAATCAGATGCTTCCTTCAAAATACGCGTGGCTTTAGCACTTTGGAATTGCAGCATCTCAGAGGTCCTCCAGTTCAGTGCCTTTGGGAACGAAAACATCCTCAACATCGTCTCCAACAGGTGTTCCTATAGTCTCCTCTTGAATACTTCCCCATTTCTTAAAACACCTCATTCCACTTTTAGCTAGCTCTAAAAGTTGGGAACTTTTTTATTTAGACTCTGCAAACATTTTTTTTTTTCTGTAATGTTAATTTTATTTCTGCCTCTGAAATCAAGCAGAGCAAATCCAAACTCTTTTTTATGGGACGGTCCTTCAGGTATTGAATACCACTTATCGTTCCTCCTCTTCCCAATTCCCACCGTTAGTTGTCTCTTCAGGCTAAATGTCATACAGCTGATCATTGTATGTCAGTCTAGAGCAGAGTTTGCCAGGTATAGTCTGGGGACGTCAGGGGTCCCTGAAACTCCTTCAGTGGGTCCTGAGATCAAAATTTTCTCATAATAATACCAAGATGTTTTAATTTCTAATATTATAGATATTGATAGACATAGTCCACATAAAAGCTCTTTGGAGGGGAGAGGGTACAATCTTCAATTTCAAAGAGGGCAAAGGGATCCACTAAGTTTGAGAACCGCTGGTCTAGAGTACTCTCACCATCCTGGTTGCTGTCCTTTAGACCTGCTCTAGCTTGAGAAAACTTTACCACTTCAGTGGATCTGGGATTGTATTAATGTGGGTGCTCTCTCCATTCTGTGAATTGATGGTAGGTATAACTTGTGCGTCATCTACAACTTCGCAACTTGTGGAATTCTTGTTAAGATCTTTGCCATAAATTTTACATTGAGCATCTGCCCAATGTACTAGAGTTTGTAAATGCCCTTTCTTAAATGTAGCTCTGAGAATGGAAAACAGTACTTCAAATGGGGTGGAACCCGACCTGTCATTTCCCTGATTCTGGACACTATGCTTCTTTTAATTCAGTACCAGATCACATTGCAGAATTGCAGTAGCTCAAAAGAAACATGAGATGCACTAATTTAGAACCATCTCCACTCCCAGTGTTCATGTGGACTATTTGTGCCCGACCTGTGGAAGTGCCTTCTGAGCTCCTATTGGTCTGATCAGCCACAGTCGGACACACTGTACCTTGACCCCCAAATAGTGATGTCATCTTGGTCCTCTTTGAGAACGAAGGACAACAACCAACCAACCCATCAGTCACATTAGCCTTCTTATCTGCCGTGCCATAGTACTGATTCCTATTGAATTTATATCTAGCTTGTTAAATCCCCAGGTCTTTTTCACGTGACTGTTTTGTGGTATATAGTGATGTCATGCTTGTTCTATATTCGTATAACTGATTTTTTGAACCTAATTGTAGGACTTTACATTTATTTCTGTTGTTTCTTTATTGTGTGTGTGTGAGAGACCTATGATTCTAGCCTTTTGAAATCTCAAGAAAGATTTATTGATGCCTTTTTCCTGGTAACAGAGAAAAAGAGTTAAGCTAAAACAGCCCATACGATGACCATGTCTGACAGTATATGCAATATCCCAGCCCTCGCATTCTCTACCTCTGTGCCAAGAGAAAGGAGACATATTTCATGATCCTCTCTCCAGAACCAAGACCGGCCATTAAAAAAATACCAAAATTTTGGCCTCTTCTCGTATCATTTTAGTCAATTTGTCTGTTTTTCTCCTGGTTCTGCTTACTTTATTCTGCATATGCTCATTTTTGTTTACCTATTTATTTCGAGCCCGGTCCTCCCAATCTTGCCCAGGCTGGAAGTGTGGCAGCGACTCACAGGCCTGATCTGAACACGGATCAGCACGACAGCTGTGCCCAGGTCCGTTTCTGACCTGGGTCGGTTTGCTTCTCCTGCAGCTGTCTGACAGCTCCCTGCTCCCTGGGGCTCACCATACCAGTGCTGTGCTTTGTGCAGGTGCCCACTCAGCTGTAACTCGACTGCAGATGACAATTCCGACACTCCAGCTATCCACAAGCCTCATCCTCCCTAGTGTCAGAACTCCCCTGTGTGTGTCATCATGCTGGTGATTCTGAATATGGTCATACAGATCTTCCCGTGTTTGTCCACATTTGTTGCATTTCGTGTTTTCTTGGTGTGTAATATTTCCTTATAGAATACACCAGGATTTGTCTTGCCGTTCTCTAATTGGTGGATGCTCGCTAAACATCTTGGTTTATGTAAAGTCTCTGCTTTCGCCTTTACCCTGTTTGACACGTATGACCAGGAGTGGGATCCCGGGTTAAGGGGCATAAACAGATCAGTTACTTTGCACACGTTATTCCAGGTGCTTTCCCGGAGCAGTTTGAGCCAGTTCACGGCGCCAGTACCTAGCGCCTTCAGCTCTGACTTAGTCTTTTATCATCTCTGCCAATCTTCTAAGACAAGCCCTAGAGTCATCATAATTTATATTTTTATTGGGATCATTTTGGATCATAATTCTGTTACCCCAGTGTGTGAGCCGTCACTTCATGTCGATGGCGTGTTTGGTAAGCATGTCATTTGTGCTTTCATACTCGTTCCTGATTAGGACAAAGCATTGTGTCATTTTGCTGGAAACTTTCCTCCCATTTGACGCTGATCTCCGAGTCAATTCTCTTTGTGTTCTGTTGTCCAACCAGTGCTCTAAGCTACTTTCCAGTCTCACATCTCTACGTATGTTCCATGCTCATAACACAATACATGATGTCAGGCATCTTACATGCTACATCTATGGCATTCCCCTGATCTACCTCTTGAAAAAAGAAATGAGGTTATTTTCATGTGTCTTAATGGGAGTTGTTTTTGATAAACCCATTCTGCCTTGTAACAATCATCACTTTCCTTTCAGGGAGTTTGTAAAACACAGTAGAAAAATACTTGCCCTTGTAGCTCTTCCTTGCAGTAGAGAGAGCTACAGTGGGAATCAGTCCTATGTAGCCCTCTGTAGATATACATTTTATTTGTAAATATAGTTAATTTTAAAGATTTTCAAGAGCTGCTAATCTAATTTGATTAGTCTGAGGGTCTTTTACTTCTCCTTTTGGCTGCCTGATTTCATCCAGGGTAACCAGAGGAAGGAAGAGTATTCACATAGGAAGACACTTTGCATTGGATTTAGCACTAGAAAGAACCTGAGAGATCCTCTACTCTAACCTTGTTTTTCAAATCAGGGAGTTGAGCCCCATAGAGTTTAAAGACTCATCCATCTCACACAGGGAGTAAGTAGGAAGCTGAGATTTGAACCAAATTCCTCCGGCTTCACATTGGCTGTGCTTACCATTGTACCATCCGGATGAAGCTGATTGGGATCATAGGATCACAGACTGAGGACTGGAAGGAAGCTCAGAGACCGTGTACTCCAACCCCCTCACTTTACAGAGGAGGGAACTGAGGCCCTGGGAGCTGCAGTAATTTGCCCAAGGTCACCCAGCTAGTCAGCAGCAGAAGTGAACTTTGAACCCAGGTCCTCAGGCTCCAGAGGCAAGCGCTATTGCCATCGCTGCTGGTAGTTGTTGGAATCCCTGATAAAAAGCCTGATGAAGGAAAGACTTCGGTGAATTTAGACGTTTTTTGTTTGTTTGTTTTCGCTAAACCAAAGTTTTCATAGAAATCTCTGTGTTTCAGCTGTCCGTTATTTCAGTGTCTTCTCTCCACTCCCAGGAAGAATTGAAAGTGGGTCAGACATAAATTCCTTTTGTTTCTACAACATTTTTACATAATCATTAGGTGAATGCTATGACACATGCCTTGATTTTTTGCAGTGCTTCAAAATTAGTTGAATGGGTCTTTGGAAGAAACGGCATTGACAAGTAGGTAAATTGACTACATTTCTTTTTTTTCTTAGTTGATTGAAAATTATCTAGAAATAATAAATAGGAAGGAACTATGAGATCCCCCCCCTTTTGTCCATCTCCACAAAGACAGAGGGCTGCTCCAGTGGATCCTTCAGCCAAGTTTTTGGGTATTGGGCTACATACAAGGAACTGGCTCCCTCAAACATTTGTCCTTTCATGACACAATTAGAAGCAACCCTATTTATGCTTCTCTTAATTGGACATAAGAAAGAAATAGGGCTTTTCCCCCTCTCTCCCAACATTTTTTAACATGACCTGGAGACCAGCTAACTGGAACCCTTAATGTATTGAAATCTTTTTGTCGCACTTGACTTTTGTGGGCAAGAGGAGGGGGAGGCAAATGAAAAGCAAACAAACAAATGAAAAAGTCCATTTATAGATTTTGTTTCAAAGTCCAACTCCTTGGGATGTATGGGGCTCAAGCATAGATGTTATATTGAGCTCCTGCACCTTCTATGTTGCATCTAATGACATCATACAATGACCACTGATGTTCTGAATGATGACCCTGTGATGAGGTCATCAAGAAAAAAAATGAAATTATCTCCATTATTCTATACCTAGAAGGCAGCTAGGTAGCCCTCTGGACAGTGCACCTCACCCAGAGTCAGGAATACCTGACCCAGACATTTACTAGCTGCGCCACCCTGGGCAAGCCATTAGCCTCTGTTTGACTTAATATACTGAAGAAGGAAATGGCAAACCACTCCAGCATCTTTCCTAGAAAACCCCTTGGACGGTCTGGTTGACGGGGTCATGAACAGTCAGAGGCGACTGAACAACAATACTGTATTTAGTAAGGCAGTTCAAGATGCTAATACATTTTAGAAAGCGTCTTGACAGCAAGGCTTCAATGATGAGAATTTTCCGATTCATCTTCAAACTATCAGAAATTGCTGTAACTAGCATATTCCAATTCTCTGAGCATACTGGTTGTCCAGAGCTTTACTGTGTTTTATTTGTGCTTCCTAAAAGGGCAAAAAAGAAGATTTAGATTTAAAAGAAAAGTTTACTTCACATTTTTGCTTTAAACATGAAATTGAATTGTTTGATGCCATTGCGATAAATCCAAGCTAAATTTTGTGTATTAAGACAACCATTTTGGAGAGAGAAGTTTGAGTCCCCAAGGAAAGCCATCTATCAAACCTGATCATGCTAATGAAGAAGAAAAAGATCCACTAACCACATTCTTGATGGGAAAAAAATTGTGATTCAAAACAGTATCATTTTGCAGTCCTGCTCAAAAAATATTTCTCCAAAACTGGCTCTTTAGTTGGCTATTTCCAAAAGAATTGGACCATTTCTTTTAAAAGGATTCTATATGATGTTTTTGGAAACAAGGAGGATTTATGGATAAGTATAAATAGAGTTTGGGGTGTATAACAAGAATAAATTTGATAAATTACGGTATTTTAACTATAACCCGTAACACTTTCAAAGGTTTGTTAGGAAATAGATAAAATTACTCTTTTTTACGTACTTGATTAGTTCACTGATTCTAAGTAGTCTATGAAGAAACTGGGGGTATAAACACCATGACTTCCTTAAGCAAATCACCAGGGTTCGCCATTGAGAGACGCTTCCTAGTCTGCAAGTTCATTATTGGCCAAATACTTTCCTCCTACACAGGTTTTGGGAAACTGGTAACGCTGAAGATATTTTTGTTAGGGTCTTTGTTTATCGGACACTTATTTCCCTGCCACCACCCCATGCAATTTGAAGTAGTATTTCAGCTGTGGCATCCCACGTCCCCCAGAAAACAGAAAACATCTTTAAAAATAAGAAAGGCATTTCATTCCTCTCTGGAGAGAACAAGACGTGTCCATTCTCTAGGCACTTGCCATGTAATTAGCGTGTGTCTGATACATGTGAATTGCCCCCTTGCTTTTTTCCTTTCACCCCTAAACCGGATGAGGCCTCCCCCTGTTTTCCAACAGATAAAGTGGATGATGGGGCCGTCCAGGTTTAGATGGCCCCATAGCACCTAATGTAAATAAGGTCCTCCATGACTAAATCAGAGAAGGTTCCCCTCATAGTCTCATCCCCCTCAGCCTATTTTTGTCTAACTTCCGGCTTCCCTACTGAAAAGAAAAAAGCAAAGACAAAAATTCATCCCAAATATGAAAAACGAATCCCCCTGTGGACTGCGTCCACAGCTGTGTGTCTCATTCTTCCTGTCTGTCCTTCAGCTCTTTGTCAGGAGTGGTTGGCATGTTCCATCCTCCCGCGCCTGGAATTATGGGTGATTGTTGCGTTCGTCAGAGTTCGGAAGTCTCTCAAAACTGTGCATTTTTCTGATGTTGGTGCTGCAATGTCAATTCTTCTCCTAGTTGTATTCACTTTACTCTGTGTCAATCCACACAAGCTTTCCCAGGTGTTTCTGAAACCATTACTTCCTGGAAATAGTTATTTTAAAATTACTTGAGTCACACAAGTTCTAATTCTGATTAGATGTGGAAGAAGAAATGATATACACACAGAGTGGTCAACGGTTCCCCTCATTTCAGCGGGAAGAGGAAGAAATTACATGTATTTGAAAAACTGGTTGTGTTCTTTTCTGTGTATTTTTCAGTGTAATAAGAAAAAGGACCATTATCCCCTTGGAAAAAAATGTGATGCAAATTTTTTAGAAGACTTTTGCAGATGACCAAGTTAAGTAAAGAAAGTTACTATCTTAATTTCAAATAGTTTAAGTAAGGGAAATGACTCCTCTTTTGAAAGGATGAATATTTCTTTGGTTCTTACAAGATCCAGGTCAGATGTCTTGTCCTTCCCTGATTCCCCCCTACCCAGGTGAAACACTAAATCCTCAAATTTATCCAAAGAAATTTGCCTAGGGGGCAGGTAGGTAGCGCAATGAATAGAGCACTGGCTCTAAAGTCAGGAGGACCTGAGTTCAAATTCGGCCTCAGACACTTAATACTTACTAGCTGTGTGACCTTGGGCAAGTCACTTAACCCCAATTGCCTTGCCTTACCCCCTCCAAAAAAAAAAAAAAGAAATTTGCCTAGATCTCTCTTTTGTTTTTTTCACATTCTACTTTGTATTTAATAGTAAAACTCACACTTACGAAATCTTTACATATATAAAAGTTCACATAGTAATTTACTTCTGACCCTTTGTTGTTGCCCTGGACCTAGAATCAGGAGGACCTGAGTTCAAATCCAGCCTCAGATACTTACTAGCTTTGTGACCCTGAACCTATTACTTAACCTCTACCTCAGTTTCTTCATCTATAAAAGGGGCATGATAATAGTACATGCCTCCCAAGGTTGTCGTGAGGATTTGTAATATGCTACATAAATGCTAACTATTGTCATTTTTATTACATGTTAAATCTGTTGTGTTCCCTTAGCAGATTGTAAATACCTTGAAAATAAAGACTCGGGCACGTTCTAGGAGCTGGGGGCTTTTTGGGGAGAATAATGAGTGCTTTTATCTCAGGGAGTATGAGAAATACCGGCGTGGACTGTTATTTGCTGACCTGGCAGCTGATTGAATAATATATTCTAATGGCCTGCTGGGTCACATGGGAATGTATTTAAGTAAATGAAACTATTCAATGGTAAGAAATTTGTAGTGGAGACTTCATCACTCGTGTGCAGTGGATTCTTAGAAGCAATTTTTCAACTGAGCTCTTTGCTTTTTCTCTTTCTTTTAAGAGAAAATTACAGAACTCATCACCCCACATGTCTCTGGACAAGCAATCTGGGGTGTTAACAGTTTTAGTTGTGTAGAAAATACATGGTTTGAAAAATACAATTATTGGCTTGTGTAATTTGCTTTTATAAAGTTGGAGAAATCACACCAAGAGCAGCATGACACGTGTCCAGCTTCATAGTTAACCTTGACTTGAAGAGAAATAGTCCTCAAATGACTGTGTTTTTAAATGGCGCTGGTAGAAACAATTTTAAATTTCCCTGTAATTTTTGGCAGTTCCTTCCTTCTCCCTCCCTCTTACCAGACAGGTTGCCTGAACAATATTTCGGAAATGAAATTTTCATTTTAACTGGTGGGCTTTGACATTAGCAGTGATTTGTTTCCATTTTGGGGGGGGAAAGTAATCTCTTCTTTCCCAAGACTAAATCTCACACAATTCATGATCCCATCCTTTCACCCTAGATGAATTTGGTGACAATAATAATACATCATAAGATCGTAGATTTAGAGCCAGAAGGAACCATTAAGGCAGTGGTTCTCAACCTTCCTAATGCCACGACCCTTTAATACTCGTATCTGCATGTGGGTGGACCCACCAGGAGATTGATAGAGGAGCCATGTCTCGGTTCCTAAGACCCATCAGAAATATGTGTTTTCTGATGGTCTTAGAGGACCCCATTTGACCCCCAAAGGGGTCGTGACCCACAGGTTGAGAACCGCTGCCTTATGGTCATGCAATAGGACCTCCTCATTTTGCACATGAGGAAAGTGAGGCCTAGAGAAATGAAAGAGTGGACTTAAGTCATGCAGGATGGAAGTGACCAGGCCAGGATTTGGGCAGCCAGGTGGCACAGTAAATAAAGTGCCAAGCGAGGAGTCTGGAAGACTCCTCTTCCTGAGTTCTAATCTGGCCTCAGACACTTACTGGCTGTGTAACCCTGGGCAAGTCACTTACTGCTGTTGTCCTCAGTTTCCTCATCTGTAAAATGGGCTGGAGAAGGAAATGACAAAACCACTACCATATCTTTGCGGAGAAAATCCCGAAAGAGATCACAAAGAGTCACACACAATTGCAAAATGACTAAACAACAAAACAATTCATGATATTAAGGGGAGCTGATAGATCAGTATTATTCACTGGAGAAAAATAAACCTGTACAAAAATGATACATAATCTTTCCCATATGAACTTATGTCTAGAGGGTTTGTGAGAAATAGTAGAATATTTGACAGTTACTGTAACGTCTGATATATAGCAGGGGTCAGATATAAGTGATCTTGTGGAGGTAAAATCAAGAGGACTTGGCAAAGATTGGAATCATATGTGAGGAAAGGGAAACACCAAAGATTAAGATAAGGTGCATAGATGCCTGGGTGCAGTCTGGAGCTGCTGAAAGGAACAGGGAAGTCCAAATGAGTTGAAGAAATAGAGGAGAAATCTAAGTGCCATTTTGGAGGCGTTGAGTTGGCGTGCTGGAAGGACAGTCTGGTGGAAACGTGAGCCTGCGGCTTGGGCTGGTGGTCAAGAATGAAGACACAGATTTGAGAATCATCTGTACAAGGTGATGGTTGAAATTCCAGAGGCGGATGAGGTTTGCCAAGGGAAAGAGAGAGTGTAGAGAGAATAAGAAGTGAAAATCAGTTCTGTCTTCCAGATGTCCAGTCATTTTTCAGTCATGCCGGACTCTTTGTGATCCTGTTTGAGGTTTTCTTGACAGAGATACCAGAGTAGTTTGCCATTTCCTTCTCCAGATAATTTTACAGATGAGGAAACTGAGGCAAACAGAGGTAAGTGACTTGCCCAATGTCACACAGCTAGTAAGTGTCTGAGGCCAGATTTGAACTCAGGAAGATAATTCTGACTCCAAGCCCAGCGTTCTATGCACTAAGGTGCCACCTAGCTGCCCCGGGTTCCCACTATGCTCATGTTAATTTTTGTATTCACATTGGATCTATACTGGATGATCTACATAGGGATGGGGCGTTCACATGAGCAGACTTGTGTTATTTGAAGTATGTGCTTAAGGAATATTGAATGAATGTTATTAAATGTAATGGGATGGGCTAGGGGCTACTCTGCTCTTTGGTTCCTCCAGTGCTGGTTCTCCTTTGCCTGTTTATCACATGAGTGCTCCTCATAATCCTCCTGCTTTTGCTTGGAGACCCTAGTTAGAACAAGAAAAATTCTCACTGAAGAAGCGTTCCTCTTTGCACTTAATGCGAGTCAGCTGTGAGTCTGGGGGCTAGGCTAACTGAGGATAACAATAGCACCTCCCTCACAGGGTTGTTCTGGGTCTCCAATGAGATTATATTTATAAAATGCTTAGCATGTGGCCTGGCAGACAGTAGGCACTTAATAAATGCTTGTTCTTTTCTTTTTCTCCTCCCTTCTCCCCAGACTCCACACTACGCTGGGATAGTTCAAGTGATTCTTGATTGAAGTATTCAGATACTAATTCTTTTTAATAGTTTTTTTTCTGATTTTTCCATCCATCCTCTAGAATATAAAAAAAAATGTTCCCTCTGAAACAGTGAACCTGGAAACCCTCCTTCTGTGTCCTTTCTAAATGTTCAGCTTATTTTGGGCCAGAATTGTGTGAGCCAAAATATAACGGGGTATTATTAACATTGGCAGGCTTTCCAGGGACCGTGTCTGCAAATAGACTGTGACTAGCTTGGCCCTCACGTGTGCTCTCGCTGGGTAGTAACATTGCATGTGACTGTGGTGAGGGGAGGCTCTCTCAGCCATTCACGCACTGCTAAGTGTTTATATGCCCCTGTCTTCTGATCCACAGGTTGAAGAGTAGGGTGTACTAAGAGTAGGGTGTGCTTGTTCATTCACTCATATTCAAGGCCATTTTTAAAATGTTGTGAAGGCAAAGCAGCCATCAATCAGACATGGAACTGGATCTTTCATTAACTTCCCCTCCATGTTTTCATAGGATATCACCAATGTACTGTGCATGTTTTCCATTCATTAGCCAAAAATTAATAAGGAGCAAAAAAATTCATATACTGCTAAGGAAAGAATGATTTATTGGCTGTTGAGTTATACAACGTTGTAAATTTAAAAAAAACTATTATCAAGGAAAGTTGCAAAGTGTGAAGATTGTGTATATTTCAGTAACAAAGTCCACAGAAGCAGATAATTACGTAGCTGCTGACTTAGAAGTTTTCAAAGCTGGTGAAAACGGAGGCCGTTTCGAACATATCCTTCAAAGTCTCTATCAGGACTTTTGTAAATATTGTTCTTGTGTTTAATTTCTTCCTTTAGGTTCTTCTTGGAAAGGTGGCTTGATAAAAAGCATGTGACTTTCAATTTTTTTAAGTGGTGACAAAAACTACAGAGCCAAAGTCATCATCTTCTAGATTATTGGAGAGCCAGTTAATTAATTGGCATTAGTGGAATTGGGCATTTTAGTCCATTCCTCCTCTTTTCCTCTCACTTAACACAGGGCTGAGTACCCCGCGGATGCTCAGTAAAGTACCTTTGGAGTGTTTGTTGGCTTTCGTGTCTTCTTTTGGCAGGTTGGCAGCACAGTGGGTAGAACGCAGGACTTCAGTTCAAGTTTAGCCATTGCTTCATTACATGGAGTAGCTTTAATATTGTTCCCGGTTTTTGATCCCAATCTACCCGACTGTTTAAACAAGATCCATCAGTCACGTTGAGTCCCGAGTCATTCCCAGATAACGTAGAGCAGTTAAGTCAACTTTATAGCTTTCCCTGAGTTATATTATGTGAAATAATTACAGAGAGTCTGTTTGCAAAAGCTGTCAGAGGAGTTCAGGTGAGGGCAGTGTCTGAAGTGAGCAAATAATAGGTCCACAGGCTTGATTTGGAAGTAGAGGCACATTTTGTTAATTCTAGGTTAGCGTAATCAAGCTTTTTGAACAAACAAACAAACTCTAATGAAAGGATTCCTTGTAGGTGTTTTCTTATACAATAATTGATATTTATGTTCAAAATTAACTTAATGTTGGCTTTATTTACCAGATGAAAAAAACCGATAACTTATTGGTGGAAGTTAAGGGATGCTTTAGCTTAGAGTCCCTAGTTACAGGTGGTTAAATAGCCTCTGTGCTCAGGTCAGTTGTTTATGCATTTGAGCTTTAATCCCTCTTGCCACTTCCTTCCCACTCCTCCATTTTTGTCTTTACTCTGTCTTTCTATCACTGGGGCTATCCTAATTGATCAGTTGGGGCATCTTTCCTCAGTTAAAGCTATGGGCTCCCTCCCAGAAATGGGACATGCGTGAAAACCCAAAGAATAGTTCAGACTATTAAATTAAAGTCAATGCAGGAAGGACATCATTTGATAGTATGAGTCATGGAATAAAAGAGAATTCCCTCGGGGCCAGAGATTGCAGTATGGCCTCGAGTTGGGAGAGAGATGGGGAGAAAATGGAAGGTTTGCAGAAATAAGGCAGTTGTGCCACCTAAACCCATGGTCCCTCCTGGGCTGATTGCAAGGAAAGGAGAAGACCAGTTCATAAAAGACTGTGGGACTTACACAGGGACATTGAGATCCAATCTAGGTTGTAACTTCATTCCTGTTGTTGTTCAGTTGTTTTCCAGTCATGTCTGACTCTTCGTCCCCCATTTGGGATTTTCTTGGCAGAGACACAGGAGTGGTTGGCCATTTCTTTCTCCAGATTATTTTATAGATGAAGAAACTGAAGCAAACAAGGTTAAGTGACTTGCCCAGGGTCACATAGCTAGTAAGTGTCTGAGGCCAGGTTTGAACTCAGGAAGAGGAGTCTTCCTGACTCCAAGCCTGGTGCTTTATCCCCTGCACCATTCAGTTGCCCTAGAGACTTGAGTCTTACTATCCATGAAATTCAGAAATCTGGGGAGGATATCAGCCATATTTCTATTAAACTGCTGTTCTGAAAGAAAAGATGGATTTGTGGCTCATTGATTCCTTCATCCAATAAACATTTATTCAGTTCTCACATGTCACACGCACCAAATTAGATTACGACTATACAGGGAAAAACAAAACGGTCTGGGTTCTTGAGGAATATGCAACCTATGGGGCAAAACCACATGGATTGAAAACACAGAAAGACACACAAAGTAACATTGGAAAGAAGAGCAGGGACAACTAGGGGCATCAAGAAGAGGGATTATGTGAGTTCACTGGTTCATGGTACCGTGCACCAAAACATGCCAAGGAAGTGGGAAGGTTCTCCCTTCAATGACTTTATGGAGACTTTGAAGCAAAAATTAAGATAGTTCTTTTTAAACTTAATGATGGGGCTAAAAATTGTCATTGTGCTATGATAGAAGTTTTGGGGGATGTAGCACAGTGGACAGAAGCCTGGGCTTGATGTCAGGAAGACATGAGTTCAAATCCATCATCAGACAACTCGTAGCTGTGTGACTCTGAGAAAAATCACTTAACCTTTCCCAGCCTCAGTTTCCTTATCTGTAAAATGGGGATAATAAAAACTTCCATGACTTAGGGGCATTGTGAGGATAAAATGAGATATTCATAAATTACTTTACAAATCTTAAAGTGATACAGGAATGCCAGCCATCATTATCATGCATTTTCTTATAATGAATAAAATTTTGACCAAACTTAGTTTAGCCACAATAATAATGGCTTTCCAACAGTCTTAGGCCATTTGCATTATGATGACTTCCCATTTATTCTCTGGAAAACTGGAGCCAAGGATTGTCTGGGAGGGATTTAGTCAAAGGCTCACACTTGAGGACCTAGAGGGCCACATGTGGCCTCAAGGCCGCTGGTCCCTCCCCTCTGGTTTAGAGTCAAATATCTCCATCCTGGGCCATCGCCAGTTGTCCTGATGAATATCTGGCCACTAGACCCAGACGGCTCCAGAGGAGAACATGAGGCTGGTGACTTTGCAGAGCCCTGCCTCACTTAAATCCAACTCACTTGCATATCATGACCTCACCTCCTGATGCCATGGTCCTCTTTGAGAATGAAGGACAAACAACAATAATAAGATTCAAATTTCCCTGGACTATTTAGTTAAGAGACTGGGTCATCCCAATCATTCCCAGAAAAGTCTCTCAGAATTCCCAAAAGGGAATCGCGATCAGTGAGACTTAAAGACTTAATGTTTGTTATTAAGTAAAACAATATAATCACAGAATATTAGTTTTAGGTGAAACTTACGATTCGGAAGACTTTGGGGGGATGTTTTTTTAAAATGTGCTGTATGTTGCTTTCCTTCACTTAAAGTCTTACTCTGATCATTCACTTTTGTGTGGAAGTAACCATGGGTTCTCAAAGGTCATGCCAGTAGAGCACAAGCTCCAGCAAGTCGTACCAAAATGGAAAGGTTTCGAGCATGTGTCCAGTGATGGGACATGACAGGCCACTGCCTGTCAATGTTTATCGAGCTCATCACCAGGTTAACCACAGTTAACCACACTCAATTATATAGCTCTCAGAGACCTTCTGCTAACTCCTAGAAGGGCTGAAATATGTGTCAATGGGGGTAGTCCCCCACACCATCAAAATTAGACATCTTGGAAGTCATGAAGTAAGTATATGATTCTTTGTGTCAAGGCATTGGGCACTTTGCCACATTCTAGGCATTGCACTAAGTTGTGGGGATACAGAAAGAGGCAAGAGTATGTTGGGACCCCTTACCTAATTGTGTGTATAAATTATGCATGTTGAATTAGAGATCTTAGATCTATATCAGAAAAGGACCTCAGAGGACATCTAGTCTGACCCCTCATTTGACAGATGAGGAACCCCAAACCTATGTTGGATTGGTGACTGATCCAAGGCCGCACAGCTGGGAAGTATGAGAGGCAGGTTTCAAACTCTTGACTCCAGAGCCAATACTCTTCCTACCATCTCACTGCTTTATTGTCATTTCTTGAGTTTTCTGACTCAGATCCTTTAAAGTTCTATGATTCCATGAATCTAAATCTGTGATGTATTTTGATGCCTAGTCCTTGGTCACGAACACAACCTCCAATTATAATGCAGTTTCTGCGAGGAATTTCTAAGTATTCTAAAATTAACCGTCAAATTATGGGAGAAATATCTATGTTATGGTGAGCAACTTCATCACATGATTTCCAGGAATATAATTTTGATGAAAAGTGAGCATCCCCTATGAAATGAGTCAAAACCAATGGAACTACATATTGATACTGCTGCCCATATGTACAGTTCATGTAAAAATATGGAGGAAAGAGGTTATAGAGGATGAATTGCATGAATTATTTAAGAAACTGGAATGCAGAGTAACCTAATGGGTAGGGCGCAGGGCTTGGAACCTACCAGACCTGGCTTGAAGCCCATTTCTGATACTCCCCGATTGTGTGGCCCTGGGAAAGTCACTCAACCTGTCTTTCTTCTGTAAAATAGTAAAATAATTGGAGAACTTGGAACACAATAACACCAGACTATTGTGAAACTGAAAAGAGACAGTGGCTATAAGTAAGAGTTAGAACAAAATAATAATTTTAAAATGCCTTTGAAGAATCTTGGGAATTAACCAGATAATTTCCTCAACTATCCTATTGTTTCAAGTAAACATCCAAAGTTCTCTTCATGAATGGTCTACATTTTATATCAGCAGAATTCCTTCTAGCAGATGCCAAGTGATAATTCACATTTTGAAAGTATGCTTTATTTGTCTAGAGAATGAGGAAACTGAAGTGAATTTTCTAGATAATTGAAGCCTACTACTTTAAGCAACAGAATTTTTTATTTTAATCACAATGGACGTTTTTTCCTAAAAGATAGTAGACACTTTGCTTTCTTAAGTGGAATATTTTGAAGACGATTTAGCCTTTTTATGACTGAGGTCATCATTGGGAAGATTCATTGACTCAGAATTTTAGAACTGCAGCTCACCTGGGGGGACATGCTGCCCAACCTTCTTATTTTATAGATACAGAAACTGAGAGCTATAGAAGAGAATCGTTTTGCCCAAGACTGAACTCATTAGTCAGTGACAGAATTGAACTTAGAACTCTGCAATCTCCTTACTCCCAATCAAATGTTCTTTCCTATAACCCAGTTTCCCTCATTGTGGGGTACTTTAGTTCTTTCTCTGTTTTTTTCTTTTTTAGTCTGTGTTATTTCCTCCATATCATACTGTCATTTGTCACTTTTGTGCCAGCCTCAAATAGTCTTCTCTCCACCTCTCTGCTAATTGCCATTCCTAACAATCTGGAAAACCAGACAACTAAGCCTGTTAAGCAGTTTTTGTAGAATAAGAGTTGGTAGTGGGCTGAATGAATAAGGACCTAAAGTATATAGATTTAGTGCTGTGCTTTGTGAGAACTGTTTTAGGGGAATTTATTGCTAGCTTTTGAGGTGGGAATTCAGTTCAAATTATCAGAAGACTTACTCTTCTGACAAATGTTGAAGGAATCTTTGGCAACTCCCATCTACCCAGCTCGAAGTCTGTAATGTTAATGGGATTTAAGATCTTCCCCCATCCATTAATAGGCCTCCCATGATGCCCATTAAGAGAAGCTTGTTTATAGGAAGGCTTTTGAATCTTTTGCTAATTTCTAATTAGGCACTGAGTCATGAGGGTTGTGATGTCTTCTGGCTCTGAAAAGTGTATGTATACTCTGAGTTGGTATTTTGCTTTGGGGGCTTGATTAAAAGCAGGATCTTGTGATTCCCTGGTCAAGATTCTGAGTGGTCATATGCTCAGAATTCCCAATTGCCCAGATGTAAAGGCTCTCTCGATCCAGGGATGTATGTAAAGTGTATAGTTGATTCAGGCAGTCAGAGCCCTGTCTGTTGGTCTTTATTTCTCTGTTTGTATTTTCTCTGAAGTTCAGACTTTTCCCCTGAACTAGTGAATGTAATTAAAGAAGGTTGTTAACCCCTTAAACAGCTATCTTTCCTGGTAAAGCAGATCTAAGAACCTATGCTAGCAGCCACCCTGGGTATGCCACTGTGGTTGCCAACACGATGCCCCACTCCCAACTTAATTCTATCCTCCCTGGATTCAGTTTCCCAGACCCCCCCCCCCTCCCTTCCCCATAGGACTTACAGCTTTATACTCACTATCCAGGTGAAATTTTCTGATAGATTCTAAAAAAGTAACAGCTGAATCAAAGAAGGCTCACAGTTACCCATAGTGAGTATACCCCACACCCTTTAAAGAAAGATCAGGATATTTTCTCCTGTTGCTGGTAATTGGTGGAGTATGTGTTAGGAAAGCAGCCCTGAGTGCTCTTGATGAAATATAGAGTGGTATTTGAGTGTATGAAGAACATAGATTAATATTTGGTTTGAGTGATTATATGGAAACAGTGTTAATGCAACTGTGTGGAGGAGGGGTGTATGTTCAGGTGCAGATCTTGAGCAGTTTGAGAGCACATCCAGATGAGACTGTTCTTGGAGCCACTTCTAAGTTCAGAGGCTCTCATCTCCTGCCTGCAAAGCTGAATGAAGAAGTTGTAGAATCTTGAGGTTTCTAGAGTTGCCAACCCTCATGGAGTGACCACAGTATTTGGGGAACTATTATGATAAATCCTAACATATGGTATATCTTATTGGCAACATTTGGAGCCCTCTCTTCATGGGGAAAGAAAGCACTATGGGTAAGGTGAGGGGGAGTGACGTGGACCTGGAGTTCGGTGAGTTATTGGGCTGGAGTGCATGCGTGTGATCTGGCCTTTGCTGCTTGCTTGTTCTACATCTCATCTTCTCAAGGCCAAACTCTGTGTCTTCCCAGGTGATAATGTCACATTCATTAATGTATCCTATACTTATCCTTTAAGTTTGGGTTTCTTTTTTCTGAGTTAAAGCCCTTTCAGAGTTCTAAGAGAAATGGTTGCTTTGAGAGAAAATTATTGAGAGTCGAGTTTGACTGTGAGTCCCAAGACTAAGTTGCTAGTTTTGAATTTGACAAACTGTTGTAAACTGGAAAGACAGGAGTATCAGAACAGCAGTGTGATTTTGGTAGAAATGTAAATAATGATGATAAACAAGAGATGAGAATTTGATTACTAATCATAAGCTAAGTTGGGCTCATGTACAAAAATAGTCCTGTGCCTGCACCCCGAGTGAGAGGAGAAGAAGGGGAGAAGGCAGATTTCAGAGCTTCATTGCCTGCAAGTGATGCCTAGTACAGTTGCTGTTGACAAGGAAAACTAGCTGAGCAGGAGGTGAAGAGGATCAGAGACGGCACTTGGCGGTTCCGTTGGTTTGGCTGAGATGGAACGTTCAGCTGCTAGTTAAGCATCGTTCAGACCAGCTCAGCTTGGCAGTGGAACCTCTATTCAACGTATAAACTACATCCATCAAGGAACATTTGTGGATAGCTCCTGAAGGGCCAGAGTACACCAAGGTTTGCAGTCTCAGAGGTGCGAGTTATTCTGAGCAAGTAGGTTTCCTCAGTCCTCTGTTTCTTGGCAGGCTTCTGTAAGCATATGCCTGCTGTTCTTACAGATCCAGAGTGCATTTGTGGGAGAGGGTACCCCAGGTTTTGTACAGATGTTTGTGTATTTACTTTTTATGCATTTGCTTTAGTACATGAGTGCCTACTGTATTATTTCTTTTAACTTACTGTTGAGTAGGAGCCTATATCTGCCACCGTGAGGGCAGGTAAGTAAATAGGTATCATATACCCAGGTAAGAGGTGTGGCCTCCTGCTGTACCCATTTCTCTTACTTAGAGGAAGAGTCTAGAGGAAATCCCTCAGAACCCTTGCAATGCTCATATCTTTGCTCCTCAAAGTTACAGCGCCAGTGACTTAGGTTTCGTGGCCAGACCAGAGGAGACAGTGAGGATAATTACAGACCTGAGGTAAAGTTGTTTTTAAGACAGCATGACCTCTTCAGATCACACTATTGAGCACTACACACACACACACACACACACACACACACACACACACACACACACACACACACACATGCACGCACGCACACATGCACTTTATTTTTTAAATATAGGACTAGCTGCTGTGCGGTGGATCGAGGTCTGGGCCCAGAGTGAGAACGTTGTTGTTCAGTTGCTTGTCAGTCCTGTCTGACTGTCTGTGACCCTGTTTGGGGTTTTCTTGGCAGAGATAATGGCCTGGTCTGCCATTTTCTTCTCCAGCTCATTTTACAGATGAGGAAACTGAGGCCAACAGGGTTAACTGACTTGCCCAGGGTTACACAGCTAGGAAGTATCTGAGGCCAGATTTGAACTCTGGAAGATGAGTCTTCATGACTCTATGCCTGGCATTATGTCCACTGTGCCACCTGGCTGCTCCTGTGCCACCTTGCTGACCTGAGTCCTACTCTAGCCTCAGAGTCTTACTAGCTGTGTGAGCCTGCTCAAGTCACTTAGCCTCTTTTTGCCTCAGTTTCCTCATCCCAGAAATGGGGCTCATGATAGCCCCTACCTCCCCGAGCTGTTGTGAGGATCAAATGCGATCATCATTGTGATATACTTGGCACAGTGCCTGGCACAGAGAGCGTGCTTACCACATGTTAATTATTGTCGTCAGCATTGCCTCAGCCCATTCACTGACCACAGTCGTCAGCTCAGATGGTCAGCTCAGGTCATCTTCTTATAACAAAGCACATTTTATTCAGTTTAACACAACAAATATTTCCATTGCCTTCTACATGCTCAGCAATGTGAGGGGCCAAAAGTATGTGACGAATTCCTTCTGGAAAGAGATTTGTGCTTTACTGATGCCAGGATGCAGCTGGAGGACAAGAGAGCAGGGCACCTTGGGAAATGTAGTATGGAGGGGCATTGGGAGCAAGAGAGCCAGACTGAGGGTCTCTCCTGACACCAATGGCCTGGTGATTGCATGATTCTAATTTGCCAGTGCAGTGGAAAGGTGAAAGATAGAGATTTTTTAAAAATGCATTTTAAAAGATAACTATTGGAAGAGTCTATCTCATTTTAAGATGACCATATATGTATTTCCCTTTTCATAAAATCTTTATGAAATGAGACTACATTTATATACAAATGTCTAGATGTCTGTGTGTGTGAGTGTGCGAGTATGTGTATCTGTGTGTCTGTGTGTATGTGAGCGTGTGTCTGTGTGTGTGCGCGAGTGTGTCTGTGTGTGTCTCTGTGTGTGTGTATGTGCGTGTGTGTGACAAACTGGTAGAAAGAACTTCATGTAAAAATTCTTACTTGTTCTCCATAAACAGGCATTGCCAAAGTTAGGACTTTGCTAAAATTGGCCATTTTCTGTGCTCGTTGTTTGTAGTTTCTGTTCGCACGCCTTCACGCAGCTCCCTACAGAAATTCTTGCTTGTACTAGAAATAACCCCAGAAAACATTTGTTCTCCTTTCTGTGTGGAGAGGCGTGGTAGCCAAGGGTGACGGGTTGAAGGCTATAAATTCATTTGCAAAACTTTGCATAGGGAGAGTATAGAAGATAATCAGACAATAAGGAGAGGGAAAAACAAGTTCGTAGAAAACTCAATGTCAGAGCCAATTCATTCATTTTATCCCAGTTCAAATCAACAAACATTTATTAAGTGCCTGCTGTGTGCAAGAGATGGTAGGTGCTAGGGGCATAAAGACAAAGTGAAAAATAGGCCCAGTCATCGAGAAGGTCACACCCTCTACTAACCCTATTAATCTGACCTGGTGACCCAATGTGTCTGGGCCAGGGATGGGGAGTCCAAGTTTGGATTCACTTGAGGACCTAGTGGGCCACGTGCAGCCTTGTGGCCACAGGTTCCCCACCCCTGGTCTAAGCAATTTGGATTCCAATTTTTTTCACCCAATATATTAGCCATCCTTCCCAATTTCATGTCATTCACATTTCTGAGATTTATCTTTATTTAAACAACTGATTAAACATTTAACTCCTAAGAGCATTCAAAGAGGAGATTAGGAGAATAACAAACAGATTAAAAATGGACCAGATATCTCGATATTTCTATTACAAAATATTTTCGATATTGATGACAGTAAAACAGCAGTTCTAATGTATCCGTGCCCAATGAGCTATATCAGCACCCTCCTTCTGAGAATGAGGGAGCAAAATGACACTGAAGAAGATGAAGGTAAGAAATGTACTCAGATCAGACTCAGAACACACCAAAGAAATCTGTGCTGGAGATGACATGATTTTGAAAGTATTGAGGGACTGATTTTTCAAGACATCTAAAAGAGAGGAAGGGCAAGTAGATGGTACAGTAGATAGAGCAGCATGCCTGGAGTCCAGAAGACCCAGCTTTAAATCTGGCCTCAAACACTCACCATGTGACCTTGGACAAGTCACTAAACCCTGTTTACCTTAGTTTCCTCATCTGTAAAATGAGCTGGAGAAGGAAATGCCAAACCACTCCAGTATCTTTGCCAAGAAGACCCCAAATGGGGTCATGGAGAGTCAGATATGACCAAAAAGTGACTGAACAAAAGCAACAAAAAGAGGAAGATACTGAACAATTGGGAAAATGTTTACAGTGGCAATGGTATGAAAAAGGTGCTACAAGTAACATCAGTAACTATTGGCCTGTACGCCTGTTAAAAGTTTCCGTACAGTCAGGTACAATGGGTATCCTTGATGAAAACAGGAGAAGTGAATGGCAATACCTCCTCAAATGATTTTTTGCATCAGTTCACATATTCACAGATACAGTTGATGGAAAAACGTAGGTAATATGAGATTGTATAATCATCTGCCCGGCTGAGAGGATTGTCTGGGAAGGATTTACGGGAAGATACGGATAAGAAGTTAAAAAGATAAGAAGGGCTCAATGGGCTGAGATCTGTACCACTGGAGGAATTACCCACATTGATGACGTCCTAGATCCGCTGAAATCCTAAAGAAATGAAAGTACCAAAACTGCTGAAAATGTTCACAGGCAGCGTTTACTTCTCACCTACCACCTAAGGGAACTTCTCACATAATTGAACCTTGTACCTACAAACTCCAAAGCCTTTAAAATTGTAATTATTTTTGATGGAATGCTTTATAAAATGTAATACGTGGTCCCTTTCCTTCTTAAACAGACTCTAAGATTAAAATGTAACCTTTTCTTGTTAATTTGGAATCACTGTCATGAACATCAATTACCATTTTTTATTGTTAGGCTGATGTGTCTGAATTCAGGGGCTATTGAGGTATGAAGGGAAGACTTCTGGTGTCCAGGCTGTCAGCAGCCCCAGACAGCCATGCTTTTACAGCGCTTCTCTTATTTTTACTTCTGTTTCTTTCTCTACTGTCAGATGTTACTTTTATTAGCTGTTGGGTGGGTTCTTGTTGCTTCTAATCTACTGACTTTAAAAAAAATCATTGTATGCAGATGTGGGAGTAATTCTGCATTTTTTTTCTGGGCCAAAAGACCCGTGCTTTTTAGCACTTATTTTCGGTGCTCCTTAGGCTGTGTGTGCGTGCATGCATGCGTGTGTGTGTGTATGTAGTCCTGGGCTTACAGACTGTTCAGTAGCCCACTAAACTATGTAGCAGTCTGATCTCTGGTTAAGTTAGGGAGTTCTCTGTCTCCTGAGTTGTCACTGTAGGCTGTCTTAGCCTTTATGTATTGTCAGGCCCTGGAATTGTACATTTGGTTCCTCAAGTCTTGTGTAAAAAGAAAAATCATGGACTATGAGGAAGCGAAGTAACTTATTCGAAGAATTCCACTTGAGAACTTAGCAAAAGAAATCTATCATTGAAGAAAAAGCCCCAACCTGTTTCACAAAGAGGAGTAAACCTACAATTTAAAAAATGATTTTAATGGATAATTTTGCATGTCAGTGCAATACAGCCATGGGAAATGGCGCGTAAAACTCAGTATTTTAGTCTCAATTTCTCATTTTCCGCAAAGTTCTCCTCAGCAGCGGGATTCCCTGAAACTGGGGGGAGGGATCCCGAACCTAGTATCTGCTATAGAGAAAGCGTGGTCGTGCTTGTCCTAGGGTTTACTCTCCTCAGCACAGCGCTCGGATGACCATAAGCTTGAAAACAAAACAATTAAACACGCACAAGGCGTGAGAAATCATTCTGATCGCTTCTTTAAATTGTTCTCCTGCACCGGTAATTATTGTTTTTGTGTCAGACTTTGCCGAATAATGGTGATTATGTGGGGTTCTGATGTGTGTAGATGCACAATAAAAACATGCAGAGAAGTTATGTTTCAGCTCAGCAGGGCTGCCGTCTAAAAGGCGTTCCACTTTGGGGTGACGGACAAACATGTCTAATTCCGATTGTTAGTGTTGTAAATAGGATAATGTTATTTTTTCTTTTATATTCACAGATTTGGGGATCTGACTTGAACAATGTTATCAATTGCTTTCATGTAACTTGTAGCCCCCAAATTACAGCTCTGGGCTCGGAAGGGTTAGGTTCACTAGTGGCTTTAACTAAGTCAGTCTTTGGATCATTTGCAAAGTTTCTTCTGGTAAACTCAGAATTTGTCTTGTATATGATTTTCTTCAGAAAAGGTAGAAAAGATCTCTCTGCCTTTTTTATCCTTTTAACTCCATGCAAGTACGCTGGCTAACACGTGTATCGGATATAGGACAGCTTTAGTTCACTCCACAAAAACATCCAAGAGCCCCATTGGCCTAACAGAAACTTATAATAATAAAAGTAACTGTTCTCTTTGGTGAGTTCCGTCTTCCTCAGGGACCTATAAACTCCTCTGAAGTTGTGGTGCCACCCTGTGGTTGAGGCTTCCCAGAAAAGGAAATGCACTTGGGGTTGCAAGAGAGTCAACCTTTCCATAAGACCTGTGCATTCTTCATAACTCCTAGTGATAGTAGAGGACAAGATCCAGGTTTGCTCCTCCACACTCTTAGTCTCTCTCTCTCCCTTTGTGGACCTCCAGATAATGGACTACATGGTTCCTCCTCTTCTCTCCAGGAGATTTGGCTCAAGAACTCCTCCATTGATTTTGTTGTTTGTCCTTCTAGAAGAGGACCATGACATCGGGAAGGTGATGTCATGACTTGTAAGTGAATTGGATTTAAGTGAGAGAGGGCTGTGCAAGGTCACCAGCCTCACTCTCTCCTCTGGAGCCGTCTGGGTCCAAACAATGACTGCATGAGGCTTGGGCTGGGAACTGTTGGTCAGTCAGCAAGAGCCAGAGGGTTCAAGGCATGGTGCTTAAGAAAGAAATCTAGACTGTAAACCCCAAGATACTTTGTGAGGTTTCAGCAATCAAAATTTATGTTCCTTTGGGCAGAGTCCCTGATGCGAAGGGTATGATTCCCTATAAAGGGACAAAGGGAAAGGAGAGAGGGAAGAAGGGAGAAAGGAGGGAGAGAAAGAAGGGACGGAGGGAGGTGCATTGCCCAACTGGAACTGGCCAATTGGGTCCCCAGTGGAGCCACCACTACTACTTATGGGTTGTTTGTCCTTCGTTCTTGAAGAGGCCGCTGTATCTGGGGCCATCTCCAATTGTCCTGATCTATATTCTGCTCCTGGACCTAGATGGCTCTGGAGGACAGAGTGAGGTTGATGACTTTGCACAGTCTTTCTTCACTTAAATCCAATTCGCTTACAAGTCATGGCAACACCTCCCTGATGTCCATTGATTATTCTCTCCTCCAAGATCCTTTCTTCACCACCAGGAGCCTGCCTTACCACAGTTGGCGTCTTTGGGGACTAGAGCTTCTCTTATCACCTGTCTCTGGCCACTATCTCTGGGATTTAACATTTCTGAATAAGCAGATCACCCCGCCTCAAGAATCCAAGTCTGCTTATCTGCGTATAAATCTGTCGTCCAGTTGTGGTTCCATGGTTTTTCATCTCTTTTCAACTCTACTCCTTGCTACATGTCTACTTTCCTTTTTTTTTTTTTAAGGTTAAGTCTAAGGATATGGAACAAGTTCCATGATATCAGTACTTATCCTTAATTTCCAAAGAAGGAAGATAAATCAAGAGTATTTTTTACATACACCCTCACTTACTCCCCTCAAAAATGTGATCAGACTCCCAAATAAGGTGTCATTGTGGGACATTGTCATCTTATATCTTCAAAGCAACCTAATTAATACCACCCAGAACCCTCCTAGTCACACTGTGTTACTATACAACTTACTAGTTACTATAACGTGGTATATTAATATGCTTTCATAAACTCATGGATTATCAGAGCTGCAAGCCGGATTGTGCTGGGTGGAGACCACTTCAGCCAACTTGCAAAGCCAATTATGATTTTCAGAGTGAATATTTTCATTTCACAAGTTGGCAAATGCTACAAATCAACTCTTGATTTATTTTTCTATAGATTGTCTAGACTTAAGTGATGGGAAAAATGTTAATAGTGCAGATTAACTTTTTAAAATATTTTATTTTTTCCAATTACATGTAAAAACAATTTTTAGCATTCATTTAAAAAAATTCTGAGTTCCAAATTCTCTCCCTCTCTCTAGCCCCTTACCTCTCTTTGAAAAGGCTAGCAACTTGATATAAAATATGCATGTGCAGGCATGCAAAATATATTCCCATATTAGCCATGTTTCAAAAGAAAACACAGACTAAAAAAAAGAATAAGAAAGTTAAAAAAGTAGGCTTCAATCTGTACTCAGACTCCATCAATTCTTTCTCTGGATGTGGACAGCACTTTCCATCATGAGTCCTTTGGAATTGTCTTCCATCATAATACTGCTGAGAAAAGCTAAGTCATCACCATTGATCGTAGGGGCACAACGTCACTGTGACTGTGTGTGATGTTCTCCTGGTTCTAATGCATATTCAACTTCAAAGTGTGTATTGTATACACTTTTATTTAACCCAGAGAGCCAGTGGGTCAGCATTTACTCCACACTAGTGTGACCTTCACAATCATCAAGCTTAATTTCCTCATTGTCATACAGGGAAACCCTAGAACCCAGAGAAATGAATTGTGATGTTCCAGAGGTCATATGGCTAGTTCACCGCAGAGCTCAAACTAGACCCCAAGTCTCCCATCTCCTAGTCCATTGCACCCGCCACAATTTACACTGCCTTACAATTGAAATTCCGTTAGCTGGGTGCCAAAACCTGGCCTCCTATCTGGCAGGAGAAAATTCTGTTATTGAACTATCAGACTAGAAGCTATTCTCCACTGCTTTATCAGTAGAGACTTACCAGAGTGACTAAGATAACAGATCTGCCATTAGCCCTCAACTGTGGACTGATAAGAAATAAGATCTTGTCCTTTGTTTTGGGTGCTGCAGTTGAGGAAGGATATCGCTGGAATATGCTGGAGGCCACTCATCTGGCTCATGCTGATGGTTAAATTTTCAAGTTGAGCATTTTCACCTTGGACGTTGGCAAAGACTACACATCAGGGCTTGAATAATTACTTTTTGTTGGTTGTCCAGACTTAAGCAAATGTTAATAATGCACAGTAAATTTAAAAGTGTATTGCACACACATCTCTCCCCACCCCAGAGAGCCAGTTGTTAAACATTTCCCAGTGAGAGACTGTCCAGAGGAGTGCCACCAGAATGGTGAAGCACCTTGAGCCCATGCCATCTGAGGATCAGTGGAAGGGACTGACTTTATTTGGCTTGCAGAAAAGAAGACTCTCTGTGTGTGGGGAGGAGAGGAGAGAGGAAATAACCAGAAATGACTGTCATGAAATCATTACAGGGATGTTATGTGGAAGAAAGGTTAGAGTTTACTCTGTTTGGCATGAGAGGGTGGAAGTAGGGTCAACCAGTAAAACATGTGTTTTGGTCAGTTTTTAAGCATGTATGAAGTGCCTACTATGGGCCAGCATATCCTGTCTGCCAGTGCTGGGCAGCTAGGTGACACAGTGGTTAGAGTGCCAAGCCTGGAGTCAGGAAAACTCATCTTTCTGAGTTCAAATGTGGCTGTGTGACCTTGGGCAAGTCCTTTAACCCTGTTTGCCTCAGTGTCCTCATCTGTAAAATGAGCCGGAGAAGACATGACAAACCACTCTGGTATCTGTCAAGAAAACCCCAAATGGGGTCACAGAGAGTCAGACACGACCAAAACAACTCAGCCATGCCAGTGATTAAAAAAACAAAAAAGCAAAAGACAGTCCCTGCTCTCAAGTCAGTGTGTCAGAGTAAGTCCATCAACTGTGAAACATTTTAAATGGAATTTAATCTCAGTTCCAAGCTCTCTCCTTCCCCTGTCCTTGCTCCGTCCAGAGGCTGCTGGCGTGTTTCATGGGAACCCCTTGGAATTGTGGGAGAATGGAATTTGAACAAATGGTCAAAACTGGGGAAAGCCATAGGGCCCATCAAGGCTCAACTGAAGCTTTGCTAGATTTTTTTTTTTGAAGCAAACGGGGTTTAGAGACTTGCCCAGCTAGTAAGTGCCTGAGGCCGCCTTTGAACTCAGGTCCTCCTGACTCCAGGACCAGAACTCTGTCTATCCACAGGGCCATCCAGCTTTCTTTTGTTAGATCTTTTTTTTTTTCCCCAAGCATTTAAAAAATAATAATAATAGTGATTCAGAGGGCCAAGCTCAAATTCTGCCTTGGACACCTACTGACTGCATGACTCTTGATAATAATAGCTGACCTGGACACATGGGAGACCTTTGTCAGTCGCTGTTGGTCTTGCTTACAGTGCATTGGCTAATTTGTGTTTACAGCTCTCAAGTGCTCCGATTGTAAAGTGATTTCATCTATCTGAGAGTTCTCTCCAGTGCTTCAGGTAGAAGCCCAGCCACACCTGCCCATCTTGTGCCACTTTTATCCAAAAGCTCCCATTAATTTGCCCCAGGGTGTGTACCCAATGTGCTGGAGGTCTTCCCCACTTTTTCCTAATATCCTGAGATTACTCATGGAGGGGTGTTTTGGCTATCCACCTGCAATCCTTCACCCTTTCCATGTTAACAGCCCTACTTTTCTTCCTATCATATATTTCCTGATGTCATTTAAAAAAATTATTTTATTTTTTATTTTTGGAGGGGGGAGGGCAGGGCAATTGGGGTTAAGTGACTTGTCCAAGGTCACACAGCTAGTAAGTGTTAAGTTTCTGAGGCTGGATTTGAACTCAGGTCCTCCTGACTTCATGGTCAGTGCTCTGTTCACTCACTGTGCTACCTAGCCTCCCCATGATGTCATTTTTCTTTAGCCGCCCTTTCAGGTCCCTCTGTGGCTAGCTGTGGCATCAACCATGTACCTCTCCTTTGCCCTCTGTGTGACACTCATTTTGAACTCTTGGGAGATTGTTGTGTTCCATGTTGTGCCACCATCCAAGATATTCAAACCCAGGCCTTCTTGAATCCCAGTCCAGAGCTTATCAACTATAGGATTTAGAGCATAAGGGACCTCAACAACCATCTAGAACATCCTGTCATCTTATAGGTGAGGAAGCTGAGACCCAGTAAAGTGAAGTGACTGATGCAAGGTGACCTGTAAATTGTGAAAAAGCCATGCTTTGGACTCAGAGCCTGATTCTCTTCTCTCTCCTCCCAACACACCCTTTCTTTTTTATACCAAAGCAAATGAAGTTTTAATAAACCTTCCATGAAAACTCTCTGATGGGTAGTGTGAGCCCTATGAATGTAGAGTTCTAGGAACTTGTGAGGGCCTTAGGCTTCAGACCCTGTGAGCTCACTGGAAACATCTTTCCCTGGGGTCTCCTGTCCCTGCGGTTGCCGTGGTTTCCCAAATCCAAGGCTACACAAAACCTTTCACTGCCACCCACTCTTGCTACCACAGTCTTAGCGACAGTGGGTCAAAGGGACCTCTTACTATCTACAAAGACTTGGATGTACTGCCTTGTGCGTAGAGAAAAGCAGAAAAAACAGTCATTGGTAACTGACTGGATGGATGATGTGGGAGAGTGAAGAATGTTGCGTGGAGTGTCAGAAATAATCAATTTGCCGATTGCATTTTCTTCCCGTTTTTCTTTGTCACATGGGACAATATATTGAGAAACGATCTGATTTTTTAAAAATGGTGTAAGTAAAAGTTTCTCAGCACTCAGATGATCTGCAAATCATCCCGTCAAGGTGGCTATTTCTTCCACGATTCTGATGACCACTCGTCTGTAGCTGCCTGTCTTATGACCTGTTGTCCACGTTTGCCTCATGGGCTAAGTCTTTCTTAGTTTTCCTTGACATCATGAGGATGTTGATGGACCACATGAGCCATCCAGTGGTTATCCCTCATTCTTACCACATGATCATTTTTTAATCCTAGATGTCTTTGAAAATATCCTTTCCTCCAGTTCTTCTTTGTCATTTCTTGCTATGTACAGTAGGCTGAACAGGTCACCATGTACCTCTCTGATGCCCTCTGAGAGAAATGGAATTTTTCTTCACTGCCTATAAGTTCCACGACTTTTGGTTATATAACAACACTTCTAGAATACTGGTATTCAAAAGGTGGGTCTTCATTTTTGGGAGAATTTGGGAGGAACTATGTAATTTCCTATAGGCAAACTAGCCTATTCTCCTCCTTCACTTTAATTGTGGGGTCAACTCATTCAGTTATACTATGGTATCTCTGTGAGATATTGGTACAGATGGGTGAGTTTGACACATCACTATACAACTCTAAATAATACTCTGAACCAGGGGTGGGGAACCTGTGGCCTCAGGATCACATGTGGCCTTCTAGGTCCTTGGGTATGGCCTTTTCACTGAATCTAAGTTTTATGGAACAAATCCTTTTATTAAGAGAATTTGTTCTGTGACATTTGAGGACCTAGAGGGCCACAGTTGAGGACCTAGAGGGTCACATGTGGCCCTGAAGCCATAGGTTCCTCAACCCTGGACTCTGGACAATAGACATTCTTCATCTACTTTTTCTCTGGTTGGTTAGGCTTTAGCCACCTTTGACCGGTTATGTATCTCACTAGAAGGATTGGAATTTAAGAATACTTGAAGGACCAACCTATACTAACTGAAGCAGTGGATTTGCACATACCAGAGATAGTAAGACAAACATTTTTATTTCAAAGTAAATTATAATACCTGCTTATGATTATTTATATTTAAAACCTATATGTACAGATAAATTACAGGAAATTATAGTAAAATTATTTTTAAATTATAAAATAATTCTTACATCAATTGATACAGTTGATGTACCTCATCGTTCTAGTGCTTGAGGAGGCTTTGCTCTATTCTGGCGACCGATGCAGCCAGCATGATGTCATCTGCAAATGCAAACATCGAAAGGAATTCACTAGAGAGAACAAAGATGGGAAAAGCAACTGGATCAGACCAAATGTGCATAGAAAGACACATTGTGAGGGAAGATATTGAAGAATTGGTTTAGAAGTAATTGAAGAATGGAAAGATACCAAAGGCATGGGAAAAAATTGGACATTGTGCCCCCCAAGATGGGAGACTGAGACCATTAATAACTGAGAACAATTAATTTGCCTATTATGTATAAATGACATTTATATCAAATTTTATGAGAATTATGCACTCATTGAGGCTATTTTAATGAATGTGTAATAGGAGATTGTAACGCCATGCACCAGCAGATTCCCAAAGGAATGCTACTGTGAACAGCTTTTAGAGTTCAGATTACAAAATATAGTGAACACTCTGTTTATTCCATTACAAATCAAGACAAACATTCACAATATATCACAATATAATTTTCACAACATTACGTTGTATAACATTACATCTTGTCACAGAAAATGGCCACACAGTTTTCACTACAGTGGCCACAATATTCAGAACAAGGAACAATAGAATCAAACTTCCACTCATGGGGCAACTCAATCATTAGTCATTCAATCAATTCACAGTAGAATAATCAAACTTCCACTCATGGGGCAACCATTAACTT
>CM053580.1:218586211-218677091 GCA_028627135.1 Pseudochirops cupreus | reverse complement strand
AGAGAGAGAGAGAGAGAGAGAGAGAGACTCAGTAGGAAGCAGAACTAATTTAAAGAGAGAGGAGACCCTTTCCCCTCTCCCTGATCGTCCCAGAACCCTGTACAAATAAACTGTGACAATAACCCAATGGGAAATTTTGTAAAGGGAGAAGCCAGGCATAACTGTTCAGCTTATGAATGAACCAAGGAGCATCCTGAGTTCTCTGGCAAGGAAGCAAAGAACACGAGTCAAGGTACCACTTCTCCAAGAACCTAGGTCTATTTTCTGTTCTATTCTGAGTGCATCCTGTGATCTGTTAAAGGAGGAAGTAATCACTGTAACAATGCTAATGTCCATTGCCACAGAAAGTCTGCAGTTGCTATGGGGGATAGTGAAGGTGGAGGCAGTGTCTGGATTTCTCCAGCCAAAGGTAAAGCAGGGGAAACTCGAGGGTAGGGCCTGACTGTCCAACCTGGGGAGGGACAACTCAAGTGTGTCCGTAGAAGAGCAAGCGTGACAAACTGCGGTTCTTTCCCCAGTTTAATAACCCTAATTTTTGCCTGGTTGGAAGTTCTTAATCCCCAGACCCAGGACTTGACTTCCTACGAGCCCCTCCCACCCTATTTAGTTACCCTGCCGGTTTTAACCTCGCTTCTTCTCTCGTCCCTTCGGCTTTATGGTCAGCGTTCTGTCTACCACCATTGTCTTCCACTTCAGCCATGGCCTAGCCCCTTCAGTTACAAGGCTTGTATCCCCTATCACTCCTTCCTACTTTCTCATGCTATCAGTCAATCAACAAGCATTTATTAAGTGCCTGTTAGTGCCAGATGTTATATTAGGCACTGGGGCATTGGACTAACCCTTTCCCCATCTTTGTTCCATTTTCTGTTCTGGAACATTCCCACCAAAATCTCTCCCCAGCTCCCCAAAGCCTTACTTGGCCTCATAGAACTAACTCATTTACTAATAGCTTGTACCACATCTAGCTATGGTCTTACCCAGACTGCAGCAGGAGAAATCATTGTACTTTCTGTTTGTATAACCGTGGATAATTTGCAAAGCATTTTAATGGCTAGCATTGATACGGCACATTAAGGTTTGCAAATCATTTTGAGTTTTTATCTTACTTGACCCTCATAACAGCTCTTTAAGTTTGGTACTTTTATTGTCCCCATTTTACAGATGGGAAGACTAAGGCCGAGAAAGGTTAAGTAGCTTGCCCAGGGTTATAGCGTTAGTAAGTATATGAGGCAGGATTTGAACTCTTCCTGACTCCCAAGTCTGTCACCTATGCACTATACCACCTGGCTGCCTCAGAATCAAGGGCTCCCAAACAGGTAAAAATTAAAGTATTGAACTAAAAAACCCTGAATTCTAATTTTTCACACTTGCCATTCTGGGGACAAAATTAAATATTTTGACTCCAAATCTATTAGGTCAGCCAGGTAGGCATTATCATACTCATTTTCTCTTCAGTTTAACTTTATCTGCTGACCCCTTTCCTACTGCCTACAAATAAGGCCATTCTTAACATCCTTATGAAACCTTCCCTTATCCCTTAACTTTTCGTTCTGTATCTCTTCCCCTCTTCAGAGTCAGATCCTGAAAAAAGGGCTATCTACACTCATCGACCCCCTCTGCTCACCTCTTACTCACTTCTTACTTCTTTGAAATCTGGCTTCCAATCCTCCACTTGAATAGTCCTTTCAAAGCTTATCAAAGTTCTAATCACAATGGCCTCTTCTCAAACCTCACTGAACCATGATACAGCTTCTGACATTACCCACTCCTTTTGGACACTCCCTCCTTGGATCTGTGATGGTGCTCCCTTGGTTCTCTTCCTGTCTCACCACTCTTCCTTTTCAGTGTCTTTCCCTGGATCAGTTATCATCCAGCAAATGTAGGTTTCCCCCAAGGCTGCCTCCTGAACCTCTTCTCAACCTTTCTTCATGCTTTCCTCTTTGGTGATCTCATCAGCTTCCCTGGGTTTCATTGTCATCTCTGTGTGTCTCTCTCTGGACCTAATCTCTTTCCTAAATTCCAGTACTGAATTGTGAACTATCTGCTGGACAACCCATACCCATCTCTTCTCTAAATTTCTCTACTTTTCTTGACGGCAATACCTGGTTTTCAGCCTTAGAAGAACCTTTGCCTCTTCACTATCCTCAACAATCTCATCCATAGATGACAAGTCTCATTCGTCCACCTGCCTCACATTCTTTTTTCCATTTACATAGCTTCTGCTTTCCCCTTTCACCTAGACTATCTCACTAGACTGTCCTAATTGATTTCTTTGCCTCCAGTCAATTCCTTCCCTAGTCTTTCCTTTGCACAGTTGCTAAATTGATGATCCTAAAACAGAGCTAACCATTTCAGCCCTGGGCCCTCCCAAGAAATCTTTAATGACTTCATACTTTTGAGTAAAATACAAAGCCATTGGCCTCACATTTAAAGCCCTCAACAGTCTGGCTCCTTTTACAGTGCCCCTTGTCATGTACTCTCCATTCCAGTCAAACTAGCTTCCTGTCCCTCATGCCATGTAAATGTAAAGTGGGAAGGGGTGTCATCAACCTTCTTGTCCAAGCCATACCTGAAAGGAATTCACATTGTAACATATCAAACAAGTAGCCATCTTGCCTTAGCCTGAAGACCTCCAATGAGGGGAACCCACCATCAATCAAGGGAACCTACTCTGTTTTTGGACAGCTGTAACTGTTAAGAGGATAGCTAGGTAGCACAGTGAATAGACTGCCTGGCCTGTGAGTCAGGAAGACTCATCTTCCTGAGTTAAAATCTGGTCTCAAACACTAGCTATGTGACCCTAGGCAGGTCATTTAACCCCTTTGCCTCAGTTTCCTCCCCTGTAAAATAAACTGGAGAAGGAAATGGAAAACCACTCTTGGGTTTGCCAAGAAAACCCCAAATGGGATCGTGAAGGGTTGGATATGACTAAGATGACTGAACAACAACAATTCACAAAAAATCCTAGATCATTTTCTCACTGTTCCTCTCCCATTTTTTTAATTTGAAGCTGAGTTTTTGAACCTGTATAAGATTTTATAGTTATTCCTGCTGAATTTTGTCTCATCAGATTCATCCCAATGGTGTGGCCTGCCAAGACCTTTTGGGATCCGGCTCTAACATTGAATAAATTAGTTATTCTTTCCAGTATTGTGTCATCTGCAAACCTGATGGGCCTCCATCTATGCCTTTCTACAAGTGGTTGACAAAAATGTTAAACAGCTCAGGGCCAAGCCCGAATTCCTCAACTACTCCAATGAGATCTCCTGCCAAGTTGACCTTGAACTATTAAAAATAATTCTTTGAATTGTGTCATTTATCCATTTCCATCCATTTAATTGAATTATGATCAAGTTCACATTCTCTCCCTCTTCTACAAGAAGAGTGAAATGCTTCATCAAATACTTGGCTAAAATCTGTACAAATCATGTCTCCATCATTCACCTCATCTTCTAATGCAGCAAACCTATCAAAAAAAAGGAAGTAAGTTTGGCTCACCTTTGTAAGAAGCCACTAGGACTCATTGTTACTGGTTCTTCCGTATCTGGATGGTCACTGGCCCCCTCTTTAAGGCTCTGTTCAAGAATGTTCTCAGGACTTGAAGACAAGTTCTCCGGCCTGTAGTTTGTAGATGGCGTTATTTAACATTTTTTTTTTTTAAATCAGGACAATTTTTGCCCTTCTGCAGACCTGTGGCGCTTCTTATTTGCCTTGATCTTTCAAATATCCCTAGTGGCTCAGCCATTGTCTCTGCCAGTTCTAATACCCAGAGACAAAGTGCGTCATCTGGATCATCAAGGGATGATTGAATCCATCAAGGGAAATTAGGGATTCTCTTATTATCTCCTTATTTATTCAGTTTATCAGCTCCCTCTTAGTCTCTTTTGTTCTCCCACCTTCATTCCTTTGCAGGAGTGATTCCCTGTGTTTGGAGTGCACTCCTTCTTCCCCTCTATCTCTTAGAACTCCCAACTTCCTTCAAAGCATCGTTTAGGTACATCTCCTACCCAAACTCTTTCCTTATGCTCCTGCTTAGTAGCACTCCTTCTCAAAATTATCTGTGTTATTTTCTATATATTTAACATTTATCTATTTTGTATGTATTTTAGCCCCACCTCAACCTTACCACCAAGCAGAATGGAATCTCCCTTTAGACAGGGGCTATTTTGATTTTTTGCATAGTACCTTTCACAAAGTTAGCTTATAATACAAGTTTGTTGAATTGAATCAGATTTCATTTTATAGGTACAGAAACCAAGTCTCAGATTAATTGACTTGTCTAAATCATGGGACTAGCAAGTGCCTGTTTCATGATATGGGGGGGAGGAAATTTGGGTTAAAATCAGAAGTACAAAGACACAGAAGATCTTCTCTCTGACACTGAGGAAGAGATCTATTTTGCTAACAGAAGAGTTCTCACATTTTCTTCCTTCTGAATGGTATTGCCAGCTACTAAGGGTCTGCTGGCATCGTACCTATGGCAGTAGCAGATGCAGAGGTAGCAACTGATGCAGCAGCAACTGGAGCTTTGGAAAAGGCCATTAGATGATGAGTCAGCACCCCTAATAGCAGATGCCAAACCCTGAGGGAACAATGTCCAGCAACCCACATACAGGAAGGTGGAAAAAAGGGAGTGCTGGGGAATGAAGAATGATTTCTGGTGCCTGAGGCAACCTTTACTAAGTGAAAAAAGAATAAGGAAGTTAGCAGTTCAAAGAACTAGAGGATGTTAGAGCTGGAACTCTCTCTAGAGCTGATCTCGGAAGAGCTTCCTTACTTGCACCAAGCTGCTTAGAGTTCTTAGAGATTCTCCAGTCCCAGTGTTCTGAGGGCATGGTCCAAAAACCCCTAGGACTTCCTGAGATCCTTTTAGTGGATCTAAGGTTAAAACCCATTTTTATGATAATGCTAAGATGTTATTTGCCTCTTAAAATCCTCCTTTTCCAACTACTGAGTGAGGCTGGATTTTCTTCATATATTTCAACTAAAACGTTGCAAAAAGATTGGATGCAGAAACATAATAAAACCTAGTTTTCTTCTATTAAACCCGACATGAAAGAGATTTGTTAAAGTATACAAGACAATGAATGCGACTCTTCTCATTTTTTTTTTGCTTTGGAAAAGTTTTTCTCATAAAAATATATTAGTTATGTTAATATGTAATATATTTGTTATCGATGTTTTAATAATTTTATTGATTTTAAAAATGAATTAATATATATTTAAAATTTTTAAATCAGTTTTAGCTTCTAGTGCAGTAAATGCAATAGAGAAATCCATGTAAACAAACGCTCTTTGAGTTTCTCAATAATTTTTTAGACCTTAGCTTAAAAAGGTCAAGATTTCCCACTGCCTCTGGGTCCATCTCCAATCCTCCTGATCTGCATCTCCCCACTGGACACCGATGACTCCAGAGCAGAAGGTGAGACTGGTGACTTTGCACAGCCCTGCCTCACTTAAATCCAATTCACTTGCATGTCATGGTAGCACCTTCCTGATGCCATGGTCTTCTTCAGGAACGAAGGACAGACAACAACAATTTTTGAGAGTATAAATTGAAACTAGGAACTGGTTTTATGAAAAAAGCAATAGAATAGATAAACCCTTAGTTAATTTAATTTTTTTTAAAAAGAAGAAAACCAAAGTAACACTATTTAAAAATGAAAACGATGAATTTACCACCAATGAAGAGGAAATTAAAGCAATTATTAAGAGCTGTTTTGCCCAATTATATGCCAATAAATCTGACAATCTAAGTGAAATGGATGAATATTTATGAAAATATAAATTGCCTAGATTAACAGAAGAGGAAATAGAATACTGAGATAACAGCATCTTAGAAAAAGAAATTGAACAAGCCATCAATGAGCTCCCTAAGAAAAAAATCTCCAGTCCAGATGGATTCACAAGTGAATTCTACCAAACATTTAAAGAACAATTAATTCCAAAACTTCATAGATTGCTTAGAAGAGTAGGCAAAAGAGTTCAAATTTCTTTTACAATACAAATATAGTGCTGATTCCTAAACCAGGAAAACCAAAAACAAAGAAAGAAAACTATTGATCAATTTCCCTAATGAATATTGATGCAAAAATTTTTAAATAAAATACTAGCAGGGAGATTATAGCAGTGTATCATCAAGATCACAGATTATGATCAGGTAGGATTTAGACCAAGAATGCAGAGCTGGTTTAATACTAGGAAAACTATCATCATAATTGACCATATCAATAACAAAAACAACAAACATTTTATTATCTCAATAGGTGCAGAAAAGTCTCTTTGACAAAATACAATGCTCATACCTATTTTAAAAAAAACCTCTAGAAAGCACAGGAATAAATGGAGCTTTCCTTAAAAATGATAAAAAAAAAAAAAACGATTCATCTAAAACCATCAGCAAGCATTATGTGTAACAGGTAGAAGCCTTCCCAGTAAAGTCAAGGATGCTCCATAGTGATTTAAAGCATTTTCATATGAATATAAATAGTTTTGATTTCTTCATTTGAAAACTGCTTGTTCATATCCTTTGACCATTTATTAATTGGGGAATGATTCCTATTCTTATAAATTTGACTCAGCTCTCTATATAGTTGAGAAATTAGGCCTTTATCAGAGACACCTGCTGTAAAAAAAAAAAACAACAACAAAACTGCTCCCCAGTTTTTCACTTTCCTTCTAATCTTGGCTGCATTTGGTTTTGTTTGTGCAAAATCTTTTTAACTTCATGCGATCAAAGTGATCCATTTAACATCCTGCAATGCTCTCTTTCTCTTGTTTGGTCATAGATTATTCCCCTGTCTGTAGTTCCAACAGGCAAAGTATCCTAGGCTCCTTTAATTTGCTTATGGTATCACCTTTTATGTCTAAATCATGTACCCACCTTGGCTTTATCTTGGTATATGGCATAAGATGTTGGTCTGTACCTAATTTCTGCCAAACTGCTCTCTGGTTTTCTCAGCAGTTTTTGTCAACAAGTGAGTTCTTGTCCTAAAAGCTGGGATCTTTGGGTTTATCAAACATTAGATTGCTACGGTCATTGCCTACTGTATATTGTATGCCCAACCTATTCCACTGATACAACACTTGATTTTTTAGCCAGTGCCAGATTGTTTAGGCAGTTGGAATGCCAGACCTGAAGTCAGGAAAACTCAGCTTCCTGAGTTCAAATCTGGCCTCAGACACTTACCAGCTGTGTGACCCTGGGCAAGTCACTTAACCCTCTTTGTCTCCATTTCCTCATCTGTCAAAATCAGCTGGAGAAGAAAATGGCAAACCGCTCCAGAATCTTTGCCAAGAAAACCCCAAAAGGGGTCACAGAGGATCAGACACAACAGAAAAACGACTGAACAGTGATAAAAACAAGCCAGATTGTTTTGATGATCAGCGCACTGTAATACAATTTGGGACCTGGTATGGCCAGAGCGCTTTCCTTAATTTTTTTTTTTCATTAATTCCCTTGGTATTATTGACATTTAGTTTCTCCAGATGAATTTTGCTATTATTTTTTCCCAATTCTATAAAGTAATTTTTAGTAGTTTGATTAGTATGACATTGAATAAGTAAATTAAAGTAGAATTGCGATTTTTACTATGTCGACTTGGTTTACCCATGAGCAATTAATATTTTCCCCACTGACGTATGAAAAGTGCTTTGTAATTGTGTTCATATAGTTGATAGGTTTGTCTTGGCAGGTAGACTCCCAGGTATTTTATATTTTCTACAGTTCTTTTAAATGGAATTTTTCTTTCTGTCTCTTGCTATTGGACTTTGTTGGTAACATATAGAAATGCTGATGATTTACATGGATTTATTTGATGCCTGTGCAAATTTGCTAAAGTTGTTCGTTATTTCAACTTATTTTTTAGTTGATTCCTTAGGATTCTCTAAGAATACCATCATCATCTGCAAAAAGATAGTTTTTTTCCTCATTGCCTATTCTAATTCCTTCAATTTCTTTTCCCCCTCTTATTGCTATAGCTAGCATTTCTAGTGCAATATTGAATGATAATGGTCAAAGAAAATGAACAAGCAGTTTTCACATGAATAAGTCAAAGCTATTTATAGTCACATGAAAAAATGCTCTCAGTCACTGTTGATCAGAAAAAATGCAAATTAAAAAAACTCCAAGGTACCACTTCACACCTATGAGATTGGCTAACAGGAAAATGATAAATGCTAGAAAGGATGCGGAGAAAAAGGGACACTAATACACTGTTGGTGGAATTGTGACCAACTGTCCTCGAGAGCAGTTTGGAACAGTGCCCAAAAAGCTATCCAACTGTGCATGTCCTTTGACCCAGAAATAGCACTACTAGATCTGTATTTTATTTTTCTTTTAAAAAGGAAAAGGATCTATATGTATAAAATATTTGTAGCAGCTCTTTTTTGTGGTGACAAAGAATTGGATATTGAGGCAACGTCCACCAATTGGGAAATGGTTGAACAAGTTGTGGTATGTGATTTTGATGGAATACTATTGTGCTATAAGAAATAATGAAAAAAAAATGATGAGTAGGATACTTTCAGAAAAAAGCTTGGAAAGGCTTACATGAACTGAGGCAAACTGAAATTAGCAGAACCAGGAGAACACTGTATACAGTAACAGCAATATTAAATGATGATCAACTGTGAATGACTCCACTATTCTTAGCAATACAAAGATCCAAGATAATTATGAAGAACTTACAAAAAATGTCTCCACCTCTAGAGAAAGACCTGATGGAATCTCAATTCAGATTGAAGCATACTATTTTTTACTTTCTTAATTTTTGATCTACGTTTTCTTTCACTACATGTCTGATGTGGAAATATATTTTGCGTGACTGCACATATATGGCTGATACCAAATTGCTTGCTGTCTCAGGGAGGGAGGAGGGAAGGAAGGAAGGAACTCAAAATTTTAAAAAAGAAGAATGTTAAAAAAAATTTTTTAGATGTAATTGGAAAAAATAAAGTATTTTTCAAAAGAAGGAGTATAAATGGGTACCAAGACCAAGAACTGCTAATCTAGGTCAGTCTCTTCCATTTTTCATGTGAGAAAACTGAGGCCAAAAGAGATTAGATGGCAGATTTAAGAATAGAATTCAGACTAGTGAACTGTTTTATACCATACTTGCCTTTCATTTTTATTATTATCACCTTTTCATTATTATTATTATTATTATTATTATTATTATCAATAGCCCAAGGAAATAAAATAAGTTCTGAATCCATTCCCTCAAACACCTTTGTAAGAGGCATCACTAGTCTGGGAAGAACTTTAAAGTTTAATAAAATTTGTCCTGACCCATTTTTCTAATTCCTCACTTTTCACATCATCCTTCCTCTTCCTTTTTCATTTTCTCTACCCCATTTTCTTCTCCCTTTCTCCCCCGCACTTTATCACTGGCTCTAATTTTAACCAATAATTTCCCATAGAGATGATAAATTTAAGAGTCATTCTAATCCAAAACAGGAATTTGCAAACTTGATTTGCACCCCAAGAAGCAGATCTGAGCTGAATGAGTTCATGAGAACTGATTAATCCATACTCTCATGTGTGTTGACTATATTGCTGATGATTCTCTAAAAAAGGATTGGCAAATGGGGGAAAATGAGACGTTTGGGAAATATTGCAGACTCATTATTAGCCTCTCCATTTAAAAATAATTCATAATCTCTTCTGGAATTGGTGGCAAAACCTCTTAGGCATTTAAAGCTCATCAACCATTCTCTAGCACATGGCAGAGATTTATAGTTTCTTAAGCAAAATTAGATCATGAGGAAGTATGAGTCAATGATAGAGGATTATGTTGGTCCAAAGACAGTTTTTCTCCCTCTCTTAGTAAAGTGTAAGAATTTTGATACACCAGGACTCTATTTTAAAAGGTGAAAAGAGCCTTCATAATTGTCAAGAGAAAGCAGTATGATGGGACACGTCTCAGTCCTCATTCTCCTTGAGCTTTCTGCAGCCTTTGATACTGTTGCGCACCCTTCACTCTCTCCTCTGGGCTTTCCTGGTTCTTCTTCCACCTACCTGACCATTCCTGCTTAGTCTCCTTTACTGGGTATTCTTCTAGGTCATGCTCACTGGGTATGTCCATTAGGTCTCTCTCCTAGGCCCCCTCCCTTTTCCTTCTGCACCGTCTTGCTTGGTGATCTTATCAGATCCAGTGGATTCAGTTATCGTCTTTATGTTGATGATTCCCTCTTCTACATGTTGTTGTTGCTGTTCAAGTCATTTCAGTCACATCCAACTCTTTGTGACCCCATTTGGGGTTTTCTTTTTTTTTTCTTTGGAGGGGAAGGTAGGGCAATTGGGGTTAAATGACTTGCCCAAGGTAACATGGCGTGTGTGTGTGTGTGTGTGTGTGTATATGTGTGTGTGTGTAAGTGTCTGAGGCTGGATTTGAATTCCGGACCTCCTGACTCCGGGACCAGTGCTCTATTCACTGCACCACCTAGCCACCCCCATTTGGGGTTTTCTTAACAAACGCACCTGGAGTGGTTTGCCATTTCTTCTCCAGATCATTTTACAGATGAGGAAACTGAGGCAAACAGGGTGGAATGATTTGCCCAGGGTCACAGTAAGTGTCTGAGGCCAGATTTTATCTCACAGAGATGAGTCTTCCTGACTCCAGGCCCAGTGCTCTATCCACCATACCACCTAGTGCCTTCTAACACAGAAGAATACAGAGGAATTGAGTAAGGCCATGAGGACTGAAGGCTAGGCAGTGTTCTAGCTCCTCTTTAGCCATTTCTTAGGATGGCTTCTTTATTTGACTTTAAGTGTTGTGTATTCCCAGAACATTTGTATATTCACATTCAAATGCAATAATTTTTAACTTATATATTGGACATTTCCATGGAGCCCTGGTGTTCTGTGCCAATTCTATAAGAAAATGATGCCTGTCAAGTCTTTGTATCTAAAGTAGAGGTAGCTATGGTATATGACTTACAAAGTGTTAGAACTGAAGTCAAGGAGACCTGAGGTTGAATTCAGTCTCAAATACATGCTTGCTATGTAGCTAGATGACCACATCTTTGCCCAGAAAACCCTAAATGAGGACATGGAAAGTCAGACAGGACTGAACAACAATGACCTTTGTGTTAGGTGTGGAAACTCCCTGGTGCCCCTACTTTGTGGTTAAGGTGACCAAGTTATTGGATGATGATGAATACCAGACTGAACTGAGTTCATAGGTTTAGAACCAGAAGGGATGTTAGAGACCATCAAGTCCAACCCTCTCATTTTACAGATGAAGAAACTAAGGCACAAAGAGGTGACCAGCCCAGGGTCACGTAGCTAGTAAATGTCTGGCGGATTTGAACTCAAGTCTTATTGACTCTACCACTAGCATTCTTTATGTACTATGCCCATCTAGCCACCAAGGCTGGCATCAGAAGTGGAAGTTGTTCCCATTTTTCTCATTCATACTTTCTGAGGGATCTAGTTCATATGTCTCCTCAAAACAGGGAAGAGAATTAAGCATTTTATCTTGGCTTTTTAAAGGTGGAACGATATCAGGATTTGTCATGCCTCAGCATGTAGGGTGAAAGTAAGTATTGTTGTCCTCATGCTGGGTATGGAGAAAAGAAGGCACAGATTTCTCTGGTCTTGCTTAGAGACGGGGGAGTGGGTTAAATCAACCAATCAGCAACAGTTGTGTATTAGGTAGCCGCTTGGTACAAAGCACTGTGCATACAGAGACAACAACAAAACATTGCCTTCCCTCAAGGAGCTCATATTCTATCAGGGAGATAAATCTGCATATCATATACAAAATAAGTTCAAGGTAAAATTTTTTAGGAGGGAGCAAGATCAAATTTTAAGGGTTCTTCAACTCTGAGTTTGTAGGGGGAGCCCCCATTGGATTTGATGAGCTACGTAATAGTGAACTTTGGTTTGGAAAGTTAGAGCGATCACCCATGGAATATGTGAGCAGGGCTGTTAAGGGGACTAAGGATATCTATTAAGGATTTAAGACTTTGGCCTTCTAGTAGAAAAGAGGTGATTTCCTAGGAGGTCTTACCTGCTTAGAGAAGAAGATCAAGCACATGAATTTGAAGCTGGAAGGGAGCTGCAGGGGTAGCTGGATGTCTGGAGCCAGACTTTTGGAAAGAATAGAGCAGTGGTTCTCAACCTTTGGATCGTAACCCCTTTGGGGGTGGAACGACCCTTTCATAGGGGTCACAGGAATCGCCTAAGACCATCGGAAAACACTTATTTCTGATGGACTTAGGAACCGAGACGCTGCTCCTCTATCTGTCTCCAGGCAGATCCGCCCACATGCAGATACACCCACATACAAGTATTAAAGGGTCGCAGCATTAGGAAGGTTGAGAACCACTGGAATAGAGGATCACATCTGTCTTCCAAAGCTGAATGAGCCCCAGGGACAAATAAACAGTCTTCATTCCTCTTGTAGGAGAGTAGAAGATAGGATTGTGACTTCTGCTATTGCTGTGAATTGTTCAGACAAAGCAGGTCTAGAAAGCCCAGGTTAGTCCCATTGGAAATCCAAGCCTTCTAGGATAGAATCAGAAGACTGGATGGTCTGATGCAGGCCTGCAGCTGAAACTGGGACTTCCCAGAATGCTTCAGGATTGTCTGCCTAGCAACCCCAAGTTCACATGCCCTTGGAGGAGAATCTAAGCCACAGGGTAGTACTATGGATCTGGAACACTTTAAAACCCTAAGGGAAGGTGGGAAGATGATTTTTAAAAATTATTTATGCATTCTGTGATTTTTCGTATGTTTTCTGCATTATCCTTGGAGTGGAATAAAAGTTTTGCTCTACCCAAAATATGTATTTATTACCTTGATTGCTTGTATGGGATCAGAGGACTCTTTTAACCATGTAAGTTAGGACTTAGAGAAAAGACAAGTTATATTCAAATATATTTTGAGATTTTTCAGCACTCTGCTTCAAGATTAGTGTCCAGTTTCTATGAGCCCAGAGGTGCTAGGTCTCTACTTACAGCCTTATGATGCCATTATCTCTTTGTAGTCATATGATTAATGAATATTGTGATCAGAAAAAAAAGTCTTTAAGCTGTTTCAAAAACCTTAAAATTTTGAGATGAAGAAAAAAATCATAAGAATTTAGGATTTTGACTTTTTTTTTCCTATTCAGTGATATTCCCTATTAAAGCTAAAAGGAAAAGAATCTTCTTTCATTTCATCCTATGAAGTCTTGAATACTACTGAACTTCTCTATCGCTTTGTTCATGCTTTTTTTATGGCAAGAATGCCACAGCTCACATTATAGTTATTTGCACACGTGTCTTATCTCCTGCCACATTATAAACTGGACAATAGGGACATGTCTCATTGCTCAATAAACATTATTGAAGGAATGAATGCAACGTAGCATTCTAGATTTTGAGGAGGGAAATTTGCTTTCCTTTTCTTTAAGTTCAAAGGAGAGCAAATGCCAGCTGTTGTCATCTCTTTCATTTGGCAAGATTATCTCACTCCAGACCCTTTGCCATAGAACATCAAAGCCAGCAGCCTGGTATTTGGGGCCAAGGACCAAAGACATCTTTGATGTGCCCATGCTGCTAACGCTTCTTAAAGATGTGGAAGGCTGGGTACTCATTTCCTCAACATCCCTGTGTGTGCCAATGGAGCAGATGGTTTGGGGTGTTAGGTCTGTGACACGTAATACTATAGTACAGTCATTTGCTGACAGGAGTTAGTTGGAGCTGGCCCTGGTTTCTCTGCCTGCGCCCAGTTTGTAGTTAATGTAACCAAGTTATTGGATGATGATGAATATGACAGCAGACGTGAAGTCACGGTAGGGTGAAAAAGAAAGCCAACCATGGAAATAGTACAAATATTATTTTTATTCTCTTCAGTATTGGTGGGGGCTCCTTCAGCTGTTGACTCATTTTTCATGATTTTCTTGCATCCCTCTCATTTCTCTACCCAATTTTTCCTCTGCTTCTCTTACTTGATTTTCAAAATACTTTTTGAGCCCTTCCATGGCCTGCAATCAATTCATATTTTTCTTGGAGGCTTTCAATGGAAGAGCTTTGACTTTGTTGTCTTCTTGTGGTTGTATGTTTTGATCTTCTATTCATCAAAGTAAGATTCTGTAGTCTGGCTTTTTTTTTTTTACATTGTTTGTTCATCTTCCAGCCAAATACTTGACTTTCTAATTCTTTGTCAAGGTAGGACTCTGCTTCCATTGGGGCTGGGGGCGGATATGGGTGTACTGTCCCAGGCATCAGGAGTTTTGTATACAGTTGCTTGATCCCCCACTCTTTGTGGGCCCAGACCTCCAGAAGCCGCCACTGCTGCTGTTGCTGCTGCCGCCGCCACCACCACCACCTCTGTAGCCCAGGGCCATCGCTCCTCTTTCATAGGTCCCACAGAGATCCCCCAGTGACCTTCCATGCTGTCCTCAGCATTTGTGGGTTAAGAAGTCTGGAAACCACCACAACTGCCAGCAATTCAGTCCCCTGAAGCCTGCTCTGGACCTGTCTGAACCGGCACAGCCCATACCAGACTGTGCTCTGTTCCCAGCCTGGTATGATATACCCTTCCTGTTGACTTTCCAGGCTCTCTTGGGCTGGAAATGTGTTTCACTCTGTCATTTTGTGTATTCTTCAGCCCTAGAATATGTTCAGAGTAATTTTTACAGGTATTCTGAGGAGCTTGGGGGAGATCTCAAGCAAGTCCCTGCTTTTACTCAGCCATCTTAACTCTGCCCCCACAAGTAAATTTTTTAAAAAGGTAAATTAGACTTAGAGATGTTTGGGGCACATGTTTGGAAATAAAAATGTGGTCAAGATTCTTCCTCCCTCAAAAAATGTCAGATAGATAAAGATCAGGTGAGGAGATGCCTCATCTAGAATGAAACCTGAAGATTAGGACAGGGAGGTAGTGGGGAAAAGGAGTCAGACGAGAAAATGAATAGAAAGGTCTGCCAAACAAAGACCTAGATCTTATAGCAAGAAATGAAAAAGCCATGGATACCATAAAGGGATGTCAGTTGGTCAGTAAATCCTAAACCAGAATTGTCATAAGCCTCCCCAGATATTTAGAACCACACAGTGATAGAGATTTTGCTTCTGGGATCCACATCTAAATTGACCAGCCCCCACTGAATTCATAGCACCGCCTTCATAGAGACATGGCCCCAGATATGGGTTTAAGAGGTGTGTTGGAAAGACAATTTAAATATTTTCCATGTAAGTGCCCATCAGAAAGTGGCCAGCGCTACAAGTTAAGGGCTTGATTTACTGTTTTGTTGACTGTGTAGACTTAAGAAGGTGATGGAGAAAATGTTAACGATGCAGAATAAACTTTAAAATGTGTCTCTCAAGTATATATGTACACACATACATGTGGATATATGTATATATACATGTGTGTATTTGTGTGTGTGTATTCACACACACACATGGAGGGGGAGAGAGAGAGTTAAAAACATCTACCCAGTCCATAACTGGTTTAAGAATGATGGGGAGCAGGCAAGCCAAGAAAGAGGTCCAGGCTTCTAATGTAGCAGCCTTCAAGAATCCTCAATGCATAATTGATTTTTTAAATTTTTTAATGAAAAATATTTCATCCCCCAGTTACATGTAAAAATGATTTTTAACATTTTTTGTGTTTTCAATACATTTTTTGTGTTTTCAATTCTCTGTCCCTCCCTCTTCTCCCCTCCCTAAGACAGGAAGCAATTTGATACAGATTATACATGTGCAATCATTTCCATGCATAATTTAAAAATAAACACCACAACAGACTTATTTGCTGTTAGTTCTCTGGAAACTGTCCCGAATATTTGGAATATTCTTTATTAGTTCCAGATTCTGTAAGTTCTCTACTCCACACTCTATAGAGTGCCCAAACATGTCTCATAAATGCTATTGTCAGTGATGTGAATGTTTTTCTTAAGGGGCTTTGAATAAGCAACACCATGTATCTTGGTCTTATAGTGAGGTGAATATTTGTTCTACATCAAGACTAGCATCAAGTCATCACATATAAGAGAAAGAAAGTATGGGAAGTGTGTGAAATATGATAGAGTCCAAGATGAAGAAGTAAGGACTGTGTTGCATATTTGTTTCAGTTCTGTTTTCAGCATGTATTTTTCTTTCAAGACTTGTCTAGTCACTTCTCTCTCCACATCTGTCTTAGTTATTCAGTATATAAGTCCTAACACCAGTACCTAGGTGCTTTGACAAACATAGTTTACCACTAGCATAAAACCAAGGAAGAAAAATTGCCTCTTCTCTGTTGAGGCAGCTATACTTGATTGCCTGGGGAGTATCTTGGGACTGAGTGCCTTGGCCAGAAGCAGCAAACAGGTTTAGGAAAGAAAAGGGAAGCTTTCTTTCTCCATCACATCTTTTGCTGTGACCCTCGCCCTTCAGTCTCCTTTCCCTCACTTGGATAACCCAGCAGTCTGGACTCCCTGTTCTCAGGCAAGTTACTGTATTTTCAGGTGTGACTCCTAACAGTGTCATATTTGGGAGGTATCCTCCTGGTGGAATGATGATAAAATTGTGAGAATCTCTCTCCTCCTTGCTACCTCTTGGAACCAGATCCCTCAAAATTGAAGGCCCATTCTGGGGAAGATACTGAAATATCAACATTTTGGGTCACTCATGACCACATGAGAAAACCCAAGTCTTTTCTCTTTTTTCTAATTACCAGTAAATTGCCTCTGTGGGACTGGACAGAGTAAGACCAGCAACTTTGGAGTGACCAGAGGGATATAGGCTAGCTGCCTCTAAGGTAATTTCTCCTTTGCTCAAGTTTCTTCTTTCTCTCTAAAACATGGAAGAGTATGCAGAGAGAAGAATATTTCAAAGGATAGACTAGAGTGTACTCATAGGAGGCCAGCTAGGATTCAACTGAGTTCAGTTCAGTCCAGTTCCACAAACCTCTATTGAGAGCACTTATTTTGTATGAGGTGCATTTATAAAGGAACATGGGAAACATAAAAACAAACAATTGAAGTCAAACAGAGCTCTGAAGAAAGCCAGGGATGCTGAAAGGTCAAGAGCAGGAGACAGTGTGTCCTAGATGTGGAGACAAACTCCCACTTTTGCAAATGCTTGGACTTGGGAACTTGAATATCAGGTTTGAGGAGTAGACTTATTAGTCCAGTTTGGTAGAAAGATTAAGAGTTTTTGAAGGGGACTATGTGAGTACTCAGATACTCTGGGATCTCATGGATTCTGGGGCTCTCTCCAAGAATACAGATTGTATCCTATCCATGCCTGCCCTTCTGGTGTGGCTTTTTTTTATTTTTTATTTTTTGCTTTTTGGAGGGGGGAAGGCTGGGCAGTTGGGGTTAAGTGACTTGCCCAAGGTCACACGGCTAGTTTTGTGTTAAGTGTCTGAGGCTGGATTTGAACTCAGGTCCTCCTGACTCCAGGGCTGGTGCTCTATTCACTGCACCACCTAGCCGCTCCTCTGGTGTGACTTTTGTTCATGTTTGACAAAAGTGAGGCACCGGTCCAGGCAGTGTAATAGTGTAACCGCTTAGCACAGAGTGGCCACCCAGAGGCCTTTCTTGATTTCTCCCAACATAATGAGGGTTCCAGTAAAGGACTCTCACTGTCCATCTGTCATTTGCTCAGTCTTGACACATGATCAGCACCCATCTTCTCTTCCTATCATAAAACAACACTCTCATCTCCTGTTTTTCTTCAGGCATCCTGGTTGTTTGTGTGGTAGGGCCTGTGACAAGCCATGTTGCCCACAGTGAGATGCTCGTCTCTTGTTTTTTGGAGGTATTGACATGTCACCTCTCACTGCCATTTAGCAATGGTATGCTAATCCTATTGTAACATTCATTAGTGTCATGGCCTTGGCTTTCGTGGGGAAACTTAGGGTCTGTAGAAGAGCTCTGCAGTTTCCTGAAAGTGATCTGGCCCAATCTCCTTTTCACTTGTGAGCACAGTTCAGTGTCCATTTGTACTACGTATCTAAGATACACTTCCTATTATAGAGACAAGCTCTATAGAGTGCCCAATCTTCTACTCTATCTTTCTTGTGTCAGTGGACAGGCCAAGCTGCTTCGAGTGATCACAGATCTTTTTTGAGGCTCTGCAAATATCTGGGAGCTTGATGAAATCAGCACAGTGCCATTTGGAAACAAGGACCTTGTAGGACCTCATGACCGGGACCTTGTTCCAGACCTCCTCTCTCACTGTGGCAAACACCTTTGAACAGGGTTATTTCTATTGTTACGTATCCTAATAATCCTAAATAATCTTGATGTATGGATGGGAGATGCCTTACTATAAAGTGTCTCTGGGGCTGCATTTTGTTCTGCTGGATCCAATGCTTTTCCTAATCATCAAACAATGTGCATGATGGGAATCTCATATTCACTTTCAGTTAACTGTAGGGTGGCCAGGAGTCTAAGGGGAGAGGCATGGTAGAAAGCAGAGAGGCAAAAGCAGAAGCAATATTCTCATTGGAGTAAACACAGATCATCCGCACAGAAAGAAGAGCTAGATGTGAACTTGGGGAAAAAGATTGCAAGCCTGGCCTAGAAACATCTTGTAGTGGAAAAGGAGTCCCATTGTCTGGACACCTGCTGGAGTCCTCACTCTGTTCCCAAAGCTAATAATATTTTGTATAATGAGGTCATAAGGATGAAATTATCCTTCCAAGTGTGGAAGAACCAACCTGGAAACAATCAGTTCTGGGCCTGCTTCTCAGCAACATGGAGAAACTTGTTCCTGGAGCTGGGGTGGGGAAAATGGAAACTGTCAGGCAACGATCCCTTCGTCTTAGAGCTGCTGATGAGGAAGGAGAAGAAATTGGAGGGGAGCTGAATTGTGCTGTTGATTTGGAAAAATACATTTCAAGAAGTAAGAAGAGAACATAGGTTGGACCCCCTGAACCAAGGAATGAGTAAGGAGCTAATAAGCACACCCCTCACTGCTCTTGGTGACGCCTACTCACCTGGCCCAGGTGAATGACCTTCTGAAGTACTGAAGAGAGCTGGCAGATGTGACTTCAGCATCACTACCAGTGATGGTTGAAAGTTGATGGAGAAGAGCAATGGCAAATGCCTTGATTTTCAAAATGGGAAAGAGAATAGAGTTTGAAAATTATAGGCCAGTTTCCTTGAAATTCTGGTTTTATTAGATGGCTGGTTACTGAACGTCTAGAAAAGGAAAACACGAAGATAAATGCCATCTTTGTTGCAGCAATAACAGATCACATCAGACTGAATTTGCTTCCTTTTTGGCAGTTATTAATCTGCCTGGTCAGAGGAGCGTCGTAGCTACAGTTTACATAGATTTTAAGCACAGAATTCAATAAAATCCCTCATGAAATTCTTGGGGAAAAGGTAAAAAGATTAGGCGACTTTTGCTATCTCTAAAGGACATTGGTTCCACATCAGCTTGGTGAAAAGTCGCCAATGCCAGCCCATTTGGCAGAGAAATCATCACTGTAACTAGACGAATGTCATGCAGCCTGCTTGAAAACGTCAAAGGAGGGAAGAGCCACCATCTGTGGGACGGCTCTCATTACTAGAAAGTCATCATTGTTGTTGTTTTTACATCAAAATGGCTCATCTCTGCAATTTTGATGCATGGCTTCTTTTTTCAAAATAAATGCATCAGAGATCTGGACTGTGTAATGTTACCAGCGATTTAAATAAAAATACAGATTACATGTTTATCAGGCTTGCAGATAATACTGTACATTTGTAGAAGAGTCAAAATATTGGGGCAGCTAGGTGGCACAGTGAATAGAGCACAGGCCCTGGAGTCAGGAGGACCTGAGTTCAAATCCAGCCTTAGACACTTGACACACTTACTAGCCGTGTGACTTTGGGCAAGTCAGTTAACCCCAATTGCCCTCCAAAAAGTAAAAAAAGAAAAAACAAAGAAGAAGAGTCAGAATAATATGATCTCCTTTTTTCCAGTAATATTTGGCAGCCCCAAAGCAGGAGAAATCAAGCTTAGGTGTCAGGCTTAACAGAGCAGGTTAAAGATGCAGGACATTCTAGAAGTTTATGAACTTAAAAAATAGTTTGATAACTATATTTCAATATAAGTGGTTTCCTTTGTAATCCTATGTGTTTTATTGTATACATTTAAAAGCATTATTCTGAGAAGGGGTCCACAGACTTCACTAGATGCCAGTGGGGTCCATGAAGCCTTAAGAACTTATGTTCTTGATGGTTTAGGATACTGAATGTTTTGGAAACCATGTTCCACATAGAAAGAGGCAGAATTTTCTAGTGAACAGTGCTGTCCAACAGTGGGAAAGACTGCTCCATGTGGCAGTAAGTTTCCTTTCACTGAAGATGTTGATGGAGATGCTAAAAGACCATCTGTCAGGGATGTCTTAGAAAGGATCCCTTGCTGAGTGGGAGGTTGGACTGAATGAGATCTAAAATCCCTTCCAATTCTAAAAATTCTACAAACAAATTTCAATTTTATGTCCAGAGATTGAAGAGAACCTTTTACAATTATAAAACGATATAACAAATGGTGTCTATTCAGCTTTCAAAGTAGGGAGGATTCATTTAAGAGTCTGAAGTCTTGACACTGGTATACATATCTATATACATACATATATGTATATATGTATGTATATATATATATGTGTGTGTATGTATGTGTAAATATATAGATATACACACACATATGCATATATATTACAGCTGTTCTGTGAGATACTACTATCCCTGGTATTATCATCCCCATTTTATGGATGGAGAAATTGAGGATCAGAGAGGATAAAAAGACTTGTATAACTAGTAAGTCTCAAAGTCAGGATCTGAAGCCAAGTATCTTTGACTCTGGGCAGGTAGCTGACTCAGTGAATAGAAAAGACCATGGCACTGTATTCTTGAATTGCTATTAATTAGATATAAAATCTTAGTCATGTCAGGAATTCTCTGGGGGTCTTGGTTTCCCCGTCTATGCAATATGGAAGTTGAAGCAGATTATCTCTAAGACCTTTTCTAGCCTTAATTTCTGTGTCTATAAAAATTATCACATATTTTTAATAATTAAAAAAAACACCATAAGATAGGCATATATCATGCCTCCTGACCTGGACAAGATTCCCTCTCAGCCGCTTATTGTACCCCCACCTCCCCCTCAGTGGAACATAGAATCCTTGAGAGCAGGTTCTGTTGTCTTTTTGTCTTTGTATCACTAAATGACCGAGTCAGTGATGGAAAAATATTAGGTGCTTAATAAATGCTTGTTGAATTGAATTCTTCATGTAGTCCTCTAGGGAACTATGAAGTAGCAAGGAAATGGAAGTTTTTCAGTGAAGTTTTCCTCACACCCATTGTCATACCCCTCCTAGAAGAATGGCTCCTGATATGGATTCATGAATAATAGTCCTGAAAATCCCTTTTCAGCCTCCTACCAAGCAAACACAACCTTTTAATTTGTACAAATAAGACATAAATATAGACATTTCCAATCACATCCAAATTAAAGAACAACAACAATAAAACCCTTGTTGTGTAGAGCGGAGGCTCTTACCAGTATCTCCTTGGTAGCATCAAATACAGGACAGCAAACCATATTTTTCACACAAAGATCTCAAGGTCTTTTAGGCACATATTAATTCATTGTTCTCAGTACCCTTGGAAAGTATGGCAGGAAAATATGATGGTTGCTTAGGATTTCCAGCAGTGATTCCTGCGGTCAGGGACTGATCTTTGGAGTTTAGATTGACTAATGCTACTTAGCACTGGAATAGTACTTACATTAGATCAGCAATTCACATAAGAAATACCCCAGTGGGTTTGCAGTCCAGGATGAAGATCAGCACTTTATAAATGAGAAATCTGAGTCTCAGAGACATGAAGCAATTTTTTTCTCCTACTACTTCAGAGAACTCTGAGCTACTAATTTCTCTGTTCTCAGATTATTGGACTCCACTGCCTTTCAGCAAACGAGGCTAATTACTGTTGGGCATTAGAATGAGGAAGTGGATTTTTATTAAGGAAGTGGTAGGGGCTTAATAAATGCTTGTTGATTGATTGATTGCTTGATTGGGGGAGGAGGGATGTGGAGATCCTTTCGTTTTCAGTGCTTGTCTGACCAGGTAATGTTTTCGTAGCCTCTGATTCCCTTACGTTGGCAGGTCGATCTTTGTGGGTCCCAGATCAGCTATTCATTTCAGCCCACTTGTAGCTTAAGAACAGGTAAAGATGAAAATGGGGGGAAGCTTTCCTGTGACTTTTGTAGCTTTCTTCTGCTTTTCCTCCAATTTGGCGTCATTTTTGGTTCTTTCTGTTTCTGAGCTAATAGATAAGAGGGTCATGTACCCCTCTGCACAGATGGGAGCCAGTATCAACACACAAACCTTCGCCATCCTGGCCTTCACCTCCAGTGTCTCGCTAGGTCACTTTTAGTTTTAAGACCTGTGAGCATCTTTGAAAAATGTTCTTTTCTTCCTCTTTTCTCTTGTTTTTCCTTATTTATCTGGGTGCATGTTTTTATCCCCAGTGAACTACTGAGGGCAGGAATTACTTTGTTTTGTCTTCTTCCTGGTGCCTGGAAATGTGCTTTGTACCTAGTAGGCATTTAACACATCTTTGTTGAATTGGATTTTCAGATTCATGCTTGATTTAAACCATTGAAGGGAGAAGGGAGATTTCAAAAAGAGTGTGAGATCTTAGTACCAATGGGATAAATGCTGGAACCGTCTCCCATCTTGTCTGCATAGTTAGTTTTTCTTAGCATCTCCTATTCAAAGGAACCACAAGGTGTTGGATCACCAGAAGTTCAAAGACTCTCCCAGTATAACTTTGGCATCTAGGTAGTGTCTGCCTGGCTTGTATTTGTAGCTTCTAGAATGTCCATTCAATCAACAATTATTTATGAAGTACCTACTAAGCGCTAAGCACTTGTGTGCAAAGTTTTGGGGACAGAGCTTTAAGAATGAAACAATCCCTACTCACAAGGAACCCATACTTCCATTTTGTAGGCTCCCTCACCAAAGTTTAACTTTTTGTGTGGGTTTGGTCATTTTGAAAATGGTTATTGCCTTTTTTTTTCAGTAAGTGGAATGTAAAATTAAATGAATATTTTTGCTGTTGTTTGAGATTTCTTGAGAATTTATTTTCTCTTAAAATGATTCTGTGCTCTTAAACTTGAGGGAACTGACAGGAATGGAAAATGAGACAGTGTGGTGTAGTGGAAAGATCAATGGAATTAGGGTCAGGGAATCTAGGTTTACTGGGTAAATCATTTCATCTCTCTAGGCCTGTTTCCTCATAAGCAAAATGTTGGGAGGTCACCTTTTAAAGTCTATAGACACCTGAAGCAGCTTTACAAACTTAGACACTAAAGAATCACTTTTCTCACAGTGATATTAACAGTGGAATCATTTGCAGCTGCCAAATGAAATTAAATAAATAAAGTTGAAGGTTCTTCTCTTTTATCACTTAATTAGCCCTGAAATCCTAGAACCTGAAGAACATGGATGAATGAATTCCCAGGGGAAAAGCTCAGTGAAGCAGAAAACCTAAGATATTGTGTTAGGATCCCCGAGGACTTTACTCTGAGGTGTTCCCCAAGCCAGGGATGTTCTGAACATTATGTACTGAACAGTTCCACCACACTCTACTTTTCTTTCTCCCATTCTCATCCTTCTTCTCCTCTCCCGAGTTCATCATCTTTCTTCTGTGTCCTGGGCTGATCTTGACTCACCTCAATGTATCTTCAATGCCTGTCCTTGTTAGCTGTTTGTTCTAAAGTCAACTCTGGCTCATATAGTAAGGGTAGAGGGAAGCATCATAGATAATTGAAATCCACAGGCAATCACCAAAACTCATTTTGACAGATATTTTCCATTTCTTCCTCCCATGAATTCTATCTGCAGGGCTGCTGGAAAAGCAGCTGATTGGTTGATGGGCATTTCACCTCTTTTCTCTTGTCTTGACTTTTCTCACCATTTTGAGATGATATTGAGGAGAAAGAAAAAGTAGCCAGATTAAAAAAAAGGGGCAAAATACAATCAGGACTTGAGGGAGGATCTGGATTCAAATTATGTCTCTGATACTTCCTTTGCAACCTTCCTTTCATCATCTGTAAACATGAGAGATCATAGAATCATTGATGTAGAACTAGGAGGAGCTTTAGAAACTAACAAATCCAACCTTTTTATTTTATAGATGATGAAATTGAGACCCAGAGGTCAAATGGCTATCGTAGGGTCATAGAGTAATCCTCTTCGAGGCAGGATTTGAATTTGGGTCTTCCCTAACCCCAAGTCCAGGGAGTTGGACTAAGTGACCACTGAAGATACTTTCACTAGATCTGTGGTCCTACAATCCCTTTATCAGTATATTGGCTTTGTAACCAGCCACTGCTGAAAAGCATCCACACAAATAAGATGTTTTGAACAATAGTAAAATTAGTTTTATTTGGTAACCAGTGTGAGAAACACAGTTGTAGCGATCACAGGACTTCCCAGGCAGGAAGGTCCACATGATAGACCCATTGTCACTGAAAGAACTCAGAAGGAGAGTGGGCAGAAGACATTTATTATGCTTCAGAACTGGGTGAGGTGCTCACTAGGAACACTCACACCCCATACAGAAGCAAGACAGACTTGGGTATTCTGACTCCTCGCCTCAGAGCTGGGATTGGTCCAGACTTCTCAAGGTTACAACTCTACCTTACACTCCCTCTACATGCCCTCATTACATATCCCCCCTCCCAGATCATACATTCCATGATTAGAAAATGGTGGAATCTCCGCCATTTGGGCATGTAAATTAATATTAGTGAGATTAGTTGAGGACACTGGTGACTGGGGCATGACCTCTCAAGTTTGAACTGGTTGTTCCATCCCAACTTTTCTGATTCCCCCTGATGCTGGGATGGCCATTGTCTTGGTAAAATAAGATAAGCGAGTTTCCCCCACATCTGTGGGAGCAAAACAAGATACCATAATATCCCCTCTTACACCAGAGAACTGAAGCCCTTTTAAATGCCCCCCTCTGTGATTTTGTGAACCTACTGATTCTTTGTTCACCCTTAGCTAAAACACAAGATTTTAAAAACATATTTTAATGCTCATTTTAACATACTATCATGTCAAGTCTATGAACTATTCTTTTTTTCAGATGGAATAAGGCCAAATGTATCATAATTGTCTGGCAAATGGTTGTTTCAACATACTATCATAAGATAAATTATTAACCATTCTTTTCCAGGTGGAGTAGAATTATATGTATCATATATGTCTATAATAAATGAATTCTCTATCTATTCATGTTCAGAGATGTCTAAGTCTTTGAAATGCAATTAAAATTCTTCCTATGAACTGGTCAAGTGATTAATAAAGAGGGCTTTAATTTCTTCTATTTAATTCACAGGGCAGGTATATTTCAGTGGGAGAACCTATCAATTACTTTGTAAAACTTATTTTTCATAGTTCTAACTTTTTAATAAACTACATTTACTGTCTTTCTGTATCGAGAAATGGATTTGAGGAATTTGCATTAATTTAGAATTTTTTTTCAAAAATTTTTACCAAATTTGCATGTTTCAGGAGCCACTTTTTGTCATGGACTAAAGCTATCCCTTCCTTTCCCAGTAGACTGCACCCCTTTGGTGGCTTCTCTCCCTCCATTCCCCTTTTCAGCTTCCTTTGGTGTGTTGTTTTCCCCCACTGGGCCATAAGCTCCGTGAAAGAAGACACTGTCTTTCTTGCTCATATGTGCAGCCCCGCCCCTTAGCACTGTGCCTGGCACTGAGGAAATATTCAATCAATATTTGTGGACTGAGTGAATGAATTTGCTTTACCTTCATGATCATCACTGAGAAACAGGGAAATTTCATAAGGTTAACATACTCTCTGAAGTACTTTGGCACAAGGAAGCCAGAATATGGGATACCTAGGTGACGCGGTAAATGGAGCACTGGCCCTGGGGTCAGGAGGACCTGAGTTCAAATCCAGCCTCAGACACTTGACACTTAACTACCTCTGTGACCTTGGGCAAGTCACTTAATGCCAACTGCCTTGCCTTCCCCCTCTTAAAAAAAAAGAAAGTCTGAATATTTTCACAGTAAATTAGAAGTGCCTTATTCCCCCACATAGTCACGCCTTTGAAAAGAGCCATTTTTTAAAAAATGGAATGCTTTATTAATAAAGTATATTACTGTTGTAACAACTTACAAAACTCTACTGTATGTTTCTTTTTTTGAAAAGTGACTGTGACACATACTCTCTATCCAAGTTCCATGAAAGGTCCCATTTAATTAATGTTCCCAGAACTGCATTTCATCCTGACTTTGAACTTTATCGGTGCAAAGCCCAATATAGTTCTCTAACTGTATATCACTTTCAGATTTAAAAATCTGTCACCAATAATGTTAATTTCTTTTGCTTTTACGAGATTAACAGTAGGTCTGCAGAGTAGTGAATCTTCCCGAACCTCACTTTCAACGATACAATGTATACATGTAAACAAAGTTCAAGCTACATCTGGTTCTTCATCACCTGTGATACAGAATAGGAAGGTTTTACTTTCTCAGTGAATGTATCATTAAGGTCTTCAGACAGTGGGCATTTCCTTTTTCTACCACATTTCTAAGGTCTTCAGACACCTGGGCATTTCCTTTTTCTACCACATTTCTACAAGCGGGACCTTTTAAAGCTGCTTTATTTATTTGTCCCTCATCCTTGAGGAGGATCATTATGATTTACCAAGAGTGGTTTTTTTCCCTACTCTCAGATGAGGCTTTTTATACTTAACAATTATGTAAGAAGCTTCATCTGATATAAGCTTTCTTTTTGATGTCACAGTAATGGTTTTGGACATCATTTTTATTCATTAAAAGCATAAAATTTTCTCTGTGAATTTTTTTTGTCTTGTCAATGTATAATGCACGTACATTTTCAAAATATTTCAAGTGTATTTGGGTTTTGTACCATGTTATCTAGAGCTAAAACATTCAGACAAGGCAAAACCAGAGATCTTTCCTCTTCCTTAATAATAGATAATACAATAATAATAATAATAGATAATAATAATAATAAATCTCAGTGGCAAATATGGTGAATCATATTTTCTGAAATGGTACTTTTTATTTTGTACAGCTTTCTTTTGTTTATTTCTGCTATTGTCTCTGTTGGTTTCACTTGTACTAGTTTCAGCTGATCCAGTGGATTTTTCCTCATATGATTTATGAAAGAATGATTTCAATTAAAAATTAGAAAAATATAACAAAAATGGGGGTGTTGTAAATCATTCTCTATATTTCAATTTCTTTAAAATTGAATATATATTTTTTGTTTTTTGGAGGGGGGAAGGCAGGGCAATTGGGATTAAGTGACTTGCCCAAGGTCACATGACTAGTAAGTGTTAAGTGTCTGAGGTCAAATTTGAACTCAGGTCCTCCTGACTCCAGGGCCCATGCTCTATTCACTGCACCACTACCACCCCTAAAATTGAGTATCTTTAAAGCCAATTTATTTTCTCATACTGAAAAAATGAGTAACATTAAGAATTATAGCAGATATTTTGGTACTTTTAACTTCTACACAAGGGTTCTTTAAATTTGTGTTCAGGCAATTCAGATACAAATGCAGCAAACAGTGACATCACGTAACTCTGTTATATGCCTGTACCAAGTAATGGTGGCAGATCCCTCCTGTTTGGGGGTTTGATGTGGGCTGCTCAGATTTGATCTTAGTTACATGTATTGTATTAAATCTTCTCTGTTATGAATTCACTGCCATTTGAAATGTGATGGTCTCACTTCCATAGACTTTGACTTTCATTTTATTTTCTTTGAAAAAAAAAAGTAGATGTAATAATGCAATTGTGCTTGCAAATGTCCAGTAATCTTGACCGTTGCTTTGGCTTGTGTTCTCCCCCCACACACACTTTCGCTGACCACCCCATAACCCCATCTTCCTTTTAAAAACTGTGAAAGCAGGGACCATGCCATTGTCATCTCTGCATCACCAGGGCATGGTGGCATCTCGCATGGGGCACTGTGTATAGCAAATGTTTAACCAGCATTTATTGAACTGAATTTTACAAAGTAAGGCCAATAATAATAATTGACTTCCCTCTAGTGCTTTAAAATTTTTAAATAATTTTACGTATGATATCTTATTGGAGTTTCAGCACAACTTGGTGAGTTGTACAGGTATTATCCCCACTTTGCAGATGGGGAACCTGAGGCTCAGCCGCTGAGTGATCTACTCATGGTCATATACCTAATGACCATCAAAGTTGGGCTCTCACCATCCATGTCTTATTCCCTTAGGAAACTTGTCTGGATCCTGGGCCAATTTAGGTCATTTAAAATTCTTTTATATTATTGGTATTGGAATGAGCAGCCAGGTGGCACTGTGGATAGAGTGCCAGGCCTAGAGTCAAGAAGACATCTTCCTGAGTTCAAATCCAGCCTCAGACACTTACTAGCTGTGTGACTCTGGGCAAGTCACTTAACTCTGCTTCCCTCAATTTTATTCTCTGTAAAATAAGCTGCAGGAGGAAATGTAAATCAGTCCAGTATGTTTGCCAAGAACCCTCCAGATGAGGTCGTGGAAAGTCAGACATGACTGAAAATGACTGAACAACAACCTTGGTATTGAGAGCAACTGGCAGGAACAAAGCACAGGCAGAGAGAATGAAAGCAAAGGGAGAGGGATTGAGAAAGGTTTAATTTTACATACAGGGAAACTGAGGCCCAGAGTAGTTCAGTGACTTGCCAAAGGTCACTTGGCCAGCTGGTTAGTAACAGAACAGAGGCTGGAGCTCGGGTTTTCTGCCTCTGCCGCGGGAGCGAAACTCTTGGAGTCACACTTGTAACCAGTTAAAGTGTTCCCCAGAAGCACTCAGCAAACGTCTCTTAGCATCTGAGATTGGGTTAGGTATCAAACATATGTCTCTAAGGGTAATTTCTTTTCACTGCCCCAGGCCCTCAGTTTTGAGGCAATTCACTTAGCTAAGACTCAGTTTGGTCCAAGTCATCCCAGGGGACACAAATATCATGATGACAAACTAGATGTACTTCTTCTCTGTCTCCCCCCAATCTTTGTGCTCTACAAAATCAGTCCCTTTTCAATAGCAGGGCTTTCTTATATAACGTCCTCCTATCAGGACCTCATTCATGAATTTGTAAGGTCACACACTTGGTTCAGGAGCAATTCCTTTTTCTGTCCATTGTAATGCATGCCCCACATCAGGCTGAGCTCCCTTCTCATGTGGCAGGGAATCAGATGAAAAGCAGAGTTGGAATGTATTGTGTGAGAAAGGACTTTTGGCGGGGAAATGGCTTTCCCATTTTACTTGCCTTTCAAGTCCACGTGCCTGGGGTTCTTCTGTCCCAGCTCTTTGTACTGCTTCAGCATTTAATTGCTTGGAACAGCCGCTACCACAGACACGAAGTCAATTAACAAGCACTTATTAATCATCTCTCATATTCCTAGCACCTTAGCATGGTGTCTGATTCATAGTTAGTACTTAATAAATACTTGCTGATTGAATGAATCTACATTTACTACACGTCTCCTCATTGCTCTCCAAATGTTGCTTTTGCTGCCTGAGAGGAAGGAAGGAAACAAAGTCCCTATTATGTATCCGGCACTGTGCTAAGCACTTTACAGATATTATCTCATTTTATCCTTACAACAACCCTGGGAAAGAAGTGCTGTTATTATCCCATTTTGCAGTTGAGGAACCTGAGGTAAACAGGTTAAGTGACTTGCCCAGAGTCATTCAGCTAATAAGTGTCTGAGTCTGGATTTGAACTCATGCCTCCTCCTCCTTCTTCTTCTTTGCTTTTGGGAGGGAGGAGGGCAGGACAGTTGGGGTTAAGTAACTTGCCCAAGGTCACATGGCTAGTAAGTATTAAGTGTCTGAGGTCAAATTTGAACTCAGGTCCTCCTGACTCTAGGGCCAATGCTCTATTCATTGTGCCACCTAGCTGCCCCCAAACTCAAACCTTCTTGACTCCAAGCCCTGCATTCTATCTACTTTGCTGCCAGGTACCAGGAGGGCACCAGAACCTAAGCTGCATATAGTCTCAAAAAGCCTGAAACATTATCAAGCCACACCAGCTTCCATCTAAACCCGTGTCCGCACTTTCCAGGTCCCCATAAATCTAGTTATAAGCGCACTATTCTAGGAACTTCCATTTCCAGATGCCACACTGGCTGCACCTTCACTCTTGTAGACCTCCAAATAGTTCCCCATACCATAATTCCACTTCCATTTCTCAAAAACTTCTCCATCAGTCATACACCATGGTTCTACTCCACACTTTGTCACAGACACATCTGAGAGTTCGAATTCACTACTGCCATGCCAAACGCCAGCACTAGGGTTAAAGAAACAAGTCAGCACTGTTTAGATAACCCATACATCTGTTGTAACCTAGGACGTACCTAACCACTGTGGGCAGCTCCCTGAGCCAGCTTCCCTCATACAGCAGCCTGCCTTTCAATTCAGGTGGCCCCGTAGTCTTTACAGAGAGAGAGTAGAGAAGAGGGGGAGGAGAGGGTGAGAGAAGGGAGAGGATGCAGGAAGGAACAGAGGAAGAATAAGGACAGAATCTTGGAAGACACTCTCAGGGAATCTAAAGGAAGAAAAGGAGCCAGTGAAGGAGACCAAGACATGGTCAGGGAAGTAGGAGGGGGAAAAAAAGCTGTGAGAAGATGCCTACGAAAGAGAAAGAATCAAGAAGGGAGGGGTGTTTGTTGATGGCAGTATTTCAGAGAGGTCTAAGAGGACGAGGACTGAGAAGACACTCCACTAGGAAGAGTATATATGTATACATACATACTTATATACTTATATACATATATACATATATACATACATCACTGTAGAAGTGCAGACGTAATAAATGTGGAAAAGACTGTGGAGTAAAATTAAGTTGCATTCCTTCATTTACTCCTATTAAAAATCAGAGATGGAGTCTCCTGGAGGGAAAAAATTTGACTAAGAGTGAAAACCTGTCACATCAACTCCTAGTTTGTCTCCAATGATATGATTTTGAATCCTTTTACAGGCAACCAGAGAGAAGACTCAAGTATAAAGTAGTCTGGGGTGTGGAAAGTAAGTGAGATGTTGAGGGTGATGCCTAGAACCTGGATGTCTATTTTCCATAGTACCATGGAAAATAATTGGGAAGTGAGGAGGAAAGGAGGGTTTTGGGTGAGAGATGAATTCATTTTGGGACATGTTATATTTAAGAGGCTTATCGGATATTCAAGTTTAAAATGTCTGATAGGTGGTCTGGGAATGCTTCACCGAAGAGGATGGCACTTGGGGACCTGGGGATGAAGTTTTCTTCCCTGGAGAACATAAAAGTTGTTTTAAAAGAGGTTGCTCACCCTGGAACTACAAGTGGATTCAAGGTGGACCAAAGCAACTGATCATAGGTAGCCTCTGAAGAAAACTATTTAATGATGCTTTGGACCTTGGGTGAGCAGAGGCCATTCATAATCGTAATACAGATTGACTTGTGAGTCATTGCCTATAAATCTTCCCCATTCTTAAATTCCCCTCATTGTTGTAGTAAAGTTTAGCTTTATGGCCAGTTGTCTGGGTAGGAATCTGAATTGTGCCGAACAGTGTGATAGCAAGTAATCCTGGAAGAAGAAGAGAAGCTGATGAAGCCTGGGACTCAGGATGTGCCTTTTGATGGTAGAACATGCCCTCAATTTTGCTCCTGAGGGTTTCAGTACTCCTGGAGACATGAGATATAGTGGGACAAGTCAGGATGACTGGCACATAAGGATCTATTTCGTCAGTCCAAGATTTAATGAAATTATTCTTGGCAGCAGTTCTTTTAGGGAACACATTTAAAGAAAAAATATTAATATGATCGAATTAATAATACTCAAAACAAGTAATGATGGAGTGGGAAGAGTACTATGCTGGGGGTTAAGAGAGCTGGTTTCTCATAGCAGCTCCACTACTAATTAGCTGTGTGACACCATACAATTCCCTTCACCTCCCTGGGCCTTGATTTCCTCATCTGTCAAATGACGGTTCAGACTAGATGATCTTTAAGGCTTTTTCCAGTTCTGACATTCTGTGATTCTAAATCATTTAATAAGAGCACTGTAATAGAACCTGTCAAAAGCTGTTATCATTCAGATGTGGTGGTATAGTGACACAGAATATGCCAATCCCTAATCAATGGATAGGAGTGGCTAGATGGCACAGTGGGTAGAGTGCTGGGATTGCACTCAGGAATACTCATCTTCCTGAGTTCAACTCTGACCTCAGATACTTATTAGTCACATGACCCTGGGCAAGTCACTTAAACCTCTTTGCCTCTGTTTCCTCATCTGTAAAATGAGCTGGAGAAGGAAATGGCGAACCCCTCCAGTATCTTTGCCCCCCTCCTCCCAAAAAAGCAAAAAGCACAAACGGAGTCACGAGGAGTCAGACGTGACTGAAGTGACTCGAAAACAGTGCCAGTTGATGACCTCTCATTTTCACTTGCTTCAAACATACTTAATATTTTTATATTCAGGGAAATGGCTTCACGCTTTCTTTTTAGGTTCAAAAATCACTCAGATTTTCCGGCTAGAGGTATCGTCCTGGTTGCCCTAACATTTTCTCTTCTATATTCTTCTTGATGTTATGGCAACCCATAAGTAAACTTTTTTAAATCCTTCTGAATGAGTCTGTGTCTATATTGGTCTACAAAAAGGGCAAATATTTATTTGGCTAGAAAACTTTTTGCAAGTATTGAGAGTATAATGGTGAGACTGGTCAAGGAGGACCCAGTTCTTGGAGCATGTTCTGATTTGATCTTCCTGAAGGAAGTGCTCTAAAGACTAGGTCCTCCCTGGAAAATTCCCCAGTACCTGAGGAAGAATCCTGATCTTCCTCCTACCTTAAATCCCCCACTTCCTCCTTCCATTTCAAATGATAGATGTGAAAGCTTTTGGGGAAGGATAAAGCACAACATGAATACAGATACAGTATTATTTGATTTTATTATTATTTATTATTATTACTATTATCACTTATTTTATATTGCCATTCATTACTATTAGTGTTCAGTACTGTAGTGCTAGAATTCTAAAAAATCTAAAGTACTCCTTCCACAAGGTTATTTTCAAAATTTTTTTTAGCCCTTAGAGTAGCGGTTCTCAACCTGTGGGTCACGACTCCTTTGGGGGTCAAATGACCCTTTCACAGGGGTCGCCTGAGACCATCGGAAAACACATATTTCTGATGGTCTGAGGAACTGAGACACGGTTCCTCTCCAGGCAGGTCCGCCCACATGCAGATATGCCCACATACGAGTATTCAAGGGGTGGGTTGAGAACCACTACCTTAGAGGGAAGTAGCTTCTAACCATTTCTTTTCACTTGACCTGTGGGATGGAGGGGGTTCTGTTATTTTGGTTAGTTGGAGCAAACAGAAGGAATGGAAAGAAAAAAACCAATTCAGAGGAAAGAGGAAAGTTAACTGGGAAAGCAGAAGGGTGCTATAAACCAGGGAAAGAGACCATAGAGAGCTGAAAACCAGATTCAGAATTCTGTAAAAGCAAACAACCCAACATGTACTAAATTAATGTCACATTTTGTAATTTGCTTCATCGCAAAATCCTGAGTGGTGAGCTCCATTAAATGAAGGGGTGCCAGTTTTAAACAATAACTCCCTTAGATGTATAGTGGGAAGAACAAAGTAGCTCAGTGACGCATGAAAATCTAACGACTCTGTCAGGTTGGAGCTATTCTTGGGGCTGTGGTCCCTAGGCGAGCTGATATCAGCGTTAATGATTCAAAAAGCCAGACATGGTACTTTTGTGAATTGCCTCCACTGGATGACAATAAGAGAGAACAAGATGGCGTAGGTGCCAAAGGGCTAGATTAATCACCCATCATCTGTTTTACTGTATCTGATACACGGTTAGGTGTGTGTCTCTCTTTAAATTGTAGCCCCGATCTGGTTGGGGCTTGGGCCCTATTCACTCACCCAGCTTCCTTCTGGTTTCTGTTTAGAGGTGATTGATGGAAAAACTTGAGTGGCTCCTGGGCACTCCGTTGTGATTGCCAGAATGAGAGAGCACAGCTTTGCACTTATGAGATACAGACCACAGAGTGGAAATTGCCCACAGACGAGCAGTAATTTCAGGGCACCGTGACTTTTTCCATCAGTCATTGCTGTGGTGAGAGGCCTGCTCATTGTTTGAAGCACCTGACATCACTCTGTAACACAATGGGAATCACTGATCTCTTAGGAGAAGGGGAGCGGGTGTCAGAAATAATTTGTGAAGAAAAAGCATGTTGAGAACCTCTGGTTTGGTTTTGTAATACTGTATAGCTGGCTGTGTTTGGGGAGTTGGGCTACCGTGTGGAGAAAGACAGACAGACAGAGGCAGAGAAACGTGAACAGGGAAATTTTTCTAGAATGATCCAGAAGAGTCTTGGCTTTCATTTCTATAAAACCTCATTGAATCATCCATTTGCATTTACTGGGTATCTCTGGCATTAACATATTCAGAGGATGACTGAGGTGGAGTCCAGTATAATATTCCTTTGGCTGCCAACTTCCCAGAGGAATGTCATGAAAGCTGAACCTCTGTTGGGAGTGAATCTGCATGGGAGAGGGTGCTTTTCAGAACGCCTTCTGCTCCAAACTTTCAAGAAAAGTTGTTCAGGGAAAAGCCATTGAAATAAAACAAGAATAGCAAAGAAACAAAAGCATGTCAGATGATATTATTTACTTTTTAGGAAATGAAAGACAGAATTTAGGGAACCTAATGATAAAGGTCAAGTTCAACTGCTTAGTTTCTTTCAGGAGACTGAGATGAAAATAAGACATTTATTCGTGGGAAACATGGGCAGGAATAATTATTTGCCCCCCACATAAAGACACTCATAATAAGAACACACATCTTCTGTCAGAGCTGTGGACAGGTCATTTAACTTAACCAGTGTTTACTTAAAAGACAGTCTTCTGTTTCTTGTTTACAATCTTTTTTCTTAATGGGGTATTCGGTCCTTCCTCCAAAATACCTTCAACACGTCCGACCTGATGCTCAACAAAGCTCATGTGTTTTATCTTTGTTTTTTTAGCAGGTTTCAGCCGCAGAAGTACGAATTGGGCCGATGAGACTGACACAAGATCCTATTCAGGTATGACTTAATTTCATCGGGAGGTCTTGGGAATTGAGGATCTGAGTATTAAGGTTATATGAGCCTCACAGGATTAATTATATTAATGTATTGGGCAGGTATCTGTTGTCCTGGCCTTTCCCAGGGCCTAGCATGGTGCTGGGAACGTAGCAACATGTCCCTTAGTAAGTGGTGAATTACAATTTGAATTCCAGTTCATGTTGCCAAGTGAGGTAATAGTAGACACAGAAGCACTTTGAAAAGTTAAAATCTCCACATTGATGTAGAAGGCTCAAGGAAGAGGGTGGAAGGACCTCATAACATCCAAAGGTAAGTGAGCCATGTGGGATGGATGGACAAGGAGCAAAGCACTAGGATTATCTTTGTCCTTAGACTAATGTAGCCTGAAAAAGAGAGGCGTGCTAGATAACAGCAAGTCAGGGCCACCTTCCCAACTGTCCACACAACCTGGATGGCAGGATCCAAATCCAGCTGTTCTCATGCTAAGGGTCTGACCCGCCATAACCAACAGTTCAGTCCCACTCTCAGTATGGTCCTGTGGGAATACTACCAGGAAGAGGGAGGCTTGGTGGGTTCCCATCCAAGAGTCTTCTCAAGTAACAACTAGAACCCAGACAGAAGACAGGAAAGTAGAGAATTTAACAAATATTGCTGAGCTTCAAGGAGATTGCAGTCTTTATTGTGGAAGGTGACTAAAAAAGACCGGGGTGCAGAACTCTAAGTCGAGACAACTAGTTTTTGTCTCACAGAAGGGATTTGACTAGGGGCAGGTAATTTTAAGAGCCCCAGCAGCAGTTCTCTTTCAAAACTCAGGAAAAAGGCCAGGTGGACCTGGTAGCAGGGCTAGGATGGAGCCTCGTGATAGAGTGGAGCTCCAGTCATGGGAAGCCTGGTAGCAGGATTAGGGTGGGGAAGAAGAGGATAGGGCTCCCACTGGGGGATCAGATCCACTGAGGTTATTCATCTGAGGTTAGACATCTGGCAGAACTGAGTTCTGGTCTGTTGCAGGGGTGAAGGAAGAAACTCTGCCCTGGCTTGATGAGTTGCTGTCTTGGGCTGGACAGCAGGCAAAGGACACCTCTTAGCACATCTCCTCTCCTCACTAGGGAGTCGACACAGGTGCCAGCTATCCTGCAGGTTAGGAGCAGATTGAGAAGCAAGCTTCCTGCCTTGATTGGCCCAGGAAAAGAGGGATCCTAAGTCAGGGAAAGGGAGAGTGCCACAGCCTTCCCAAGGATGTCTCTGCCTCTCTCAGCCATAGGGGTGTGGCAGGGTTGCTTTTGCATTTTCTAGGAATTATATTCTTTCTGGATCCTTGAAGTTTCCCAGTTGTTTGAAGTGACAGGGATAGAGGTGGGAAGAACAGGTTAGATGTTTGATGGGCTCAGTGTAAGTGGGTTAGGGCATTAAGTACTTCAGGGCCTTGGAGGCACTGTGTGGAGGACAAGAGCGAGTGAGAGGAGGCTGACCAAAGTTATTCCCTAGACTTGGAAGTCCTGGTGGTGGTCACTTCTCAGCACGGTCCAGCCCCAGAAGTAGAGTGGTGACTTCAGGGAGGGCAAAGCAGGGGTTGGATCTAGTCCTAGAAGGCCCCTCATCCAGTGGACATTATACTTCCATTGAAGCCTTCTTTTCCCAAGTTAATCAAACTTTCCCAGTAGAAGAGCCTAATTCAGTCAGTAAATGTTTATTAATTGCCTACTATGCGTCAGGCCCTGTGCTAAGATATCAAAACAAAGGCAAAAAAAACCAGTCCCTGATCACAAGGAGTTCACAATCTAACGGGCAAGACAACACACAAACAACAGCGTACTGACAGGCGTGTATCTGGATAAATTGGAGATGATCTTTAAAGAAAAGGTACTTCAGAGGGAAGACACCAGCAGTAAGGAGGGTTAGAACTGGCTTCTTATAGAAGGCGAAGTGTTAGCTGGGACTTGAAGGGAAGCCCAGACGGGGAGATGAAGAGGGAGGGCATTCAGGGCATGGGGGAGAGCCCAGGAAAGTGGCCTAAATTGTGAGGCCGAGTGTCTCGTTGGAGGAACAGCAAGGAAGCCAGTGTTACTGGAATGTAGGATGCACGTGTGGAGCAGGAGGGAGGGCTCATGAGTAAAGTGTTAGCAGAAGGCCAGCTTATGGAGGGCTCTGAATACCAGACAGAGGATGTTGTATTTGATCCAGGAGGTGATCCTGAGACACTGGAGTTTGTTGACTAAAGGGTTGGTGGGGTGCAACTAGCTTTTTAGGAAGATTAATTTGTCACCTGATTGGAAGAAGTACTAGACTTAAGAGAGACAAAGCAGAGGGACTAACCAACAAGCTGTTTCAGTAGTCCAGACTTGCTCCAGAGTGATGGCAGTGTCAGAGGAGAGAAGGGGGTACATGTGAGAGATGTTACAAAGATTAAATGGAAAGAACCACGCAACAGACTGATTATAGGGCTAGGGGAAGAGGTATCAAGGATGACACCCAGGTTGTAAGCTTAGGTGATTGGGAGGTGAGAGTTAGGGGATGATCTTGGGACCGTAATATGTTTGGAAAAATCATATATTCTCTCTCTTCCTCTCTCTCTTTCTCTCTCTCTCTCTGTCTCCCCTCCCCCCCCTCTGTCTTTCTCCTCTCTCTCACTCTCCTTCTCCCTCTCTCTCTGTGTCTCTGTCTTCATCTCTGTCTCTATGTCTCTCTGTCTCTGTCTCTCTGTCTCTGTCTCTGTCTCTCTCTGTCTCTGTCTCTGTCTCTGTCTCTCTCTCTCTCTCTCACACACACACACACACACACACACACACACACACACACACACACACACACAACAAAGGCTGCTGCTCTAAAAGGAGTAGTATACCCATATCCCTATGCCCCCGTGGGAGTTCAAACTGTAACAATCTGGTTGAAACAGGACTGGACTAGGAGTCAAGAGTACGAGCTCCTGACCTGACGCCATGCCCCAGCAGCAGTCTCATGGTGTCCCAGAGGCTGTTTCTCCTCTACAAGTTGATATCTACCCCCACCTCATCTGAGTTCACCTTTCATGTCACTTAGCTCTGGAATTTGTGTGGTACTTAGAAAGGTTCCTGCGTATGCCTCTTCCAAAGCTTTCCTACAAGGCTTTTCCATATTGTACACACATAAAGACTGTTTTTTGATGGAAGAACTTGCTATTTGAAGAGCGTCATGTGTGCTCAAACTACAAAATGAGGTCTCCACTGTGGGATCCTAAGTTTGGTGCAGCAGTGGAATTTTTGAAAGGAATTTATTACTGGGCTTCATGTGGTATTTTACAGATTAATGTATTTCATTAATATTGGTAGCTTTTGTCTGTCCCCCTCCTTCTGCCAGAAAACCATGCCTTTCAACAAAGGTTATTTGGGGGCAGGGGGTTTCTAGAGGGAAAAAAAAGGAAAGAAAAAAAAGAACAAAATTAAGCATTACTGATGAATACGTTTAAAAGTGTGACATTATATGCCATGTTTAACATTTCTGACCTTCCCCACTCCTTGCAAATGCTCAGCAAAATGAATCTTTTCATATCTCTTTTTAGGGCCAAGCTTGTTCTTTCTAATCCTACAGCATTCGTTTTCAATTGCTGTTGGTTATTCTCTCTGTTTATGTTATTGTGTTCAGTGCGCTTCTTTGTCTTCCTGGAATTGCTTATTTCAATTTGCATCAATTCATGTCTTTCCTTAACTTCTCTGCATTCGTCATATAGGATCTGAATCAAATTTATAAATCCAGGGTTCGAAAATCAATTCCTTGTTTTAATGAACATGGAAAGATGGAAAAATATGACTGGCAAGGAAAAACGTAAGAAGGAGAACTGGTATTCTTTTAAAGACTTTAAACCCATGACTATATATGTTGAATTGGATCCATGGACATGAGGCCATCCTATTTTGGCTAGAAAAAAATGAGATCCCATTTGTACAATTCAAGCCAGGTAGCATCTGCAGTTTGGGCTTTTGTTTATAGCATCTTGGAAGCAGGAAGATAGAAATAAAATAAAAGGTTCAGATGGGAGCAATAAACTAATTAAGGGAATGGATTGTCTAATTTATGAGTAAAGGGAGAAGGAAAAGATAATAACTAGCAGACACTTAACAGAGGAAAGACTCTGTTGACATGAGAACAGTAGGAGAAAGAAGAGATGTCTGCCTGGGACAAATGAATGACAATTAAAATTGGAGCAAATAAATTAATATCTTATGCTATTGATTTTAAAGAATATAGAACTAGACAGCTCAGATAGCAAGAATTGGGAGGGAGGGGAAGATATATTCTGTATCCTACTTTGAAAAAGACTGAGGAAAAGAAAATTTGCAGGAATCAGGGATTTACCTCTACAATCAACTCCCAGCATTTTGTTGTTGAGTGATTTCAGTCATGTCTGACTCTTCACGATGCCATTTGGGGTTTTCTTGGCAAAGATACTAGAGTAGTTTGCCAGCTCATTTTATAGATGAGAAAACTGAGGCAAACAGGGTTAAAGTGACTTGCCCAGAGCCACACAGCTAGTAAGTGCCTATGGAAAGATTTGAACTCATGAGGATGAATCTTCCTGGTTCCAAGCCCAATGCTCCATCTACTGCACCCAGCATATTGCATATGATGAGCTCAGATTCAATCCATTCTCTTACACTTTCTGTGTCCTCAACATTCTATGTTGATAATTGATGCTAATGATAAAAACTTGGAGGCACTGAAAATACTGGTGCTTGTATCAAAGAGTGGTGAAAATATCTTCAGTGTTATTTACTGTGAATTACATTTAATTATATTCAGATTCTTTACAATTATTCTCTATAAATCACTACGACATTCATTTAATCACCCATGTCTTGTCTTTTGGCCCCAGGCCCTGTAAGTGGGGGATCCCTTTCAGGGAGATTTCCATTCTTGATCCCTCGTCCTCCAAAAAAAGGAAGCCTCCAGAACACTGTACTCTGAAGCCCAGGTAGCATTGAAGACATTCTTAACCTAGGGTATGTGGATAGACCTTAGGGTGGTCTGTGGACTTGGAAAGGAAAAAATATGCATCCTTATTTTTACTAACCTCAAATTAAAGCCTGGCATTTCCTTCCCTTCTGAATGTAGACATTAAATAACATGCTAAGGGTCCGTGGGCTTCACTAGAGGGGCAACAGGCTGCACGCTTAGCCTGGGTTACCAGGAAGCTCCCTGTTCAGGAGAACTACTCAGCTGGGGAAGCATTGTTCTTAATGGGAGCAAACTGCTTAAATGCTCTGATGGACAGGTTTGAGATATTTAAATAAATGTCAGATCCTGGGGAGTGTGGATGGTTTTACTCTTTGTATGATTATTTTCAGTGCCTGCCACATAGTAGATGTTGATTGATTGATTGATTAAATAATGGACAAACTGAAATGTCAGATGGTCAATGTCATTGACTCAGTACTGGCTCGTTGACTCAGTTATGCAGATATTGTAGGGGGCCCTTTTGTTACACATCAATTAAAAAGAAACTTCCAGTCTTGAGAAGACCATACTCTGCAAAATAGAAATCTCTAGGGGAAAGTAAGGCAAATGAATCCATGAGGAAAAATCACAACTTTGGAGGATAAGGTAACTAGATCGGTAAGCTGGTAAAAATGGGGACAGCTAGGTGGTGCAGTGGATAGAGGGCTGGGTCTAAAAAACCTGAGTTCAAAGGTGACCTTAGGCATGTACTAGCTGTGTGACCCTGGGTAAGTCACTTAACACTGTTTGCCTCAATTTCTTCATCTGTAAAATGAGCCAGAGAAGGAAATAACAAACCACTCTAGTATCTTTACCAAAAAAGTCCCCAACTGGGATCATAAAGGGTTAGAGACGACTGAAATGACTGAACAACAACAAAAAGCTCACGGTGCTCATGATGTTCAGATATGTGCATTTCAGCCCCAAAGAAGAATTTTCCATAGCCTTAATCTTGCTTCTCTTTGTCATATTTATATGCAGGTGACTCAGATAAAATCCATCGTCTGCCTAGAACATTTCCTGTCCCACTGATGGTCAGTCACAGTGCCACCCTCATGGATACTAAATATAGCACTTTACAAAAAGATCCATCGAAATCCATCAGCAGACATAGTCAATTATCTCAGAAAATTACTGATGCCTCAGCTCCAAATTGCAAGGGGACTTCACTAATGAGAGCTCTAGAGTCAGAGACTGCTGTGGAAGCCGTTCAATCCAAGCCTCAGAGAGGCTGAGCAACTTACCCAGGCTCATACAGTAAAGACTCACTCAGCCCTAACAGCGGAAAGAACCACAATAAACTGAGCTCTTTCTTTCCTTTTAAAGAACAAATTATTTTCTCTTATGGCCCACTTGCGCCATGAAGTTCCTCCTGAAACTTCAAAATTGACCTTGCAAAGGAAATACTCACTTCTGAGAAAAATGATCTGTTTGTCCCATAAGGGTTTATTTATTTCCTAATATAGCTTTTCTTCTCCTCTGCCCAGTAAGCCGTATGTTGTAATAAGAAATAAAGTAGAAACAAAGTCACCAAAACTAAACAAGACACCAATAGTTTGTCAATGTTCCATACCCATCGCCTTTTTTCTTTTGCCAGACATGATCATTAGAATTACAGTGTTCAGTCCGTGTTATTTTCTTCCTATTTACCTTGTTGTAGTCATTGTGTTTGTTGTCTTCCGAGTTCTGCTTCCTTCACATCAGTTCATAAAATTCCTCTCAGTTTCTCTGAATTCTTCATATTTATCATTGCATATGGCACAGTAATGGGCAGCTAAATGGCACAGTGGATAGAGTGTTGGACCTGGAGTCAGAAAGACTCATCTTCCTGAGCTCAAATCCGGCTAGAGACACATTACTAGCTGTGTGACCCTGAGCAAGTCACTTCACTCTGTTTGCCTCACTTTATTCATCTGTAAAATGAACTGGGAAAGGAAATGGCAAACCACTCCAGTATCTTTGCAAAGAAAATCCCAAATGGGTCACAAAGAGTCCAACACGACCAAAAATGGCACAATAATATTCTGTCACAGTCATGTGCCACATTTTGTTTGTCCCCAGTAGATCTATGCTCTATGTTCTTAGGTGGCATTTTCTTCTTTGCTTAATACCACATACAGCTAGCTGGCATTAAGCATGATACCTGAATCTGTTATTAAATGCCAGTATAACAGAGTATCCTCATGTTGACTCCTACTCTAAAAATGTATGGAAACTTGTCTTCAAGTGGGAAGACAATGCTGTCATCCTTCATTCTTGTTTCAAAGCCTAAAAATAAGTGTAGGGTAGGTAGGGTATAGGAGGGGAAAGTAGAGTAGAAATTATGAGGTGGCATCTTGATTAAATTTCATCTCAAATAGAGTTGAGGAAAGAATTTGGGGTATACTGCTTAAATAGCTTCAAAATTGTGGGACCCAGTGCAGGTGGACTTTTCTAGAGCATCACCACTGAAGCCTTTTATTGTTCCCTTTTCCCAGGAGAATCTTAGGTCTTCTAACTTCACTGGAAGTTCCCCAAACCAATCCAACTGGAGCCCAAGGCCCTCTCTTTCACTTATGGGTATAGGTCACCCCTAAGAGTGGGCCTCAAATATCAGAATCATCTCTCCCCTCCTGTTGTATCTTTCACTTTCTAAAGAGCCCTCTGTGAGTGATGGATAGTGGTAGAGTTAAAATTCCATCAAAGGAGGGAAATTAAAGGACATTGAAATGGGATTTTCTTCAGGGCTTGACCTCATTCCATACTGGATCCCAATGTCTTTCCCCTTCCCTCTCCTTCTCCCTATCTCTTCCCCACACTCCCACCCCCAATGCAGTCAAGGTGGCCTAGAGTAAGTTAGGAAAGTGTTTGCCATTTCCACACATGAAGAAGTGACTTGTTACTTATTGTATCAGTGCGTCTGCTTTTTCCTTAGAAGAGATTTTCTAGTTACTTCTGTGGCATCTCAAGTATCTATCTGTAATTAGGTCTATCCATCAATAGTTCTCAGAGTTTTTTAAAGCAATGCTCAGTCCATAAGAGGTGTTTGTAAGTAAAATTCATTCCAGAATCTGGTTGTCCTAGAGAATTTGCCTCTAAAGTCACCAGGGGAAATTTGGTCTTCTGTTTAATAGACCACAGCACATATCCCCATGTAGGGGCTGCAGCAGCAGTAACAGTAATGCAATGATCAGTTAGAATGGTGTGAAGAAGTGCTATCTAGTTTCATGGGTCCTGTATCTCTTTACTTATCATATTATTCACTCTGATAGTAAAACTTTCCAGGTTGGACAGAAGAGTCAATAGGGAAAAAAATTGTAAGGCTGTGCATTTGTATCCACATACCTCAGCTTTCAGGTTTCCCTTAGCCCAGGGATTGACTGCATTTATTTTGGGAGCAAAGCAGAGAATTGTTGCCCCCATACTCAGTTTCCCATCAGGACTTGAAAGCAGATGTATGTGTCTAAATTGTAGACTCCTTCTGGCAAGATAAAGGTAAGACTTGCCATCCAAACTGCAGCACTCCCAGTCCACGAGTCCCTAGATTTCCACCCTCCTGTCCTTGTAGCTTATCCTACATATCTGAGATCATCTGGATCCATTAAGGAGTTGAATTTCACACATTTAAGTGAAATAACTGAATGATAGAGATACCAGCTGAGTCAGGGAGATGATTCAACTCCCCATTGGACTCTACTTCTGGCATCACTCTTTTCCCAGTCTGTCCTTACTGCTGTGGACAAATTTGTCTTCTTTTCTTGGCACAGAAAGTTTCTAGTGTAGTGCAGGGAGGAAAGCACTGAATCTAGTGTCAGAGAGCCTGGTTTTGATTCTGAGTTCTCCCAGTGGATGACCCTGGGCAAGTTTCAACCTCTTGGGGGTCTCACTTGGACCACGTGACCTCTACGATCCTTTCCAGCTGCAAATCTATGAGTCTTCAATCTCGAGAATTAGAACAGTCTTTGTTGTTCAGTCATGTCCGACTGTTCGTGACCCCATTTGGGGTTTTCTTGGCAAAGATACTGGAGTGGTTTGCCATTTCCACACATGAGAAAACTGAGACAAACAGGATTAAGTGCCCAGGGTCGCACAGCTAGTAAGTGTCTAAGACCAGATTTGAATTCACAAAGATTAATCTTCCTGACTTCAGACCCAGGCACTCTATAAACTGTGCCACCTAGCTGCCCATTGGAATTGGAACAGATCTTAGAGATAATTGGAAGCAGACCAATGGACCAACTTTTTTCTAGATAGGTAAAGTAAGACCCAGAGAGATTATTTGCTATAGGATCACTGAATTAGGTCTAAAGTCCAGGTCTAATATTTTCTTCTCCCCATTCCCATTGAATTTTTTTAAAGAAAAAATCAAATTGTTCAGGCATTAGACCATTATGCAGATATAAATGTTTATATATACCCTATGACTGCATATCTTCATCAGAGCATCATAGATTTTGAATTCCTGGAGTCTTGGTCTTTGTATGGTGCCTAGCAACATGCCACACTGAATTAGATGTTTTAATATATTATTATAATGATGAAGATAACCTATTTGTTGTGGTTATAGACTTATCCTTAGTTACGCAAATCCTAAAAAATAAAAATGAGCTTTTCGGGTTAAGCCTTGTTTAATTTCGGGAAATATCAGTCTTGTTTTTTCATGTCTTTGATGAGAGATAGAAGACTTTTTGTATTTTGACAAACATCAGAGGCAAAAATATAGCTCTTCTTTGGAAGATATTAAATTTTCAAAGGTTTCTCAATACAATTTTTAAAAGATTATAAACACCCTAACAAAGAAGCAGTCCACCAGCTATGAGGGCTTGATGTCAGAACACATCCAATTGCTGCCACAAGAGAAGCCATGTCTTATTCTCACCAGAGAAAGGCAGGAAGATGTGGAAAGTTATGATCTGTTTGTCCTGCTCCAGCCTCCTCCCTCTCAACTCTTGGCGGACAGTCTCACTTTTCTTGCTCTGCTTCTTATCCCACTGCCTCAGAGGAATATTATCCAGCATTCTCAACATCCCCATTGCACTCTGGGTCACAACCTAGTTTGTCATTGTCCATAGATATTCTACAGAAATTCACCCAAATGAATACTATGCTCAATATGTTTTTAGTTAAATAGGTCACAATACATAGGATTGTAGTTAAAGAGCTAGAAAAGATCTTCAGAGGTCATCTAGTCTAATCTTATTTTATAGATGAGCAAACTGAGGCCCAGGATGGTTTTAGTGGCTTGTCCAACATCACATGAATAGTTGGTACTAGAGGTAGGATTTCTTTTTTTTCCCATTTTTTTATTTACTTTTCATTTTCAACATTCATTTCCACAAGATTTTGAGTTACAAGCTTTCTCTCCATCTTTCCCCTACCCACCACCCCAAGATAGCAAGCCTACTGAATACCCCTTCCCCCAGTCTGTTCTCTCTTATATCCTCCCCCCATTTCCCCCTAACTTTCTAGTAGGGCAAGATGAATTTCTATAACCCAGTGCCTGTATATCTTATTTTCCAGTTGCCTGTAAAAAATAATTTTTTTAACATTTGTTTTTAAAACTTTGATTTCCAGATTCTTTCCCTTCTCCCGCCTCACCTGCCCCAACTGGGAAGACAAGCAATTCACTAAAGGTTGTACATGTGTAGTTATGCAAAATGTTTCCATAGTAGTTATATTGTGAAAGACTAACTATATTTCCCTCCATCCTATCCTGCCCCCACTTATTCTATTTTCTCCTTTGACCCTGTCCTTTTTCAAAAGTGTTTGCTTCTAACTACCCTCTCCCCTAATCTGCCCTCCCTTCTATCACTCCTCCTCTTATCCCCTTCCCCTCTACTTTCCTGTAGGGTAAGATACCCATTTGAGTGTGTATGTTATTCCCTCCTTAAGCCAAATTCAATGAGAGTAAGGTTGATCCATTCCCTTTCACCTTCCTGCTCTTCCCCTCCATTGTAACAGTTTTTGCTTGCCTCTTTTATATTAGATAACTTACCTTTTCTATCTCCTCCTTTCTCCTTCTCCCAATAAATTCCTCTCTCACCTTTTAATTTTATTTTTTAGATATCATCCCTTCATATTCAACTTATTCTGTGTCTTCTATCTATGTATGTATGTACAAATGCTTATATGTGTATTTATACACACATATACCCTCCTATACATACATATATATGTATGTATACAAATATATACATATGTATTCCCTTCCACTATCCTCATACTGAGAAAAGTCTCATGAGTTGCAATTATCATTTTTCTATGTAGGAATGTAAATAGTTCAGCTTTAATAAGTTCCTTATGATTTCTTTTTCCTGTTTACCTTCTCATGCTTCTCTTGCTTCTCGTATGTAAAAGTCAAATTTTCTGTTCAGCTCCGGTCCTTCCATCAAGAATGCTTGAAAGTCCTCTATTTCACTGAATGACCATATTTTCCCCTGAAGTATTATACTCAGTTTTGCTGGGTAGGTGATTCTTGGTTTTAATCCTAGCTTCTCTGACTTCCAGAATATCATATTCTAAGCCCTTTGATCCCTTAATGTAGAAGCTGCTAGATCTTGTGTTATCCTGATTGTGTTTCTACATTACTCAAATTATTTCTTCCTGACAGCTTGTAAAATTTTCTCTTTGACCTGGCAACTCTGGAATTTGGCTATGACATTCCTAGGAGTTTTCTTTTTGGGATTTTTTTCAAGAGGTGATTGGTGAATTCATTCAATTTCTATTTTGCCCTCTGGTTCTAAAATGTCAGGGCAGTTTTCCTTGAAAATTTCTTGAAGGGTGATTTCTAGGATCTTTTTTTTTATAATGGCTTTCAGGTAGTCCAATAACTTTTAAATTATCTCTCCTCGATCTATTTTCCAGGTCAGTGGTTTTTCCAATGAGACATTTCACATTGCCTTCTATTTTTTTTCATTTATTTGGATCTGTTTTGTAGTATCTTGATTTCTCATAAAGTCATTAGCTTCCATTTGCTCCAGTCTAATTTTGAAGGAATTATTATCTTCAGTGAACTTTTGAAATTCTTTTTCCATCTGACAAATTTGGCTTTTTAAAGCATTTTTCTCCTCATTGGCTTTTTGGGCCCCTTTTGCCATTTGAGTTAGTCTATTTTTTAAGTTGTTATTTTCTTCAGTCAGGCTTTGACTCACTTTTCATGATTTTCTTGCATCGTTCTCATTTCTTGTCCCAATATTTCTTCCACTTCTCTTACTAGATTTTCAAAATTCTTCTTGAGCTCCTCCATGGGCTATAACCAATTCATATTTTTCTTGGAAGATTTTGATGCAGGAGTTTTGACTTTGTTGTATTCTTCTGGTTCCATGTTTTGATCCTTTTTGTCCCCAAAAAAGGATTCTGTGATCTGATTGTGCTTCCTCTGCTTGCTCACCTTGCCAGCCAATTACTTGACTTTTGAGCTCTTTGCTACGGTAGAAGACTGCTTCCAGAGTGGAGAGAGCTGTGTCCCACATTGCTGGTGTTTTCACAGTTGTTAGAGCTATGAGGAGGGTGCCCTACCAACAGCCACCGCAAGCTCTGGCACACTGGAGTTCCTCACCCCAGGACCACCACCCAAGACTGAGACCCAGATCCAAGCAGGTCAAAGCAAGAGCAATTACTGTCTGAATGTTCACTTGCTTCCCCTATGATCTGCAGGCCAGGAGCTCCAGAGGCAGCCATGCAGCAGTAGCTGGAGCTGCCACACCTCTGCCACCTCTCGCCCCAGGGTAGGGGCCGGACCACACTCTTCCATCACTCAGTTCCAACAGAGATCCCTACTGACCTTTTACTTTTTCTTAGGCATTTATGAGTTGAGAAGTCTGGAAACTGAGTCTGCTCTGGCCAGTCTGGGCCGCTGGTTTGGGCCACCCCGGGTTTGGGTCCTTGAAGCTCACATGGGACTGCACTTGGCTCCCAGCATGGTGCAATAGACCCTTCCTGTTGGCCTACCAGGCTGCTTTTGGTGGGAGATTTGTTTCTCTTTGTCATTTTGTGGGTTCTGTAGCTCTAAAATTTGTTTAGAGTCATATTTTATAGGTATTGGAAGTGGTCAGAGCGGGAGCTCATGCAAGTTCCTTCTTTTACTCTGCCATCTTGGCTCCGCCCCTAGAGGTAGGATTTCAAACTCCATCCTCTGACCCCAGGGCCACTGTCCCCTTTCCCCTCAGCTCTATTCCTTTTTTGACCCAATGAATGGACCTTTGGTAGAATGGATCAGATTTCCCTTACATTTTTCCCAAATTAGCTAGAATTTTTTTAAAAGGTCTTTAATGTGGGATGGGGGCAGCTAATAGCATAGTGGATACTGTGCTGGACCGGGAATCAGGAAGACTCCTCTTCCTGAATACAAATCTGGCTTCAGACACCTACTAGGTGTGTGATTCTGGGCAAGTCACTTAACCCTGTTTGCCTCAGTTTCCTCATCTCTAAAATGAACTGGAGAAGGAAATGGCAAACCACTCCAGCATCTCTGCCAAGAAATCCCCAAATGGGATCATGAGGAATCAGATATAACTGGAAAAAAAAAACAATTGAACAACAACAATCTGAGATGACAGCAGAGAAAAAAGGGTAGTTTCACTCCAGGGCCACTGCAGCTTCCACTCTTGTGCAGTAATGATTTTGAAGAGTGAAGGATTCTGAGAAGTTTGTCCAGCATCTAGTCGCACAACATGTATATTGGAGTGTTAAATAAATATTGGTGATGCTGATGGAGAGTTGGATAGGGAAGAAGAGAACATTTTTGTCATTATCCTCCTCTTTGCTCCTTCTGCTGCCATTGCCTTCCCCTCTAAGGCTACCTTGTATCTACTTTGGTTTTCTCTTATATGTACTCATCTATGTATGTACATGTGTGGAATGTATGCTCCTTGAAGGCAGGGATTGTTTTTTTGCTTTGTTTTGCTATTTCTCTGTATCACTTGGGCTTAACGTAGTGTCTGGAACATAATAAGTACATAATAAATGCTTATTTATTGATTAAGTGCCATGATTTCAAGACATGTGTAGACCTTGCTTCATACTCTCAGTCCACCTCCCTCACTCCCAAGAAATAATATGATGACATTGCTTTAAAAAAAAAAAAGGTTAAAATTAGAAGCTCTAAGAAGGTTTGGACAAAGTTTTGACTAGAAGCAAGAAGGACCAGATGAGTTACTGAGAGGCTTTGTAGTTCTAAGATAAAAACCTTGTGGTTATATATGCTCTTGTACTTTCTCTGAACCTAATCCAAATTCCTGTTGCAGTTTAGCTCTGTTTGGGTAAGAAAATGCCTTCTCCCTGCTTCAGACTCCACTCTAGACTGTCTATAATTTTTCTTCTTTTTTTCCCCTCATAGTTGCTCTTCTACTAGCATTGGGTGGACCAAATAAAGCATCCTTATTCTGTGAGTTCCTCTTGGTGTCGACTTTTCTCTTTCTCCCTAATGAGTCATTTTTCTCAAACAAAGCACACAGTATATTTTGCTTATGTTACTTGTCAAGTCCCTGCAAAATAGCTTCAGCATTTTGTTTTTAGCAAGTGTGCTATATAGCAAGTAGGGAGCCAGGATTGGACTTTTTCTCCATTCAGTTCCAACTCAGACCATTTTTCAAAAAGATATCCATAGCAGTGTGGTTAATAAGGTATCGGGTAAACAAATAAATATCATGAAACCTAGGATAATGCTTCTTTTTTTAATATCCCAAATTCATTTAAAATAAGTATTTTACAACAAAAAGGATGTTTTTTTATAGACCCCTGAGCATCTTTATATTTAATGTTGTGTAATAGAACGAGAAAGATAGATAAATAAGCTGTGGGCCATATCGTTGAGGAACTTACAATAGGGGAAGGTAAGACGTGTACATCATAATTACGTTATAACTAAGTCAAATGTAACATACAACAGATAATCATATATAGAGATTTAAGATAACGCATGAGGAAATTAAGGTGATATGAGATTAGATAAGGGAGCTATACCTTTCAGAGAGGGAAGGAATGGAGAATCCATGTTGACTTTAGAGAGGAGAGGGCGCGTGAGTAGATTTTAAAAGGTAAGTAGGATGTCATCGATCACCAAGCATTTCACAAGCAGCTGTTATGTCTCCGGCATTGCACTAGGCATGGAGGAGACAAGCAAAAGGAAAACTGGCTCTTCACTCAGGGGACCTTGTTTGTTGTTGTTCCCTTGTTTCAGTCATGTCCGACTCTTCATGACCCCATCTGGAGATTTCTTGGCAAAGATACTGCAGTAGTTTGCCATTTCTTCTCCAGCTCATTTTACAGAAGAGGAAACTGAGGTAAATAGGGTTAAGTGACTTGCCCAGGGTCACATAGCTAGTAAGTGTGTAAGGCCAGATTTGAACTCATGAAGATGAGTCTTCCTTATTCCAAGCCCAGTGCTTCATCCACTGTACCATGGGACCTTATATTCTAACAAAAGAAAAATTATAAATGTACAGAATATATACCATCTCTGCTAGATACTAGCTGTGTATAACCCTGGGCATATCACTTAATTTCTCAGTGCTTTAAGCAGCTTTCTAATACTCCAAGTTGCAGAGAAGGTGTAAACCTGTGTTGGTGAAGGGAGTTTCCTCATTTGCTATTCCCCTATACCAATGAAATCATAGGTTCATCTCTAGACCCTATCCATATATATGTGTATGTATGCATGTGTATGCTACACATATACATATTATACATACATATTTCGTGTGTGTGTGTGTACGCAATGCAAATCCAAAGGCAACCTTGGAGGGGAAGGTACTTTCATTAAATGATAACACTGGAACTGAGTCTTGAAGGGAACCAAAGATTCCAAGAGGCACAACAGAAGGGCAAAGGCTCATGGGACAGTCAGTATAAAAGGAAAAAGTCTTGTGTGAGCTGAACCATAGAACCGTAGAGTGCTTAGTGGAGTAATGTACACTAAGGAGAAAGGTGGGGTGGAACCAGGCTGTGAAGAGCTTTAAATACAAACAGTAGACTGTGTATTTGATCCTCGAAGTGATAAGGAGACAGGGAGCTGCTGGGGTTGATTGAGTAATGTGGTTAGACCTGTGCTTTACAAAAAAATCACTTTGGCAGTTGGGTAGAGGGTAGATCGGAGTCGGGAGATGCTTGAGGCAGGAAGACCAACCAGGAGCAGCACCGGTAATCTAGGCTAGTGGCAATGAGGTCTTAACCTAGGATGGTGGTGTGTGAGTGGAAATAAAGGAACAGACACAAGAAATATTATAGAGATGGAAGTGATCAGATTTGGCAATGGATTCACTTTTTAGATGTGGGAGAATGAGGTTTGAAAGATAATAGTCAGAGCCAAGGTTAGCGGGAGGATGGTGGTGCCCTTGACAGATATAGGGAAGTTTGGAAGAGAGATAAATCTAAGGAGAAAGATAATGAATTCTATTTTACATATGTTGAATTTGAGATGCCTACAAGACACAGAATTTGAAATGTCCAGTAGGCAGGTATTGATGTAGGACTAGACCTCAAGAAAGACTCCAGCTGAAGGATATATAGGTGCAGGAGTCATCTTCATAGACATGATAATTGAATCCATGGGAGATGAGTTCTTTACATGAAAGGCTGTAGAAAGAAAAGAGAGGTTTCAGAAGAGCATTTTGGGAGACACTTAAAGTTAGTGAATAAATGTATCATATATTATACACACATATACATACAAAGTCAGATACTCAAACAAATTCATTGATTTCATCAATTTGTATGTTTCCTCTAATGATTCAGATTTCAACCTATCCAGATCTGTCTCTGGGACCCACTCATGATGCTAGGGGCTCTCCTTACTTTATTTTGACTCAGGAAGATACCAGTGAAGCTCATTGGTTAGTCCTTGCTTTCATCATGTGACCAAGCCATCCTTTAGTTTGGTTCTTCATCATTCTTTATTCGTTATGTATTAAAGCCTGCTCTCACCCACCATAAATCTCTCGTCTTCGGTCTGACATTCATTTTCAGTTTTCTGAAGACCGTAGGCTTCCATGACGCAAAACCATTCCCCCCAGACCTGTGATTTCATTGGCAAAGGGAATTTCTGATGAGGAAACTCTCTCTGACAATGCAGATCAGCATTTGTTCTACCACTAAAAATCTCGGGTAGCTTTGGCAGAAGACTGAAAGGTTAAATGAGCAGCTCAGGGCTACTCTGTTCACATCTGTGATACCCTGTGATACCAAGCCGACTCTTGACTTTTCTCACCGACAGAAACATTTAATCCGATTTGACGTTGCGGCTGCCTTCCGAATGATCTGAATGTTTCTTAAGAATGTTTGGCATCTGCAAACTCTTTCCTTTCATTTCTTTTGAGGTATTCGTTTGCAGTCAGGCCCCTCTTCATCACTTTCCTCCTCTGACATAGTCAAGAAGTGGTGATCACTGTAAATACAGGCAGACAGTGGGGAAGAGAGGCTCATTCTGTGTGGGACTTGGCGCTGTTTGGTCAGTACTTGGTGCTGGCTCATGGCCACTGGGCTGTGTTAGGGGGGGTGAAATTTTAAGCCATGTAACAAGCAAGCAATTAACGGTTATTTTGAAAACTTAATTTCTTTTCCAGCAAGGTGGCACTTACAAAAACATGACTTTAGGGAAAAAAAATTCATTTGAGTTTGATGTATATTATGTCTTGAGCTCCAAATGATCTTTAAGGGAAAGATTGTTATGGCAAAGTTGAATTATCAGTTTCTTCACATTATATTACAAAGGTAGAAAAGTGGCACAGTGGATAGAAAGACCTGAGTTCAGATCTGAACTTGGACACTTACTGTCTGTGTGACTCTGAGCAAGTCACTCTACCTCTCTTTGCCTCAGTTTCCTCATCTGTAAAATGGGGATAATGATAGCACTTAGCACCCTGAGTTGCTGTGAGGATCAATGAGTTAATATTCGTAAAGCACTTAGCATAGTGCCTCATATATAGTAGGTATTTAATAAATGTTTGTTTCCTTCCTTCCTTTCTTCTTTCTTTCCTTTCCTCCCTCCAATCTTCCTAGTTGACAAATGGTTCCAAATGGGGTCCTAATTTCAAATTATCTAGATTTCTTTATGTTTACAGGTAAATAGGGAGTAGGAACTGGATCTATCATTTCCTTAGCATAGAAAAATCCCAAGTGAGGAAACTCACACTTCCAATGTAGATGGATACTTTTTCTGCTGCTCACAATCTTACACAGTTGCCTAAAACACCAAGAGGTTAAGTGACTCATCCAGGATGTGTCACTAAGCCAATATGTGTCAGAGGCAGGACTAGAGCCCAGAATTTTCTGGTCCATAGGCTAGATCTCAACCATTATCCGCTATGACACGGTCTCTCACCACTACAGTCTAAAACCACTATGTAAATCCCAACTGGCAGTTCTGTTTCTGTCTCTTCAGGGATATTTCCCAAGGGTTCCTGACAGTTTGCTACCTAAGGTTCAATGAAAGAGAGGCATCTGCATTGGATTGAGAAGTAAGAGAACCCAGGGTCTAGTCCAAGGGTTGAGGAACCTGCAGCCTTGAAGCCATATGGGGCCCTCTAGGTCCTCAAGTGCAGCCTTTTGACTGGATCCAAACTTCACATGGCCTTGAGGCCACAGGTTCCCTACCCCTGAACTAGTTCTACTCTCTAACTTGCTGGTTTTGGACATAGGCTCATGGAATCACAAACTTAGCTTCACTAAGGTCTTGGAGTCCATAGAGTTCAACCCTCTCATTATTGATTCATTCATTCATTGATTTATTTTTAGTTTTTAATATTCACTTTTATAAGTTTCTGAGTTCCAGATTTCTCCCTCTCCCTAAGACAGCCTGCAATCCGATATAGGCTATCCATGCACAATCATATTAAGCATATTTCCACATTAGTCATGTTGTGAAAGAAGAATCAGAACAAAAGGGAAAAACCACAAGAAAGAAAAAAACAAAAAAGAGGAAATAATATGCTTCCATCTGCATTCAGACTCCGTAGTTCTTTCTCTGGCTGTGGATGGCATTTCCCATCGTGAGTCTCTTGGAATTGTCATAGATCATTGCATTGCTCAGAAGAGCTAAGTCTAACAAAGTTGGTCATTGCACACTATGGCTATTACTGTGTACAATGTTCTCCTGGTTCTGCTCACTTCATTCAGTATCCATTCATGTAAGTCTTTCCAGTCAACTCTCTCATTTTACAAATGAGGAAACTGAAATACAGAGAGATTCTGGTGACTTTCTCAGTGTTATATCACTAGCTGGCACCTGAAATGGGATATGAACTGATGTCTTTCTAGGGTCCTGCCTCATTTTCCTTCCCCTTTCCATGCTTTAGTTCTCTTTTCTATAAGATGGAAAAATGAGACTAAAAAAATGAATAATGTACCTAGGTCTAATACAGTGAATATGTGATGCATTTCTAAGTATAGAAGTTGGTACTTAATTTATATAGTTTGCCACCTGGGGCAGACAAAATTATGCCAAGCAAGTATAAGGATGTTGCAGCCAAGAATTTTTAGTAAATCTTAATGAATGAAACAACAGCTTGATAGAATAGTACCTGTTACAGCCTAAAGAGGAAGCCTGATGTTGTGGCCAGAGAGCCAGCCTTGAAGTCAGGAAAGACCTGGGTTCAAAACCTTCTGTTGATACATACTAGCAGTGTGACCCTGGGCAAGTCACTGTTAGGTGCCTCAGGTAAATCTCTGAGACTAGAAATTGCAGAACAGGTGCATTGGGAGATGGAATTTCCTTACCTGGGAGTTCTCTGTTTTAATGAAATTACTGGTCAGTTCCCCCACCCCCAGAAAAAAAAAGAAATATATGTTATAAACAGTCAGTAGAAGAAATGCACATTAGGGAGCGGCAGATAGAATGAGATAATGAGAAAGACCTGACTTTTGTCAGGAAAATTTCAGGGAGGAGATGGGATTTTGGAGCCATCTGAACCAGAAAAGAGGATGACTGGGTTAACTTCAGTCCAAATACAGAAGTTATTTCCAATCCATGGATTGGAAAAGGGGGAAAAATGGCTTCTCATTTCTTTGTTCTTTTCTTCATTTTTTTCTTTTCTTTTCCTCAATTACATACAAAAACAATTTTAACATTCATTTTTTAAAATTTTGAGTTTCAAATTTTCTCTCTCTCCCTTTCTTCCCTCCCATCCCTTGAGAAGTCATTCTCAAGGCTGTCCTGCTGAACTACAAATCCCAGAATGCTGGTCAGTTCTCAAATCCCATAGTACTTATAGTATGAAAACCATGTCAGTATCTAAAGTTTGGTTGAATTTTGTTTTATTTATAAATTATTCCTGTTTTCCAGAACCTTTGCATTCAATGTTTTCAGGTCTTGTCATGGTCAGAGTGTCTTGGAAGATGGAGGTGATAGCATTCTCCGGCTGTTTTCTCTTGCATGAAAGTCTGTTTTCTTGCCCATTTGTCAGCTAAATCAGGATCGGTTTGGTTGGCACAGTGACTGCTTTGAGTGAATGAATCTGAACCTTTGCGACTATGCTCATGGCCATTGGGAAGTCTCGGTTTAGGAAAACAGAGGAAGGCTCAGGATGCCGCCAGTGTGTATCCTATGCCCTTTAACAAACTACACCTAGTTCAAGGCTAGCTGCTTGAGGTTTAAAGGTTTTAATGCCTTACGATGACCTGAGATCCTTAAAGAAATCCTGTTGTGTCTGTAGGGCTTGTGCTTTCCCTTAATAATAGACAATTGACCAACATTGGTTAAGTACTGACTACGTTCTATGCACTGTGCCCGACTCTTGGGATGTAAATACTAAAGTGAGACAGTCTCTGCTATTCAAGAGATTACATTAATACCTACAGGATGTTCCTTTCTGGCTTTTGCCTGCCTGAGTTATCGTAGGGGGCTCAGATGTCTCCATGCGATCAATCCCGAGTTTAACTTATACTGTCTGCTTTTGTCCTTTGGTGAATGACATCTGTGCAAAGTCCCTCCATGAATCCATTTCCCATTTCTGTTAGCAGACATTGTCTCTGCTGTCTTCCTCATGCTTCCCACCCTTTACTTCATCTACAGTATCCCTACAAATGACCAGAATCCCAGCTTAGAAGATTTCCCAGATCCACCCACTTGGTCTCAGGTTTAAGACTGCCTATATTCCACCCATCTGTCAACCAGTGTACAACTTTTCAGTATCAACTTGTTACATAATAGTCTTTGCAAGTTTCAAAGCAACTCCCACAGGCATTCTGTTCTTATACCTACTTAAAACACACATTCTGATACTGAAATACAAAGAGTTCAGAACTAGTGAGGAGGGGGACTTTTTTTCAAATGGGTTTTACTGTATAGATGACTTACTATTAGCTAAGATTTTTTTTGGTCCTTGTTTCCATCCCTCTCCTTCTTCTGCTGGCACTCACTCCCAACCCCCCAGCAGACACAACCAAGACATGGCTTGTGTGTGATATGGTTTTAATGTGTGAAGTGAATTGCTAGGGCCTCTGGATGTCAAATTTTATAAAAACAGAAAAAGAAACAATGAAGATGTCAAAGCTTGCTTCTGAATCTACTTACTCAGCTGTGTATCAATGGCTAGCCTTTTTAGCATGTAAGGTGTGTTTGGGAATTGAACATGTGAGAGATCCCAACACCATATCCAGTCCCTATGTAGTTACTTGTATGAAGAATGAGGAGCAGCATTGGGAGTGTGTCACTTCATGTATGACAATGGTGGCAGACGCACACAGATACGCCTTCTTGTCATTTTAGCATTTTAATCTCTCCTCAAACAAAACTAATTAGGGAACATGTTTTAAAATCCTCGAGTCTCTAAGCACAATCATCTTGTCCATTGGCTCTGGGAATGACATTTTCCTTGTATTTCAGGTTTTGCTGATTTTTGCAAAGGAAGACAGTCAAAGCGATGGGTTCTGGTGGGCCTGTGATAGAGCTGGCTACAGATGTAACATTGCTCGAACTCCGGAATCTGCCCTCGAGTGCTTTTTAGATAAGCACCATGAAATCATTGTGATTGACCACAGACGAGACCAACACTTCGATGCAGAAGCTGTCTGCAGGTATTTTGTCAGTTTCACGTGCCTAATCAATGTCAGCGCTTAACAGCTTCATATGATTCTTCTTATGCTTTAATTAGATTCATCCGAAAATATTCCTAAATGTTTTGTTGGTATTCCTCTTATACTAAGAGGAATCTGTAAGCTATAGTGACTCTTACAAATCTGCCATATCATGGTCTACTTCTAAATTTAAATAACGCTGAAATGGCAGCTTCCAAATGATAACAGACTGCCACCCTGAGTGTAATATGGAGCTAAACCAGGTTAAAATGGAAATGGAAAATATTTTTAAAATAAGTAAAAATACAGTAGAACATAAATAATGTTTATATGTGGTTTTCTAAGTCAGTATGCAGGGATCCTTATATACAGTATAGTGGCCCCATTTCTGTTTGAGATTGACCCCAGTGCCCTGGAATACTCTGTGACTCCACAGAGTCATTTACCACATTTCAGGGAAGGTATCTGTATCTATGAAGTTCTCACTCTTTGGGTGGAATTGAGATTCAAATTAGATATTTTAGTCTCCATTGCTCACACACCAACAAAATAAAATTTTAAAAAAGGATCAGAACACTCATCAATGCCCTTTTCTCTTTCCTTGCTGTAGATATCTTCCATCATAGAGCAGGTTTAATACTAAATTAACAAAAGCAGTACTACTTCTCAGCTTCCAGCCATTCAAGGGCTCTACTTTCCTGTTTTCAAAAGTATTTGAACTCAGTGAAGAACAATTACTCATGTTTATAAAGAGGTTCCAAGGATGAGTAATAATTCAGTCTGGAACTGGGATGATTGGGAGGTAACCATGAACAATTCACTAATGAAGTTAGGAGACTAACATCAGGAGTCAAATCTGCTGCTAGAAATTTTTACACAATTAAGCAAGTAAAGTTAAAGGCAGGAAAATTACTTGTTAGGACCTTTCAGTACCACAATGAGGAATTAACAAATGAAGACAAGTCACTACAAGACTGTGCCTCCCTATTCCTTTGTTGAGCCCCCTGACTCTCAGAGAAGGACCTTTTATAAAGCAAACTGGAAAAGCTATTTCAAATAACGTTTACAATTTTCCCCTTAATCCAATACCCTGTGTACTTAGCAACGTACTTGTACAATATTTGGTTAAAATTCTTTCCAATCTCATTGCACACTATTCTTCTTCTAGTTTCTGAAGGTAGCATGGACATACTTTTAACTAAACATTAATTTTTTCTTAGTTCTTCTTACCTTCATTATCAGATGGATTTATACTTTTTTTGAACTTCAATCCGTGGTTAGATGGTACCAGTTCCAACCATCAGGAAAATGAATAGGAAGTGATCAGAATATTGGAGTCAGGCTTTTTTTTTTAACAGATTTTGTGTCTTTCCTTGAATGTCAAGAAATAAGGCATTATCATATAAGAAAGATGAGCCCATATGAGTAGAATTGAGGATGAGAAGGAAACCATACACCTCAGAATTTTCAAATGTTTTCTGTAGGCTATGGGCAAGATAGTGGAGTACATGTCTCACTGAAATGTTTGCTACTGATGAATTCTCTCATTAGGAAAGATTTCATTTTATTTCTATGAAATATCTGAACATGCTCAGCGTAGACAAAGAAGTAAATGCCCGTTAGTAAAGTCAGATTCACAGGGAAGTTGAATAGGAAATTTCCTAGATGATGTTGAAAGACAACACAAGACCCCCACCTACTCTTTCCCTCTAGAGTTCTTCTTCTTTGGCCTAGAATTCCACCCATTAGAGCAATGCATTTGAGCTAAAGTATTGTCCCCTATTCAAGACATTCCTTCCCCATTAGTATTCACCAACACAATGGGCAGCAAAGGGGGCGTGGTAGATGAAGCACTGGGCTTGAAATCAGGAAGACTCAATTTCATGAATTCAAATCTGGCCTTAGACACCAACTATGTGATGCTGGACAAGTCACTTAACCCTGTTTGCCTCAGTTTCCTCATCTGTAAAATGAACTGGAGAAGGAAATGGCAAACCACTCCAGTATCTTTGCCAAGAAAATCCCAAATGGGTTGGCGAGGAGTCAGACATGACTGAACAACATAATAACTGAGATTTTTAGATCATCCAACTACTCCTTCTCCCCATGCCCTGAGTACCCTCCTTACCCTCAACCATTGCAAACAAAGAGCAAGGTCCCAAGAAAATGGAACATGATCTAGGTAAGATTTCCTGAGTAAAAAGAAATTATAAAAAAAATCTGTAACTGCTCATTGAGGGCAAATACCTCTGGGCCCTCAGAACTGACTGTCTAAGAGAGTAAGGAACAAGTTACTAGTTACTATAAAAGTTATAGCTGATCCTACAATTCATCTTCTTTACCATCAAACCTTTTGGTGGTCTTTGTGCCCAAGATCTTAGGTAAGTTATAGCCTGTCTTGGTACATAGGACACAAGAGAACATCAGTAGAGATACAAATAGTAGAGGAGAACACCAACAGAGACATACAGGGAAAAGTAAACAGTAATAGCAGATCCCTATGTTCTGCCATGCCAAGATCTCACCAGCTCACTATGTTCAAATAATCTATACCAAGAGTAAAAGGGCCATCCTTACATGAACCAACAGCTCCTCTCTTTTTCTGCTAATTTTAAGTATCCTAACAGAGCATGACAGAGAGGAGATCAACATCTGCTGCCCTTTCACCCCACAGCTCGCTGTGCTGGCTTTATTACTTGGGGTAACAGTAGAGCACTGAGAGGATGAAACCAAAATGGCAACGAGGATAGAGAGGGGAACCACAAGCGCCAAAGGCAAACTTTTCTAACTCAAACTTAAAAACTTTACTCAGGATCAGCCTTGAAGTTCAGCTCATCCTATGGCTCATCCTGTCTTAGCTCTAATCTAGGAAGTACGTCTCATTAAATTATCTCTGATGGCAAGTAGATGCAAAACATGAGTGCTCTCAAAAAGAGGCAGTCACCCAAATTGATTGTGCGATGTAGGAAACACTGGCACAGGACCTCCTAGCGTGGTGTGCCGACATCAAAGAAGGTGCTGTACTCTGTGAGCAAAGTAGAATTGCAGTAGTTCAAAAGAAATGTGAGATGTGCAAATTTGGAAACATCTTCACTCTGTATGTTCATGTGAACTTTTTGTGCCCTACCCGTGGCAGAGCCTTCTGAGCTCATATGGGTCTAATCAGCCACAGTCAGGCACACTGTATCTCGACCTCAACATAGTGGTGTCATTTTGATCTTCTTTTAGAAAGGGGGACAACAAGCAACCAAAATATAATAGGTAGAAACAACTGGATCTGGGCTAAGATTCAGACTTCTAGATGCCTTCGAAGTCACTAACTCATAGACAGCACAATCAACCAATCCACAAATGTATACTGAGTACCTACCATGTACTAGGAACGTGTTAAGACAAAAATAAAATGATCTCTGCCCTCAAGGAGCTTCCATTCTATAAGGGGAGACAACGCGTCCATATGTAATTATATGCAAATCATATACAAAGCAGACATGAGTAATCTTAGATAGGAAGGAAGAAAAAGAGAGTATTACATTAGCTCCTAGAAATGAACAGACTTCATAGGAGGACTGGGCTTGGAGTTCAAAAGACCTGAGGTTTAAATACTGCCTCAGACACTTAGTAGCTGTATGACCGTGGTCAAGTCACTTACTCTCTCAGGCTCAGTTTCCTCACCTGTGAAATGAGGAGATTCAAACTCATTGACTTCTAAGGTCCCTTCTGTATCTAAGTGCATGATCCTACGCAATCCCGAAGTCACTGAAATCACAAGTCCTGTTCTTGTTCTTATCCCTATTTATATAGGTCAATTTTTCTTGTTTGTTTTGGGGTAGTGAGGAATCTGCAGATTTTATTTAAAAAATATTCCAAGCAACTTTTGTTATTCACTGAATCCACCCACTGCAACAAAAGCTTTTACATGAGTACTTGGAGTTTATTGTAAAAAGGATTTGAGTTGTGTTTGTATCTCCAGTTGCTAAAGAATATCTTAATTTTTATTTTCAAGTTATCTTTCTTAAAAGGAAAAAGTTCCCACATGATAAAATCGCCAATAACATACAAACAACTGGAGGGGGGTGGGGCTGCCAGGTTTTTTCTGTTTTGTTTTTTTTTCCTTTCAAAATGGAAATTGAACCAGAAAAACATGGAATTTCAATGGAATTTGCCAAGTTTTGAAGTGGAAAATTGGCAGCTCTGATCTCCTGGAAAATTGCCGGGGAAATGCATTGAGTCCTCCTGAGTTGAGTAAAAAACAAGAACAAAGTGAGTTTTTGCTCCAGGATACAAGGGCATCTCACTTTGCCATCTTTGTGCCGTCTGTAGAACTCCACGTGCTGATTAAATGCTTTTGTGTGACTTAAAGTGCTCAGAAATGCCATACGGAACTAACTTGGCAAAGCGGAGACAATGAATCTTGCTGGTCATTGCGTCTTCTCGTTTCAGATCGATCCGAGCTACGAACCCGTCAGAACACACGGTTATCCTTGCAGTTGTTTCCCATATGTAAGTTCTTACATTATTTCCCCCAGCTGGAAGGTAGTTGCTTTTCATTTTGAGACCTTTGTTTTATGTGTCTCCAATTCAAAATCCAGCAAAGCAATAGGGATTTCCTATGGCTTTGTGCAAGCCCACCAAGAAAGAAGGCTGAGAGTTTGGGGCTGTTATTTGTTGTGCAAACTTCTGGAAGGACATTTTTTTCTTTGTAGATTTCAAACCTTTATCTTGTCTAATTGATTTTAGCAGCAGTTAATGATACCATTATGTGACCTTTTAAAAAAAAATTTAACCCCCGGGAATTGGAAGGGTCATCATACATTAGGAATGAGTGCAAAACCAGGGAGGAACTTTGGAGAGGATTTTTTTCCAAATTGTTCTTTAAAAAAAGTAAATGGAAAATGCTTGGCTTTTCTACTTAAGAAGAAACAAAGAGCAGCATGAGAACAATACTCTGTATTCACTGGGAAGAAAAGAGGATTGCTTAGTTTCTGGCTAGACCCTTAAAACTAGAAGGAACACTAAGGAAAGGGACAAATTCATAGGATGTTAGAGTGGAGGCAGAGCCTTAGCAATCAGCATGTCCAATCTCCTTGGTTTATAGAGAAGTTAAGTGGCTTACCTAAAGTAACACAGCTAGTTAGTGGCAGAATTTGAACAAGGACCTTTGGGTTTTCTCTGCTAAGTGATCAGTAAACCACTTTATAAGCAAATATTTAAACAAAGAAAGATGATTTGAAATTCACGTGTGGTACCATATGAAGTTAATCCCATCATTTTAGAGGCACTGGGGACACTCCTTTCTGATATAGCTGGGATCTTATTTTCTTCCTGTTGTTGCCATTGACCATTATTAAGACTGATAAAAATAAAAGATGAATGAGGGTCTAAGGCTTGTTGGGAATTGAGCATATTATAGTGATGGTCACAGCTTCTGCCATCAAGGACTTTTCAGTCTAAGACGTAAGTCAAGATTGGTGAGATTCTTAGATATTTTAGACCTTAGTTTTCTTATCGATAAAATGAGACAGTTTGACTAAATGATCTCTAAGGTCATTTTCCAACAGGAAAATCCCAGGCTCTTACAGCATTTTAGTTCAAAGGTGGATGGATAGAATGTGGAGTCCTAGTGGTAGAATTGTCCTTCCAGCAAGATACCTTTGTTGGTTACACTGAATTCCTTTACCCCAAAGCTTCTCTTCCCAACTGAACTCCAGATCCCTTTTAACTATAAAAATGAATAGAAAATTGTTTTTCTTGTGCCACCATTCCTCATAGCCCTTTGAGCAATGTTGCTTAATAGAATCTAGAATCTTTTTGTGTGTGTGTGGTGGTGGTGGTGGTAGTAATGAGTGATGGCAGCCTAAGATTGTGTCTCCTTTCTAATCCTTTTTCTTGTTGTGTTTTCTCCCCTGGAGATCTTGAGATGTTGACAGTATGTTAAAGTTTTAGAAGCAAAGACACAAACTTTACCTGGTCCACTTTACCTGCCTTCTTTTCTAAACTGGTTATTTCCACCCACCCCTTCCACCTTCCCCCCAAACTGATTTGACATTAGAAGTAACCCTAGCACCAAAACCAATAAAACCTATATTCTTTTTTACTTGCCTGGCATAAATTAATCCTAGCCCTGGACAAGTGGTTATTTCCAGGACTAATGTCTTATTCAGGGAAGGGATTTTCTCCCCTGAGTTGTTGGCAAACAAGAAGAAGAAATGTTTCCTTTCAGGCCCCACATTCAGTGCAGGTCCCATTACAAATACAGGATGACCCAAAAGCCTTAGTTCAACTTCAAACCTCACTAGGACTTTTGGGACACCCTGTAATAGATAAAATTTCAGTATGAAGTAAAATATCAGGCAATAGAACTGTTCTTTTAGATTTTCATCTCTTTATCCATTTATTCAGTTTTTCATTCAATGTTTTAGCATTTTTTTGTTTGTTGTTTTTTTTACCCCCTTGATACAGGATGTCTCTGTAATACCCTCTCTCTCTCTCTTAATAGAGACAGCCCTACCTTCTTGGGTCAAGACTGGTGATGACATGTAGCTGCTGGCATTATCCTTCATCAAACATTGGTTGCAAGGCCAGCCTTCATTAGCAGATGTTTGCAGGGTCTTTAATGTAGTTTGAGTCTAGGAACACTATTGAAAACTGTTCCTTCCTTAGGAACTCTAATCTTTTCTTCTCTGGCCTTTCCCTTCTAAACCTATTCATTTGATGGACCTACATTCACAGGTCAGCTTCTTCCATGGTTAACTTGTGGGTAGTGCCATCTGTAAAGATGAACTCTTCAGTTGCTACCCCATTGTTCATGAGAGTTTACAGGGAAAAGGGGAGGTGAAAGATTCCCAGACAGCTGTTTATCAGCATGGAGTGTTAACTGCAGACCCTATGAATGAGAATAAGCCTACCTCCTTCACCCCCTGCAGCATATACCTACATGCCATTGTACCTTAAAGCTAGAAAGGGCCTTAGAAATAATCTAGTCTAAACACTGATTTTACAAATGAGAAAACTGAAGCCCAGTGGGGTGAAGGGATCACTCCTGGCATGCCAGGTTTGTGGCATTTGCAAGAGATAAATCAGAGCTACATAGTGCCAAATAGCTTGTTCAGTGGTAGTATGACCCCTTTGAGACAACCACTGATAGTGTACTGGGCACTGGATTTAGATGGTGGCATCCTAGCATTAGAGCTGGAAGAAAGCTTCAGAGTTATTTAATCAGAGGACTTAGATTCACAGCCCAGCTTCCTTCCTTACCACTGGTGTGATCTTGGGGAAGTCCTCCTCTCTAGGCTTCAGTTTCCCAATTGGTCAAATGAAGAGGACGATGGGCTAGAAGATTGTCTTGTCTAGCTCTAAATCTTTTGACTCCCCTTATGCTGTTTTTTGGTTTTTTCCACTTTTTTGTTTTTTATTTGTTTATTTATTTTTGCATCTAAAAAGGTAATCCAAAGTTTGAGGAGTCGGGGACTCTTCACCTCCAGGAACACACACAACTGTATATGCAATTTGTCCACACCTATCAGCAGGTGGCACCCATTAAGATGATAAATTAGAAAGGAGCTTTCCGTTTGGGCCATTGTTGGAGCTAAATATATGTTTGCCTCATTGCTCTCTTTCCATGTTTCAGTGTGAGGAATCCTGGTTTGTATCTGCTGAGTGACCACATTTTCTGCTTTGCTGCAGATCAGGTGAACGTGAAGAAACATCAGTCCTTCCTCTTCTCCATGCAGGCTTCAATAGGGTATGTAGAGCCTTTCTCCTCCTACAGATGCCCTCCCCCCCCCCACCCAAAATCCTTAATTAAAAACAAGTCAAGGTTGAGGGACTCAACCCCTTGCATGGTGATATATGCCAGATATACAGTAACAGTAGTTTCATGGTACAGTTTGTATCCCTGTGGCTTAGCACAGAACCTGGCCCAAAGCAGGCATTTAGTAATTAATTAATGCAAACAAATAATTGATGATAATTAATATCATAATCATAATAAGTATATTATTGTGATATGCTATAACAAATAGTTATTTAATGATTGATGAGATAACTGACAGATACTGACTTTAAATGCTTGATCAATACTGAGGTTCTTCAAATGATGGGGGAGAAAGGGTAAAACTTTTTTGAGTTATTGTCCCCTGAGACCATTCTCGCATGTTTGTCACATATCAGAGTACTACGAGTTAAGTCCCTCTAAAACACATATTCAATTACCTCAGTCCAAAGCTTCCTAGTCCTTAAATACTCATGTTTAGACTACCTTAAGAGCAGATGATGTGTGTGTGTGTGTGTGTGTGTGTGTGGTTTTATCTCTGTGTCTAGCTGGGGTTTCCATCCTTATCAGTGCCCTAACCACAGTGTACCTGATGTCATGAAGTTATCCTGAAGAAATGTGGTTTCAGAGTTCTAAGTTTGTTTATTCATTTAATCAAAAAGCAAGCATTTTTTATATTTGTTTCTTTCTCAAAATATATGTTTATTTATTTTATTAGATATTTCCTAATTACATGTAAAAAATTGAAAGTTTAAAAATTTAAATTTAAAGATTTTGAGTTCCAAATTCTCTCCCACTCTTCCCCTACCCCATGAAAAGGCAAGACAAGTGATATCAATTATGTATGTGAAATCATGCAAAACATATTTCCACATTAGCCATGTTACAAAAGAAAACACACATACAAACAAGAAAAAGAAAGAAAGTTTTAAAAGTGTGCTTTAAACTTCACTTAGAATTCCTCAGTTCTTTCTCCAGAGGTGGAAAGGATTTTTCATCATGGATCTCTTGGAATTGTCTTGAATTGTTGTCTTGTTCAGAGTAGCTAAGTTTTTCACAGTTGTATCCTTACAATACCGCTGTTACTATATGCCACGTTCTCTTGGTTCTGCTTACTGCACTTTGTATCAGTTCATGTAAGTCTCCCTAGATTTTTCTGTTCATCATTTCTTACAACACAATAGTATTCAATCCCAATCATAGACCACAATTTGTTCAGCCATTTCTCAGTTGATGGGCATCCCCTCAATTTCTAATTTCTTTGCCACCAAAAAAAGAGCCTTTAAATATTTTTGTATAAAAAGGTACCTTTGCCTTTTCTTACAAGGAAGCATTTTTTTAAAGTTGTATAGAAGACTATCCTAGGCAATAGTGTGGGAAGGAAAAGACAAGGATAAATAGGGAAATGTTGCTATCTTCAAGAAGCCAAGAAACTCCCTTAGGTGTTTGCTATATTAAGAGAATGCTGGCTGTTTGTCTACTAAAGTGACGTAAAAACTCCCAAGAACTATGGAAGTGATAGTGTCAGGATATATTCTTGGAGGCTGGCAGAGTTTGAGCACCAGAGTGTATATAGAAAGCTAAAAGGACAGCAGGAAAGAAAGAGAGAAAAAGGAATAGAAAAGTCAGATCGAGAAATATCGATTTTAAGAGCAGAGATATTTATTAAGCTTTAATTCATAAGGATACAAATCAATACACAACTTACACAGATGGTCCTCAGTTTTAACACAACTCTTAAATTCATGACAGTTACCAGCCCAGCTCTCGATGTGTTACTGATTCAGACCATGAGGAAAACTGCTTACCAAAAATGTACTTTTCATCTTTAACACAGAGAAAAAGAGGCTTTGGGTGCCCAAACTGGATTCTCTAGATAGATGAAGATTGATTACCCCAAACGGATTTATGAGATTCTAAATAACTGTGCTGCTTCTCTTGCTCAAAGTCTTTTGTGAGTAAATTGAGTCTTTGGTAGATGGCACACTCAATGGTAGTACATGAGACTTTCAAAATGGCGTCCTGTAGACATGCCTCTTTAGACTTTAGATGCCCTGCTACTCAGGCTAGGTCAGGGGATTTGGAGGAGTGGGGAGGTGGAAGAGTGTTGAGAATCTTTTCCTGGCTTTATATCATAGAGAAAGAGAAGCTACATTTTGGGTGAGGTTATTTCTGTGCCTGAGGAATGCTTTAGGGATGAAAAGAACAATGCTAAATAAAATATTCAAGATAATATGTTCCACATTGTGGAACTGAATAGGGTGCTGCTAATTAGCTCTGTCCTTTCCTCTCTGAACACTTTTCTTTTGTCTGTTGTCCATTCGCTTAAAGGAGGGCATTCAGTTCTGGTACCTTGTATGTTGTACCTTGGTGAGATCACAAGGCCATGTTTGGGCTTATGTAACAGAAAAACCTTTACAAAGGAGGACTGGTAAAGAAAGAGTCAGTGGAACTGAGATTCATTTTCTTTAGCCTACTTTTGGAGAAATGACAAGCCATCATCACCTTTCATGATTCCTTTTTCTCATCTTCAGAAAACAATTTCTCTGATTCCTTTTCCCCATCTTCCCCCCAACCCACAATTATCTTTTATGGTATCTGTCAAGCTTCTCTCAGTGCTGATCAACACAAGATTTCCTTCTTATCCTGCACATTGAGTAGAGAACAAAATAACCGTGTTGTAGGATGTGTTCCTTAGACCCAGCTTAGGCTCTGACAGCGTCTTTGTGGTACTTGTGTTGCTCTCTGTTTCTTAGGATGACCATTCTTTGTCATCATCATTTTCAAGGCCTGGCCCTCATTAAGGGAATCTGCCTCTAATTAGCACAGAAAGCAGAATAAATTGAAGCATATCTTTCCTTCCATAAATGACTGAAGCTTCCAGATCTATTTAAAAAAGGAAAAGAAGACAGATCAAATCTCATGGTTTTCAATCCTTTAGAAGAAGATGTTATAAAAAATGAAATTTAGGTAAAAACTCCGCTGAGAAGCAGAGGGGTGCGGGATAGGAAGCTGGCCATGGAGTGAGAAAGACCTGGGTTTGTGGCCCACCTCTAATACTGACTGTGTGCTGTATGCAAACCCTCAATCCTTTCAGTAGTTGGTAATTGCTGGTAATTCTTTCAGGCTGTAAGTTTCAGAGAAGGGGCTGATAAGTGGGAGTGGAAGGGGCTTCCTCAGTGGGAGTTTCTTATTCTAATTGAATCACGAGTCCTCTTCCCCTACAAAGAAAAAGTACATCACTTTGTTTCCTTCTAACAGTTTTTGATGTATTTAAATTCCATTGAAATATTTAATGTGTCAACCATGTATGGCAAAATGCTCATCCATATGAAGAACATTAACCTTCCAAACCCACGTGGTATCATTTAGTACCAGATTGGAAAGTATCCCAAGGCCAGGGATGGTGACTCACGTTTATTATCCTTGCTACTGAGGAAGACTGACGCTGGTCAACTGTTGGGTCCGGGAGTTCTGAGATGTAGCAGGGCTAAAGTCAATCAGATATCTTTGCTAAGACCAGCTTTAATATGGTGATTCCCTGGGAGGAGAGAGCCACTAGGGAAGGATAAAGCAGCTCAGGTCAGAAAAGTGAAGCCAGCTAAAACTTCCATACCGATCAGCTTTGGGATCAGACCCCATGATGGCTGGGCAAGACCCTGAGCAACACTGGGAGGTTCCATCTCAAAAAGAAAGTGCCACTTGTTAAATTCACTCATTTGCCTGTACAGAGTCAACATACGTGTGGGGGTTATTTCACCCTACTCCTGAGGTTACTATGAGATTAATAGGGCCCTCCACTGTTGACCCCCAAACGTGGAGGACTACTTTCCTTTTCTGGGCAAAAATGATTTAGCTGGCAACGCTTCACCCCTTCACCCTTCCAACTATGCCTGTTGTTCTTGTTTTCCCCAGTCGCCGTGAGAGCGCTTCCCATCCCTGAGCTGCTGTGGTCATATTGAATTGTTTGCCGAAACCCAGCCCTGTGTTGGGGCTGTTCGGCCTCGTGAGACCAAAGTCTATGGTCATTGATCTGGGATCCAGGAACAAGTTGTGCCATCAAGCAGTCCAACATAGCTCTCATTGAAGTCCTTAGTACTATTGTGAGTGGCTTGACTGCAGGAGAGATACGCAAAGAACTTTGGATTAATTCACCTCTTGGAGCCACGAGTGAACACACTCTTTCCATCTGAAACTCTGCGTCCTTTTTAATTTAGTTGCACACACTCCCTTCCTCCACTTGCCCCCAAAAGGCTCCGGTGGTAGAGTGGAGAACGATGTCTTTATTTGGTGAGGTCGCCATGTTTTATTTTAGCTTCTGATCTGTAATCAGCTGAACCAAGTTCATAGTGTCCCTTTCTCGCTTCTGCTCTCCCTGATTCCCCACCGAGAGCAGTGGGCCATAACAGAAAGAAAGGTACGCAAAACCAGGATGACATGAAGGTAGAGGGACGTATTGATTTGGGGTATGTGTGTGGGTGTATGTTTATGTATTCATGTATGTGCATATGTATATATGTATATATTTACATATATATGATACTGTGAGTTTTCTAATGACTAATTAATTTGATGAAATTCTGGGAAACAAATCTCATGGGTCTGGCATTCTCTGTGTCTACCCATCAAACTATTTGAACGGCATAGATTTGGATGGGTGATGATACAGGGAATCCACAAGAGAGGTGGCCTGCTACAGTGAAAGAACATTGTTTCTTGAATCAAAGAACCTGGGTTCAAATTCAACCTCTGAAGAGTGTTTCAGCATGTCACTTTTCCTCCCTGGGCCTCAGTTTCCTCATCTGTAAAATTTAGGCATTAGACTAGATGACCTCTGAGATTCACTCTAGCTCATGATCTATGTATGACCTGTAAAGTTTCATGAAATGGGATTCTGACTTTATAGGCTTCTCCTGTTGCTTTGCTGCAGTTACCCAGACCTAGAGGATTTTAGACAATGAACATTATCTTACCCCAGATCAAAAAGTAACGCGAGGTTTTGTTCTCATCTCTTTGGCAAAAATGATTTCCAAAATTGTCTTGAAATTTATCCTTTAATCAGTATTAATTCTGCATTATCTTGCTATGGTCACGCAAGAGAAATACTAACCTTCCTATGTGTTTCACAGTAAATCAATGCTCTGTGAATAAGAAAGGGTGTTCATAGCCAAATTCCCTAGCCTAGTTCAAGGTTCAGGGTTCAAAGTTCTCCATAGCATCAATCAATACATATTTACTAGATACCTGCTATGTGCCAGAGCAGCTAGCTGGTGCAGTGGATGGAGCACTGGGCTTGGAATCAGGAAGAGTCATCCCCACGAGTTCAAATTTGGCCTTAGACACTTAATGGACACTTCCATGTGTGACCTTGGGTAAGTCACTTAACCCTGTTTGCTTTAGTTTCCTCATCTGTAAAATGAGCCAGGGAGGGAAATGGTGAACCTCTCCAGTGTCTCTGCCAAGAAAAGCCCAAATGGGGTTATGAGCAGTAGGATCGGACTGAAAATCCCTCAGCAACAACAGCGACAGTGTGCCAAGTACCGTGCTCAGTGCTGGAGAGCCCACCTTCCTGAGCTTGAGCACCTTCCCCAGTCTGATTCCAGGCCAGAAGCTCCATCTCACTCACACTACTCCCCTGTAAGGGTGTGGAACTTCATTGAAGCTCTCCTCTTTGATCTGCCGTCTCAAAACCGTTTATATGTGCGCTCTTCCACATCCAGATGTGTGATTAGGATGATTTTTGTTCATCCCTTAACTCCCTTTCGCTCTGCACTCCTTGAAGTCAGATGCCATTGGCTTGGCCATCTTTGGAGTAAGACCCTAGAGGTCACACACTTCATAAATGTCAATTGAATTTGTCATCAGCTATACAGATCAGTTGCTTGCAGGACAATAATGGCACCTTCCAACTGTGGAGGAAATTACTTTGTGTTTTGTTGAGAAAAGAATGTGTCTGCCTTGAGTGGTTGGAGCACTTGCATATATGAGTGACTTTTTATTATTATAATTATTATTGTTATAATTTATATTATATTATTATAATTTATTATGATGATTTCATGATTATAATTTATAATCCATTATTATCATTTCTATTGCATTTAATCTCTGTATATGTTTATCTGTCTGCTCCCTATCCCCAGTAGATTATAAACTCCTTGAGTTCAGGGACCATATCTTAATCTATCCACCCACATTTATCCACACAGCCCCTTTTATTGTGCATAGTAGGTATTCAGCACATTTCTAGGGAATGAACAGATGAATTCCTTAACCTTTTCTATGGTAAATACTTTTCAGAATTTTGATTGTGGGCATTGAACCCAGCAGGCATTTCATATTATATATTTCATTATCCATTCATTCATCAGGCATTTATTAATTGCCTGTAATGCGCTTAGCACTAAGAATTCAAGAGCTTGCTCTTTAGGTAGAAATGCAGGGTTCAGCACATAGGAAATAGACGCAAACATGTAATGGTATGACAGGTATTTCTTTTTTCAATATTAAATTTTGGAAATTTATTGATCAAAAGTAGAATAACCAACTGTGGAAATTAAATAGCCAGTGGGGTGTGCTGCAGCCAGCTTGAATCAGCCTCTGACAGCTGATTGTTAAATTTTTTTATGTAAACATCTACATTATGGAAAACACCACAAGGTGGGGCTTGAGTTATTGTTTTGTTCATTGTTTAGACTAACAAAATGATGAAGAAAATGTTAATAATCTAGATTAAACTTAAAAATGGCTTGTACATACATTTTGTTTTTCTGAAGAGCTGGTCTTTAAACATTTTACCAGACCCTTCCAGATAAACATCCATGAATGATATTAAAAACTTGCCTGTGTCTTACTGCAGGTGTTGGAAGTGAGATTTTTCTTAAGTACTTGCTTTAAGGGAAGTCTGCAGTTAGCAGCACCTGGGTGGTGCCGTGAATAGAGCGCTGGGCTGCGAGTTAGGAAGGCTCGTCTTCCTGAGTTCAAATCCAGCATCAGACACTTACTAGCTGTGTGACCTGAGAAAGTCACTTAACCCTGTCTGCTTCAGTTTCCTCATCTGTAAAATGAGCTGGAAAAGGAAATGGCAAACCATTTCAGTATCTTTGCCAAGAAAACCTCAAATGGGGTCGTGAAGAGTCAGACAAAACTGAAAAATGATTGAACAGCAGTCAACAAGAGATTGTAACCAACAACCATATTCACCCAATGCCTGCCATGGAGTTTCTAAGACTAAGAAACAGTTTAGAACATGGGAAGATGTATTCCAGGTCATGGGGGGAGGGGTGTCTTTCATTTCATTTCTTTTTTTTTCCTTTTTTAAATTTAGTATTTTATTTTTCCTCAGTTACATGTAAAAACAATTTTTAGCGTTCATTTTTAAGGCTTTGAGTTCCAAATTCTCTCCCTTCTTCTCTCTATAGCTCCCCTCATTGAGAAGACATGCAATTCAATATAGGTTAGCCATGTATAGTCATGCAAAACACTTCTGTAATAGTCATGTTGTGAAAGAAAACAACTTCAAAAAACACCTCAAAAATTTTTTGATCATTTATCAATTGGGAAATGGCTCTCATCAGTTCTTTATGTTTGAGAAATGAGGCCTTTATCAGAGAAACTTGCTTCAAATTTTTTTAGTTACCCTTGCTAACTGTATTTCCGTCCATCCTATTCCCCCCCCCCATTTATTTTATTCTCTCTCCTTTCACCCTGTTCCTCCTCAAAAGTGTTTTGCTTCTGATTACCCCCTCCCCCAATCTGCCCTCCCTTCTATCATCCACCCTTCTCTTCCCCCTACTTTCCTGTAGAGTAAGATAGACGTCTATATCCAGTTGTGTGTGTATATTATTCCCTCTTTAAGCTAATTCTGATAAGACTAAGGTTCATTCACTCTCCTTCACCTCCCCCCTTCCCCTCCACTATAAAAGCTTTTTCTTGCTTCTTTTGTGTGAGATAATTTATGGGGTAAATTATTAAATTATTAAATTCTACCTCTCCCTTTCTCTTTCTCCCAGGACATTCCTTTCTCATCCCCTAATTTTATTTTTTAGATATCCCTTCTGATTCAACTCACACTTGTGCCCTCTATCTATGTATGTTCCTTCTAACTGCTCTAATAATGAGAAAGGTCTTATGAATTACAAATATCATCTTCCCATGTAGAAAATAAACAGCTTAACTTTAATGAAGTCTCTTATGATTTCTCTATCCTGTTTACCTTTTTATATGTCTTTTGAGTCTTGTATTTGAAAGTCAAATTTTCTATTCAGCTCTGGTCTTTTCTCAAGAATACTTAAAATTCCTCTATCTCATTAAATGTCCATTTTTCCCCTGAAGTATTCTACTTCTAAATCTTTTATTATCATGATTGTGGCTCCATGATATTTGAACTGTTTCTTTTTGGCTGCTTGCAATATTTTCTCCTTGACCTGGGAACTCTGCAGTTTGGCTGTAACATTCCTGGCAGTTTTCATTTTGGTGTCTCTTTCAGGAGGTTATTGGTAGAGTCTTTCAGTTTCTCTTTTATCTTCTGGCTCTAGGATATCAGGGAAGTTTTTCTCGATAATCTCCTGGAAGGTGATGTCTAGGCTTTTTTTGTTATGACTTCCGGGTAGTCCAGTAACTTTTGAATTTCCTCTCCTGGGTCTGCCTTCTAAGTCGGTTGTTTTTCCAGTGAGACACCGCGTTGTCTTCTGTCTTTTCATTCTTTGGGTTTTGATCGATTGTTTCTTGATTTCTCATAAAGCCATTAGTTTTTGTTTATTCTATTTTAATTTTTAAGGAGTTATTTTCTTCGGTGAACTTTTGGACTTGGTTTTCCAGTTAGCCGGTGCTGTGTTTTAAGGCGCTCTTTTCCTCCTTGGCTTCTCGGACCTCTTTTACCATCTGGCCTGGTCTCTTCTTTAAGGTGTTACTTTATATCTTCAGTATTTACCAAGCTCTTGATGCATTTTTCATGATTTTCTTGCATCACCCTCATTTCTCTTCCCAATTTTCCCTCTACTTCTCTTACTTGATTTTCAAAATCCTTTTTGAGCTGTTCCATTGCCTGAGACCAATTTATATTTTTCTTGGAGGCTTTGGGTGTAAGAGCTTTGACTTTGTTGTCTTCTGAGTATGTGTTTTGATCTTCCTTGTCACTGTAGTAACTTCCTATAGTCGGTTTTTTCTCATTATTTGCTTATTTTCCAAGCCCATTACTTGACATTTGAACTCTTTGTTAAATTAGGGATCTGCTTCCAGGGTAGAAAGTGAACCATTCTAAGCTTCAAGGGTTTTGCGCAGCTGTTTTCAGAGATACTTTAAAAATTTTCAGTTCTTCCAGGGTGGTATGAAAGATGTTTTCTCCTCTCCTGACCTGTGCTCTGATCTTGTGAGTGACCACAAGCACTGTTTTCTGCCCTGGAACTATGAGGAGGATTCCCTCTCCCCTGGGGCCACAAGCTCTAACAGGCTAGTGCTCCTCCTTGCCCTGGGACTACCACTCAGGACTGCATCCTGCATCCAAGAATGGGCAAAGCAACAGAGTCCTGACTCAGTGCTCACAAAGAGACCCCTCTATTCTTCTGACAAATCATGTGAACCCCTTATCGTCTGTGGGCTGAGAGTTCTGGAAGCAGCTGCTGCCTCTACCACTGCTGATTCAGTCACTCCCAAGTCCTGCTCTTGGCTTTCTGGGTCCTGGGCTGTGATGGTGTGACCTGCACTGGACTGTGCTCCTCTCCTACCCAAGTTGTCTTGGGCTGGAAATTTTTTTCACTCCATCTTTTTGCACGTTCTGCTGCTCTAAAATTTGTTTAAAGTCATTTTTAAAGGTATTTGGAAGTGTTTGAGGCAGAGCTCAGGTGAATCCCTACCTTTATGTCTCCATCTTGGCCCCGCCTCCTTTCACTTCATGTCCTACTACTTATTTGCAATAAGGTAATAGAGATAAAAGGGAGGTTGGAGGGGGAGGGAACTATTTATTGTATTTAGAGTTTTCCTCTCTAACAAATGATTGTACGTGTCTCACAGGCTGTCTTTGATTCTTTTTTTCCCCAGAGATTTATGGAGAATAGCAGTATCACTGCTTGTTACAATGAACTGATTCAAATAGAACACGGGGAAGTTCGATCACAGTTCAAATTACGGTACGTGGAAATGTGACAAAATTAAGCTGTGATTTCACAATACTCTAAATCAATTTGTCAATCAACACCAGTCTAGGTCATTGGGTTGGATGTTCATGGCTGAGCACCAAAAAATCCATCAGTCATACTGGACTAAAAAGTAGCTCTAATTGATTGAACCCATGTTCTGTGTCTCTCAGTTGGGCTTCCAGAGCCCAGATCACCCATCCTTTATGATGTAGCCAGAGTGGGAGCCCTTGGAGAGGATGGGATAAGTGTTTAGATCCTCTGCCTTTCTCAGTTATTTCAAGCACATTCTTAAAATAACATATGAGGGAAGTATTGCTCAATATTCGGTTGTCAGACTCTGGCTGAGGAATAAGTAGCTCTGGAGGATTACCTCTTATTTCTGTTTGTGAATTCTTGTTTGGACTTAGGTGATATTAGCACACGAAGGTGGTTATCATTCTGGCCAAAATAGCCCTTTTATGTTGAGTAGAAAGAATATTGGATATGACAGAGATGAGTTCAAATGGGACTTCAGACACTAGTGTGACCTTGAGCAAGTCACTTATCTTCTGCTGGTCTCAGTTTCCTGACCTATAAAATGGTGTCAAAAATACTTACTGTTACTTACTCCCCAGAACTGTCTTGGGGAAATTAATGTGAATTGTTATCATATGAACCGAGTATTTTAAGTAGCGAGTTATGAAGCTCTTGGAACTGAGAAAGGATGAAGCATTTTATCCAGCCTCCTAAACTAGTCAGAATTTTGGTTTCTGATACCAAAATCTCTTGGCACCTTCCTTCCTAAGTAACAAATTGTATCCAATTACAATGTCCCAGTCCTTACCCGACCCAACTCGTGCACCACTCTGGACAATAATAATAATAATGAAGTTTTATATGGTGCTTTAAGGTTCTAAAAGCATTTGACACACATTTAATCCTCACAACAATGCTCTGAATTATTGTTGTCCCCTTTTGTAGATGAGGAAACCAAGGCTGAGAGAGATTGTAGTTGGAACTTGGGTCTTCCTGACTCCATCTCTCTGTGCACTAGGTCTTTGACCATACTTTGGGATCAAGAACTTTATCATCGACAAGGTGGCATTTCATAACTAAGATGGAAGGGAGTACATATGTACTACAAAGTTAAACCACAAATCTATTTTTCATTTTGTTTTCCATTGAGGCAGGTTGTGTAAGTGTATTACTGCTGTATTTTAGATGATTTTACAATTAATAGCAAGGAAGGGAGGAAGGAAATAAGCGTTTATTAGGTACCTACTATATGTCAAAGGGCAGCTAGGTGCAGTGGATAGAATTGTCAGGCCTGGAGTCATTTTTCAGTCATGTCCAACTCCTCATGACCCCATGTGGGGTCTTCTTGGCAAAGATACTGGAGGGGTGGGCCATTTCCTTCTCCAGCTCATTTTACAAATGAGGAAACTGAAGCAAATAGGGTTCAGTGACTTGCCCAGGGTCACACAGCTGGTAAGTGTCTGAGACCAATTTTGAACTCAGAAAGAGAAGTTTTCCTGACTCCAGACCTAGTACTCTATCTGCTGTACCATCTAGCATTACGCAGCACACATCTAAAATGACTAATAGTAAACGTGTGCTCTAATCACCATCCAGAAAAATGTGTGTGTGCGTATCTGTGTGTTTGCTAAGTTACATCGCCACCAGAGAAGAGTCTATGGAAGTACATGGTTGTTGGCCTCTGTTAGTTCAGACTCAAGGCTAGGGCTACATCTTTGGTCTCATGAACTCCTTTGGAATCCGCTCGATTCTATGAACTGAATTTATCCTTCTTGAAATTCTCTGTTTTGACAGAAGGTGACATGGCAAAATGTAAAGGCAGTTGGATGTGGAGTTAGAAGATTCATTTTATAATTTGGGTTCTGCCTCTTAATAACTGTGTAACCATTGGCAAGCAACATTCTCCCTGGGCCTCAGTCTCCTTAACTGGAGGGAGGTTGAACCAAGTGACTTCCAACATCCTTTCCATTGCTACTTCTATGAAAACAAACTACCTTTGAGAGTAATGTGTTCCATTAAGTTTACTGACCGTTGTATTCGTTAAATTCCTTTTATGTCTTCCCAAACTTTAAGCTTCAGGGTGTGCCCCATGAATAAGTCTGCATTACCTTTCCCTTCCCTTTTGTGATCTTTACAGGCTATGATCACATCTTCTTAGAACCTTTGTCCTTTGAGACCAGAAATTTAATCTTTCTGGCTCCCCCTGCATTATTTCAGTTGCCTTTCTTTGAACTTTTCCCAGCTCTGTCTTACCTCTCTGAGAACCTGAACTGTGTGAAGGATTCCAGAAGCTAATTTGCTGTGGCTATATTTCATTATTTGAAAGAGCCAAGCCTCTTCCCCATTCTTAGAAATTTTACTGTATCTTTTCTATGCTGTCTAAGAAATGTAAAAAAAAAGAAAGAAAGAAAGAAAAGAAAAAGAAAAAAAGAAATATTTAAGCTACAGGGTCATCTATTAATGCAGCTTTGCCCCTTAGGATCATAGGATTTAGAACCGAGGGACCTGAAAGAACATCGAGCCCAATCCTCTTGTTTTATGGAAGACTTAATAAGGGTCCAGCCTTGGTGGCTTGGCTATGCAGAGCCAGAATTTGACTCAAGTGATACTTCCTTCAGTATTTGTTTTCCAATAGCTTTGTGTGTTTGGGATTTTGTTTTTGTTTTGGAGGAGGAGGGAAACTTTTTTTTGTCTTAACATCCTTAGTGTTTAGCATGAAGGCTTGGACACTTAATAAATGTTGGTTACCTAACTGACTTACTAGGAAGTCTGAGTCTGTTGGTTCCCCTTGTCTGTAACCCCTTTAAACAATTCAAAACCAGATGAAGCATATGGTTTTCCTTTACAGAAACCACATTGCCTTTCCTTCAACAACTTATGCTTGTTAATCATACTAATGTGTAAATTATTGTTTAAATTTCTTGTGACGTCTCCTGTTTCTAATTAATATTTATTGTACAATAATAATTATACTTATACCATACTTTGCAGTTTTCAAACTCTTTGATCCAAAGTAATCCATTAAGGTAGGTCATATAAGTGTATTAGTCCTGTATTTTAGATGGTTTCACAATTAATAGCAAGGAAGGAAGGACGGAAATAAGCATTTATTCAACTTCTTTTATATGTCAGAGGAAAGTTAGTTTGTGCAGTGGATAGAATTGTCAGACCTGGAGTGAGGCAGGCTCATCCTCCTCAGTTCAAATCTGTCTTCAGACGCTTACTACCTATATGACCAACCATAGACAAGTCACTTAACCCTGTTTGCCTCAGTTTCCTCATCTGTCAAATGAACTGGAGAAGGAAATGGCAAACCACTCTAGTGTCTCTGCCAAAATAACCCCAAATGGGGTGGCTAGATGGTGTAGTGAATAGAGCACCAGCCCTGGAGTCAGGAGGACCTGAGTTCAAATGTGACCTCAGACACTTAACACAAAAACTAGCTGTGTGACTTTGGGCAAGTCACTTAACCCCAATTGCCCTCCAAAAAGCAAAAAAAAAAAAAAAAAAAAAGGAAAATAACCCCAAATGAGATCATGAAGAGTTGGACACAATTTTTAAAAATGACAACAACAAAAACAACTGAATGTGTCAAGCACTGTGGTAAGAGCTTTAAAAATATTATTTTAAGATCCTCACAACAACTCTGGGAAGCAGGGGCTATTATTATATTAATTCACAACTGAGGAAACTGATGCCAACGAAGGTTAAATGACCCTGGGGTCACACAGCTAGTCCCTGAAAAAAATTGAAAATCACCTTATTTTTGATTAATTTTTTTGCCCGTGAATTGTCTTATGGATAAACAGTATAGTTCTCTATTGTCTTGAAAGTTTATTCATTTACTTTTAAGCCTTCGTTATTGTTTTGCTGAAGCATTTGATGAGCCGGGTGATGGCAATCATCCAATCGGCTCACCTCATATAATTCAGGGCAGTCACCTCCCTGCTGCCTAATTGCTGTTTTGACTGGTAAGTCCTCAATTGCAAAGGTATTCATTCCATCCTGCAATACTGAAGTCAAGCAGAGTCATTCAAAATGACTCAACAGGGCAAAGCCTTAAGCATCACTGTCTGCAGCAGAGTATGGCTCAGGGGAAGTACCACATGGAGACGAGAAGCCATGTGACTCCCAAGCTCTCTCCCTGTGAACCCCCAAACCTTAGTGAAGAGTCGGTACCTACACAGTGTGTTTGTACAGTGGTTTTCCTGTCATCTCCCCCAGACTGTGAGCTGGGGCTGGTTGTTTTTTGCTTCTGTTTGTTTTCACCTTTCATTTCATCCATGGTGTATAGCACGATGCTCTGACTCTTAATAACTGTCTATCATTTGACTTGACAGGAGAATGGTGTTGAGTGGCAGGAATCAGTTGTAAGAGTCGTAGTGATTGGATCCAAATTCTTAATCCAGGCCTTCCAGCAGCAAGTGCTGTTCCTCAATGAACTGGGTACCTTCTCCGTACCCTCAGCAGCCATGGACCTTTGTGTGAAAGGATACTCTTACTCCTAACCCTTTGCATTAGTTTTTAAACCTGGGAAGATTAAAATGATGGCCCAGAAGGAGTTGTTCTGTAGGGCACCTAGGAGAGGTGAGGGAAATGTATTGTGTCTTTTGGGGAGCAGCCTGGCAGCTCTGCTTTGGTTAGTGAATTGTAACATCTTCAGCAGAACAGTGCTTAATGACATAAATTCATGGTTCTGGCCAGACATGCAAAAGGCATCAAGCCCCTTCTCAAATGCCTGTGCTCTGAGCTCCCCTGGACCACAAGGTGACAGGTCGACTAGTTCACCATCATCATTTTACAGATTAAAAAACTGGCATTTAGAGGAGATGAAAGGACTTGTCCAGCATCGCACAAGAAGCAATCAGCAGAGGCGGACTTCCTCCAAGCCCAGGGCTTTTCCATAGCACTACCCTGTCTCCTCTTTGACTTTCTTTCTCCTTTATCCCTGTGACCCTTGATGACCTTTGTGGCTCATTTGCCTTATCAAGGACACTCAGAGAATCCATGTGCACTTCAGTGACAATCAGCCCTTATTATATAATACGTGAACAATTACAGTCTAATTATATAGTGAATTACATAATGCTCTTCTCTACAATTCCACCCCCGGCTGCAACTAAATATGTAATATAACCATCATGCAGCACGGGGAATTTGTTCTGCAGAACAATATTCATTGTTCAAATTTCAAACTTTTTTCATTTATACAAATGCTTGGCCACCAAGTGATGATTCTGGGGGCCCCCAGCAATTCTCAAAGATTGGCAACCAATATTTAGAGAGTTTGTGACTGGTGTGAATGGAAGGAGTAGCCACACCTGTGAATTCAGGCTTCTTTGAGAATGGAAATAGATACACGTCCTTACGCTGTTTATTGTGGTGAGATCCATCTGATCCATCCCCCTAAATTAGCCTAAAAGGACAGCTAGGACTTAACCATATTCTGAGGTGTGTGCCATGATCAGCTCATAGCCAGACACTGCTTCATAGGTATTTAATATCCATAATTGAGGAGGTGAACCAAACTCCAGGGTTTGTTTTAAGGCCAATCAGTTTATTAATGGCTTAGCCCTTTAGCCTGCTAAGCACACCATCGCTCCCTTTTAGTAGGGAATAATTTCTGACTGGCAGAACCGTAAGCTCTGTGGAGCAAAATGTTTCTCCTTATAATAGGCATTTGTAGGGCTCTTTTCATTTATTTAGGGCTTTTCCAGCCTCCCTCCCCGTCTTTTCATCAGCTGCTGTTCACTTTAGCTCTTTTTGGCAATAATTGTGTGATAGGAAGAGAAACATGGTGTTTCAGCTTTAAAGACTTTAGAAGACTTGCACCCCTATACTGGAACAAATCAAGGACAGGTGGTGTCCTGGGGTAACACAGTCACAAGGGGCTTTATTCAAAATGCAAAGCAAAATGGGGGGGGCCTGTCTCAGCATGTTCTTGTTGCAGAGATCAGGGAGCTGGTGCTCACAGAGGCAAAAATTCTCACCTTTCCTTGACTTCTTCCTGCTGGGTCAGTCAGTGTGATGAATCCCCAATTGGTCTAACTCCCTAGGCATAGCCATGTTCACTGAAGCTGGATCTTAGGCTTGCTTTTTCATGAATATGAACAATTCAGTTTGACAGAGATTCATTAAATGTCCACTCTGCACAAAGTACTTTCCACGAAGAGTTACTAAGATGAAAAATGGCACAGATCCTGTCTTCTCATCGCTTAGAGTCTATCAGCAAGTCAATTAACAAGTGTGTGTAGAATATATATTTATATATGTATATACCATAAATTTCAAATGAATAGATACAAGTACATAGAAAGTCAAGAAGTGCAAACTAGTTTATGAGGGAGATGACACAAGCATCTGGGGAGATGAGGAAAAGCTTCATGTAGGAGATGGTGCTTGAACTGTGTCTTAAAGGAAGACAGGATGCTATAAGCCAGAGGTATGGAGGGGAGAGCATTCCATTCAGGGGAACTCATGAAGAGATATTGAGACTGGATCTGGAGCAAGAATGTGATGAAGTTTAACAACGAGCTCTCTGAAAATACATGACACCCTTTTAAGTTTAAACTGCATTATTAATGTATCATCCATCACTTAAGTATAGACAACCAATAAAACAATACATCAAGCCCTGACTTATGGCACTTGCAGATTTCTGAGGTGTAAATTCTCCCACTAGAAAGTTGCAAACCAGGAAAATCTGACACCATTAGGGAGTGTCATGTTTGAGAAACAGAGAAAACCAAGTTGACTGGATACAGAGCACAGGATGGGGAGTCATGTCTAGTGAGGTTAAGAAGATAGGTTGAGGTCAGGTCAGGTAAGATTTTAAAAGTGAAAAAGAGAAATTATACTTAATCCTAGAGTCAATAGGAACCCATTGGAATTGGTTTAATGGGGCAGTCACATTGTATGTGCCTAAAGAAAATTATTTTGACAGCAATGTGTATGTTAGACTGTAGAGACTTGAGCCAGGGAGACCAATTATGGGGCCTGTCAGTGATCTCAGTGAGTGGTCAGGAGGGCCCAAATTAAGGCGGTGGTTTTGTAAGCAGAGAGATGTGAGAGTTGTGAAGGAAAGAGTGGATTGGGCAACTGATTGGACATGTGGGTTCAGGGAGAGTCAGAGGTTGTGGTGAGTACTGAGGTCACAGACCTAGAAGGAGGGTGGAGTCTTTGACTGAGAATCCTGGGAGGAGAGGAATGTTTGTAGGGAATGATAATGAGCTCAGTTTGGGACATGGTGTCTTTGAGATGTCGACTAGAATGGAAATTAATCATAGAACCTTAGAGCTAGAAGAGGCCAGTCCCCTTCTGCTCCAATCCCCTCATTTTGCCAGCAAGGAAACTTGCCAGTGTCATAGGGGCGTTTAGTTGTACGGCTGAATTTCTGGTCACCTGACTCCCAGTTCAGAGGTTCTTCCACTGAGCCTCTCTCCTGATGTCTTCTCCAATAAAATCACCTGTAGGGGTTATCTGTGCTTCTAGACATTCCCGGTGTTTTGGTCCTTGTCGCATCTTCCTTTTGTTTCTGTTGGCAATTCTTCAACTTCTTTTCTTGGAGGCTACAAAAAGGGCAAATGTGAATTTGCAGAGTTCCCAAGTACAGAAAGGTAATAAAGCAAAAACACCTCAGCATGAATAGTATTAAAAATTAAAATGAGCAATTAAGTTTCCAAACAGAGAACAGGACTCATTATTGATTATCTCATTTTTCTGAGGGTTTGTTTAAAATATAACAATCACATAAAAAAGGTCTAAAGTCTGTCTGAACGTTGGAGTCCCAGAGTATTCATCTCTGTCTAGGGGGGAATTAATTTGCAAGAATTATTGATATTGGGCAGGTAGGTGGTGCAGTGAGTAGAGCACCTGCCCAGGGATCAGGAGGACCCAAGTTCAAATGTGACCCCAGACACTTGACACTTAACTAGCTGTGTGACCTTAGGCAAGTCACTTGACCTTGCTTTCCCTCTTCCAAAAACAAATAAACAAAAACAAGAATTATTGATACACTCTTACTTAGATTGCTCATAAAAATATACCCTATCCTATTGGGCATTCCTTTTTTTTCTAATGTTTCATTGGAAATTACCAAAGATAATGGTTTATAGTTATAGGAGGCTACATTTAAGAATAATTTTTAGGAATGATACTACATGAAAGGGTAGCAGTGATAGTATTTTTAAATACCCTTTACATGCTTTCTCTCTCTCTCTCTCTTTCTCTCTCTATATCTGTCTTTCTCTGTCTCCCTCTCCCTTTCCCTTTCCCTCTCCATCTCCTTTCTCTCTCTCTCTCTGTCTGTCTGTCTCTCTCCCTCTCCTCCTTTCTCTCTCTCTGTCTCTGTGTCTCTCTCTGTCTCTTTCCCTCTCCCTCTCTCTCTCCCTCTCCTCCTTTCTCTCTCTCTCTCCGTCTCCCTCGCTGTCTCTCTCCGTCTCTTTGTCTCTCTCCCTCTCCTCCTCTCTCTCTCTCTCTCTCTCTCTCTCTCTCTCCTTTTTCTCTCTTTCTCTGTCTCTCTCTCCCTCTCCCTCTCTCTCTCCCTTTCCTCCTTTCTCTCTCTCTCTCTCTTTCTCTCAGATTGGACAAATAACATTTGTAGGGTAAGGCCTAATTTAGTGAGTGCTGATATTTAAAAATTAGCCCAAGCAAAGTTGAGCCCTTGCATGCTTGTCTTCAGATGTCCTTTTGGGACAAGGTCATGTCTATCTGCCTCTTTTCTGAGGTACCTTTTATGGAAGAATACAGAAGAGATATTTTGGGTGAAGATAGTTTTTCTTTACCTCATACCTGGAGGCATTTTAGCCATGTATCTTTTATTTTTCAATGTTCGTTTTTATTTGCCTCTCCCCCCTTGCCCCTTTCAATGTTCATTTGTGCATGAAGCATGGCAGAAGGGTCACTTGGCTTTAATTTTCAAATCATACAGACAAAAGTAGTTGGAAAAAATAGCTTTCATTCATTATAAGCTGGAATCTAGAGACATTTTATGAGGCATCTAGTATATAGCCCCAAATGATGGACTTGGTATCAAGAAGAGCTGAGCTCAAGTCATGTCTAAAACATATTGCCTGTGAGACTGTGGTCAAGTCCTTTAATCAAACCTTAGTTTCTTCATCTGTAAAATGATGATAATGTAGCATCTGCCTCATAGGAGTAGTGAGAAACTCAAATGGCCCTTGGCAAACTTGAAACAGAAATGTCTATTGTTCTCTCAAATCTAACTTGAATGAATAAAAAGGCATTTATCAGTCACCTGCTCTGTCATGCGTGGTGCTAAGTAAGGGCTGGGGACACAAGTAGCAGAAGTGAAACAATCCCGTGTTATAACCAGCCCATCCCATTGGCTTCCACTTTTATCCAGATAGTTTCATCAATCCTTCATCACAGAGGATCCTTCCTATGGGCTGTAGATCGATTGTCATTGTCCTGATCGCCTGACATTGCGCTGGTGCCAGTGGAGCAGACAGCCTAGCTCTTTCTTTTGTTCTCACTGTGTGGTCTCCTGTTTTAATGGGGCGTCTCCTTAATCTGCTTTTGACACATATTTCTTCACTGGCAATGTGCTTCATCCGACTCATACCCACTACAAATAGCACCATGGCTGATTGGGTGACTTTCTTATTTAATTCTGGGGAGACTTTGCTATTCCATTATTTGTGATCATATAGCATCATTGGAAGGATACCAATTTTAAAAAGATGGGCCATCATTTCCAGAACACTTCAAGGCAAACGTACTGTGCAGCTTCTCAAATGCAGTCCAATGTACTGTCTTCCTTCTCAATTCTGAGCCCAGCTCATTGTCAGACTTCACCATCTTTGAAAGATTTAGGAAAGCCCTATGGATTGTCCATCCCACTTTATAGCGTAGTCTGGACAATAGTCATTATTCATCCACTTGATTTTTTTCCTCATGGTTTGTTGAACCGAACTCTTTTGAATGATTATAGATCCCATTTGGAAGGCTCTGCAAAGTTCTGGGACTTGGTGAAATCAGGACAACATCAACTGTGAAAAGGGAGGCCCTCCCCTGTTAGCATTCTTTACCAGACATCCATCGTGACAGTGGCAGACATCTTTGGAAAGCATGTTGTCTTGTCTTATTCTTCACTTGGTATCAATGATCAGAGGGTCGTTGAATAAAACCATAGCTACTGCTGTGCCTTTTAGGTAATTATGTATAATTTTAACATATGCATGAATGACTGCTTCTTAAGACAGGTTACGTTTTTCTGTACTGAATCAAATGATTTTTCCTAGCCAAGAAGCAATAACCACAGTGGGATCTCGTATTCTGCACGCCTTTCAGCCATTTGTGCGACTGTATAAACATTGTTAGCTGTAGAATGTCCTTTGTGAAAATCTGCCCATTCTTTTCTTATGCCTTCATAAAGAGTACCCTTGATTCATGTTTAAATTGTTCCCATAAAATAGTTATTGATCTTTTCTTGGCCTCCTTTTTCAGTAGTAACAACGTCTACAATTTTTCCCAAGCACTTGATATTCTCTCCTTCCAAGTATTTCCACAACTTATCCTTGAATACCCTCAAAATTATGTTGCTGTTAGCATAGCTCTGTGCTGTATACATGTATATATGTATATGTAATATACATAATATATATTTGATGGAATCCAGCTGTGCTTTCTGTCTTTGTTGTCTTTATTCTCATTGCTACTTCCTCATCTAGCGCCTCAAAACGACAGCATTAGAGCCTGATGGTGACTGATGAAGAAAATAATTTGCTATCAAAATCTGAAGAGACCTCTTTCATTTCTTTGTCATTCTTCTAAATTTATCGTTAAATATTCTTGGAATGATCTGTCTTAATTGGATCTATTCACCATGTTCTCTATAAGAGGCTTTTCCTTCCACCATTTTCATTGTTTTATGAAGTGCCACTTTTAATCTTGAGCCTTCCTTCTTTGATAGATTTTTTGAAGGAATTTATGTTTCAGACTAGTATTGTCTGTGGCTTCCATAACGCTCCACTTGGCAAATCGATCATGTGTTTGCTTTGTGAGACAGTTTTTAGACCCTTTGGAGTCTTCATTGTGACACCTGATTTACATTGGTGAAACTTCCTTAGAAAGCAATGATAACTTCTGTTGGTGTCTGTTCTTTTATTGGTGTCGTCATCTTATTTAAATAGGTCAATCTGGAATCATATATTCATTCTCATTTTCATTTTTTCTTCTAATTTGGTATTGATTTTGACATTTGCCCTAACAAGTTGATGGTCAGACTGTATACATAGACAGACGGCTTGAAAATAATTCCACTATTAGCACTCATTTCCTGTGAAAATATAGCAGATTTAATTTTTGTGTTCTTATTCTGTGTCTACTACGTCCAGTGCCTTACATTTGTGTTAGTAGTTAGGTAAATATTCATAAATGTGCCCCAAACTACAACTCTTAGCAATCTTTCCCACCCTTCCCACCCTTCCACCACAGTTACTGAAGACATGGAACGGAGTCATAAAGGATGGAGGAAGGTTTTGTACTTTGTTTTCTTTCGTGGTTCGTTCTGGACAAAGAAGTCGTCTAGGGTTCAGTCATCCTGGGTAATGAGTTTCTCCACACTTAACTAGACTGGTCCTTAAAAAGTATGTGCAGTCTGTTGTTGGGCCCGTCCATATTGAGCTTCATAAGTTTGCTGGGACCATCCAGAAAATGCATTTCGTGGGTATGTTTTTTGAGAACCCACAGTCATCTCCATGTCATGATGAGGTATCTCAGTAGGGCTTTTATGGATATTTGTAATGAGAAGAAATAGGTCATAGAGCAAAGAGAAGGCACGATATACTCATTAAAGTCCATTGCAAAGCTTAAAACCAAACAAAGAGTGGATTTCTGTGTTTACTAATAGGTAATGCTATAAAATTGATTTTATAAGAGGCATTATCACATTATTATTGTTTAAAGTACCTTTAATGTTTATTATTTAAGCAACTAGTACAAATAAGGACTCTAACAGCTGTTCTATTTAGCAAGAATTAATACTAGTTAAAATTACTCCCCTCTCCCTCCCCCCAAGAAATATATGTCATAGTTTCAGTTATAAGGAACAAATAAAAAAGTTTCACAGAAAATTTTCTTCCTCAAGACTTCCACTGACATGGGGTCCTTAGGTTAAGGGATCAAAGTGGTATCAGCCTTTGGTCGTGATTTGGAAGTGGATTGTTTTCAAACTAGTCTCGAGCTTAGGAATCTAAGAAAAGGAGGAAAAAGGTTTCTCTGTCTCTTGCTCAAGGCCAGGGAAGCCTGGTGCTTAAACTGAGGGGCTACTTCTGTTCTTTGAGTTGACCAGGACTTGACTTTTCACTGACTGCAGATATGACAGGAACCTAAGAGGTTTTGTTGAAGGAGGGCCTAAGGTCCTTAGGAAACCAATCATTTCTGTTTCTAATTAACTTTCTTAGTAATGAAGTTGCATTTGGTGTGCAGCTCTTATATTATCCAGAAAGATTTTCAGATTTATCTTGAATTTGTCATTTGTTAAAATATGTGCAGGAACTTATGAGCTGTATTCATTCTTTAACTGTAATTATATGTGTGTGTGTGTATACACATGCCCATATATATAAAATATGTATTTTAAAAGTCAGTTTTTCTTCAAAGCAAATAATTTTTTCAATGTTACATGGTTCAGAGGGAAACAGATTTTATGCATCCTGTGAATTAACTTAATAAAGTGACAGGTAAAATAAACCATCTTGAGAAAGATGCTTTGGTTTTACCACAAAACTAATGGCACATTTGCACTTTTCAGGGCGTGTAACTCAATTTTTACGGCCCTGGACCACTGTCACGAAGCCATAGAAATAACCAGTGATGATCATGTCATTCAGGTATGAAAAGGAGTGTTTATTTTTAAAAACATAGATGGGAAATGTGTCTGTACTTTGCCATGATATCTGAGATGAGTCCTTGACCTAAGGGGGAAAAATACTAAGCATGCAAAATTTTCTTTCTTGAACTGGGGTCAGGTCCAAGCTTTAGTTAACCATTAAATTCACATCACAACCAGCTGCTGATTAGTGTGAACATAATGAACCCCAATGAACAGTCACATGTATTCAACTTCACAAGTTCTAATTGTGTAAAATATAGTAACTTGTTCCAGCCTGGTGGAAAGATATAATGCTAATTTAAATAATGTACCCATTTCACAGAATTCATTATTCACACTAATCAAGACCTAATCGTAATTTCAGTTCCATTAATTGGGAGTCTGTAATCTTTAGGAAATAGTACAGAATTCTTTCTTTGCACTAGCTCCCGTGCTTAGGGGTTAACCGTATAAATAATGTTTTCAGAGGGAACACATTCACTCACCAACACTTGGCATGCTGGGGTTAGATCCTTGCTTGCGTTTACTAAAGCAGATTTCTGATGTGTTTGAATTATGCAGTTTGGTTTGATTTGTTTTGTGGTTTGTTTGGACCACCAATTTTATCGGTGATGGGGGAGTCACAGAGAAGAAATTTGCTTAAAACAGGCAACGTCCTGTCCCTCCTGGTCTCAGAGAGTTGTCTGACGCGCTGAGACATTAGCAGAGTCACAAAGCTGGTAAATATTGGAGGGAAGATTTTAACCCAGCTCTTCCTGACATGGTAGGCTGGTTGTCTATCTACTGTGCCTCCCACTTACAGTTGTTAAATATCTATAACCAAAAATTGCCCTTCTTTTAAAGTTATCTCCAATTTTAATTTTTCTGCTGATTGAAGTCACTGGATGGCAAAGTGGAGAGAATACTAGGCCTCGAAGCCAAGAAGATCTGAGTTCAAATCTCACCTCAGACACTTACTAGTTGTGTGACTCTGGGCAAGTCACTTAACCTTGATCTACCTCAGTTTCCTCAACTGTAAAGTGAGGTAATAACAGCACCTGCCTCCCAGGGTAGTGAGGATCAAATGAAACGATGTTTGTAAGGCACTTGGTATGTAGTAGGCACTTAATAAATGCTCATGTCCTGCCTTCCTAACTAAAACTGTCGTCTGCCCCAGTCACTTTTAAGTTGGTGAGATGTTACTGTCTGTGAGCAGTCTAGGCTGCTGGCAGTGGGAGAGGAGCACCCGTTGCTGAAAGCATAATTCTGATTCTAAGCTCAGGGACAGCGATAAATAAGACTGAGCAGCTACCTGTCAGGCAATTTCTGTCACATCGTCTTTCACACGCCACCAAGATCAACAACAGATGGCTGTTTTTAGAGCAGTGGCCTTAAATGCCACACTCCTAAGCAAAGGTTTGAAAAGGAACTCTCTTGGTTCCACTGTTCCCTGAAATGTCCTTCTCAGGCTCCCTGGATTGCCCACTTTCCACGTTCCTCCTCTTCACACCTTTTTGAAATCTCTAGGAAGTAAGGGGCTCTTTAGGCAGCGCTTACACTGTAAGCACATAAGAATGAATGGGAAAATTATGCAAAAAAAAGGAATCAGTCCAGACTTTACCAGTGGCAACTGAGTCAAAGATGGGAACAGAAAAATCACTGTTTGGTAAAGATGCAAGGCTTTTTAATTACTTCAATCACAACCTGTTGGATGATTCATTCCATAGTTGTGGCATTTCTTTTCTGAGTTCTTATCCATTAGAGACTATGGAGAATAGCAAAGAATGGTCTGGACTATTTCCTAATAAGATAACTTTTGGTTTTCCCCAAAATCTTGCAGTCCCTCGCAAAAGGTCTGTGTGGGTGTGAGGAGGGGGGCGATTCATGGTGTCAGTCCCTGACTTGGGAAGGAGGGATTGTAGTAGCAATTGGTCCAAGCTCTCCTTTGCTCTCAGAGTTATAAGCTGCTTACTGGAGGAGAAGTATTAATATGGCAGCCAACTTGAAAATTGGGTAGGTTTGCTCAGTTGGTAGATGACGATTGACCTGCTGATGACTTGTACGCGTTGTACCTCTTAGCAACATGGCAGTTCACAGTATAGCTAGCTCTAAACACAGCTTAACAGAAGTGAGAGCACATTGATTCCTCTTTCACTCCCTAACCTCTTCTGGAATTACCTGTCTCTACCAGTATGTCAACCCTGCCTTTGAAAGAATGATGGGCTATCACAAGGGAGAGCTCATCGGCAAAGAACTCACTGAATTGCCCAAAAGTGACCAAAACCGTGCAGATCTCCTGGACACCATCAACACATGCATCAAGAAGGGAAAGGTTAGTAAATGCTCTTTCCACTCCTTCCAGAAGGTTTCTGGAAGTCTCCATTTTTATGATTTTGTAATGAATTAAAACACCTACTTTCTTTGTACAAAATATCTCTTTGAGGTGTTTTTGGACCTCTTATATCATAGGCTGGGTTATTTCGTGCTTGTTAATCTCCATAGGATTAGTAGTTAATCTGTTTTTAAGGAAAAAATTCTTATTCACATATATATATATATATATATATATATATATATATATATATATATATATATATATCTCTACTGTTCCTGATTAATTGATTTGACTATCAGACAATCAGTGAACATGTATTAAGTGCTTGCCATGAGCCAAGCACTGTGCTAGGCACTGGAGATACAAACACCTTCAAAGAAAGAAATAGGTCCTACTCACAAGGAACTTAAATTCTAATGAGGAAGGCGATACAAGCATATATAGCATATATTGCATAAATATTAAGAGAACAAATACAGACTGTAAGCTGTAAATGTGAGGTGTTTGGGGAAGGAGGGGGGAACCCCCAGTTCAGGGAATCAGGAAAACCTCGAACTGCATCTTGAAGGAAGAGAAGGATTGTCTGGGGCAGAGGTCAGAGGGTGAAAATGAGGAGGGAAGCTCTGAGTCAAAGAAGAATTCCATATAGTGACTTGCTGTGTGTTTTCTTTATTCAGAGAAGTCTGTGTTCTCTTTATCTGTGTAACTGCATGCTCACATACACACACACACACACACACACACACAC
>CM053580.1:218535665-218585711 GCA_028627135.1 Pseudochirops cupreus | reverse complement strand
CACACACACACACACACACACACACACACACATTAAATAACATCAATAACAATTCACATTGTACCCCTTCACTCATTTGATTCTCCCTAGTAGAAATATCTTATTTCTCGATGCATTTGTTCCAACCATTTGTTTGGTCTAAACACGGATGATACTACATTTCAAGTTACAGGTCCATAGATTGAAAGGGAATTTGGAAGTTATCCAGTTCAACTTCCTTATTTTATTTTATAATTGAGGAAATTGAGTCCCAAAGAAGGTAATTGACTTTTCCAAGGTCATACAGAAAGTAAATTGCAAGACCAGAATTCAAACTGAGTTTTAACTAGGTCTGGTGTAGTGTTCTCTCCGATGCACCACATTGCTTGATCTGTTAACAGATTTGCCCTACAGCAAACTGTTTGATGACCTGGTTGCCAGATGTGCATCATGGCCAAAAGCCAGAACTACCTACCTGTTGCTGAATCATACAATTTTGAGAGTTCAGAGTGGCCCTCTAATCAACCCAGATGCGAGTCATTCACACTGTACCTTCCCTGGAGAGTGGTAAATTCCTTGAGTTTTTACAGAGTCCTTCTCCCCTCTGAAAGTTCATCCTGCTTTCTTAGCTGTTACTGATATTCCCAGCCATGAGGCGAAGTAGAGTGAGTATTCAGGGTATAGAAGGATCAGGCAAAAAAGAAGCTAAACTGACTTGGGGAATCCATCAGACAGGACTCGACCAGTTGGACCAGGAATGAGAAAGGTGGGAGACAAAAGTGAAAAGAACACACCAATTGCTAAACAGAGCCCAGCGACTTGTTTAAAACACATTAAAATGTGTATAGAACTATTACACTGTTCCTGCCATAGTCCCAAAGCAGGGTGTGAACCAGTTAGCTATAGTGAGAAGGCATCATGAGGAAAGAACATCCAGAAATCACTTCTTTTGTCCCAGCTATTCCTGTATTTGAGGCAATTAGATGGTACAGTGGATAGAACACGAAGCCTGGAATTAGGAAGATTCATCTTTGTGAATCATCTGCTAGCTGTGTGACCCTGGGCAAGTCATTTAACCTTGTTTGTCTCAGTTTCCTCACCTATAAAATGAGCTGGAGGAAATGGCAAATCACTCTGATATCTGTTCCAAGAAAATCCCAAAAGGAATTACAAAGAGCCAGACACAACTGAAAATGACTAAACAACAAACAGCAAAGTGTCTGTGATATCTAAAGAAGTTCTCAGAGTCTAAATATTCAAAGGATAGAGAATAGTGACCGCTCCTGCCCCTGCCCCCATCACTGCAAACTCTCCCCAATCTCTTAAAGGCTGTAACAGGAGGGAAGGCTCACTCCTGCCCCTGCCTCTTCTGAGGCTGAGGAAGGAATTCCATACATGCTCCTAGAGTGATCCTGGCAGAATCTTTCAACTTCCTGTGGAAATCCTTGTAGACTCCACAGTGTGAGGTTGAATGGGATTCCTTGCTTCCATCTCCCCCCACTCCCTCCCCCCCGCCCCCGTTCTTAATTCCCCCTTTTCCTCTCAGCCACAAAATAGTCATGGTGATCACAATACAATTGTTGGTAGTAAAGCACTTTGCCTAATGCCGCTCAGTACTCTTTACCCCTTGTTGGAGAAAGATATTTGAGAAACAGCCTCACGTTTCTTTACTGTCATATTTTTACACATGGGAGTCTTTTTCAGCCTTTTGAAATCAAGTTGCTTGGACTGTCTTAGAACAAATGATGAACAGTGACTGAGAAATGTTAATATTTCTCTTCACATAGGAATGGCAAGGGGTTTACTATGCCAGAAGAAAATCAGGAGACAGTGTTCAACAGCATGTGAAGATCACACCAGTGATTGGCCAGGGAGGGTGAGAAATTACTTTTGAACTTTTATAGCAAATGACAAAGACCAAGATGCAGTTAAATGTATTGTTTTTCCTTTGGCAAGTGTTAGTTACCATTACAGATTCACGAATACATCAACATCTCTATTTAGGGCATGGGTGCCAAAATAGACTGTTCATATGGACTGTTTGTGCCAGATCTGTGGTAGAGCCTTCCAAACTCATACTGGTTTGACCAGCCATAGTTGGACACACTGGACCTTGATGCCAACAGAGTGATGTCATTTGGTCCTCTTCAGGAGTGAAAGACAACCACCACCACCACCAAGATAAGGCCACCTAAAAAAAAGATTCAAGGCAAACCTATTCCTCCCCCTTCCCACCCACAATGTCTTTCACAATACTACATCATGTCACTCGTATGTGTCTTTCAGGCTCCCAGCCTCCTGGGATGGCCTTTGCCATCTCTCCTTAAGGGACTGCCAGACCCTCTGCAGTATGTGAGGTTGTTCCCCTCCAGGGCTTCATATCATCCCCCTCCTCTTTCTATCTCTGAGAGGAGAGTGTAGCAGCTCTCAGCTGCTCGGCTGACAGAGGTAAAGAAGAATAGAGAGGTCATTTGATTGAGGAAGAAAAACATGTTAACCTGGAGCTGGTGAGATCCAGTTTCATTTAATCTCTGATCTTAAAGAGGCGTACAATTGTTTTATGTCACCACAAGGGAAGGTAAACGTACAATTTGATTTCCTCCCCCATGTGAACTTTGTGAGAAAATATACTGGGCCAAACAGGATACAGTGCTATTTAATCACTTACAATAAATTACTGATTAGGCTTTGTAGTTAACCGGAAGTGTCAATACCATTTTAATAGCATATGGCAGGATGTGTACATAAGAGAGACGTAGAATTGTTCAGAATTCTTCAGGGGGAAAAAAGGCAGGGATGATGTTGGCCACCCAGGAATGGGAGGAGGATGTAGAGATTCATCTCTGAGGAGTACCCCTTGCTTGGCCAGGACTTATGTTATTTAAAGAACTACACATCCAGCATAATGAGCCAATTCAATAAATAACAGACAGTTATTGTGTGCAGAACCCTGGGTTAGGCTCTGGGGGATGGGAGATAGAAGGTTACAGTAAAACAACGCTTCAGATTGCTTTTGTGCTTCCTCAGAATAATCCTGAGTTCAGGCACTGTCATCTCAGTTTTACAGGTGAGGAAACCAAGGCCATAAGAAGCTTGCCATTTATAGCTAGAAAGAATCTGAATTGGGATTTGAAATCATCTCCCGACCCCAAGCCCAGTCAGTATTCTATCAGCTATGCTATGATGCCCCAGCTCCTGTAAGACCTATAACCGAGACCAGGGCTGGGGAACTTGCAGCCTCGAGGCCAGGGACGGGGTGAAAATGCTTCCACTTCAAATTGTACTTATTATTCAGTGTGGATACTGAGCCAGCCCAGACACCATTGCAGACTGCCGTATGCTGGGTGTTGTACTTTTTTCCTGTAGCATCATTCCAGCCAATACGATCATTCATAAGCAAACTGGCAGAGGCTTAGGTACTCACCGGTAAGAGCCTACTCATCACCTCCTGAGGTGCCCTTTCAGCAGCTTACTGTCAGATGCCATGTGCCTGCCAATTTTGCCTAATCCCCTCTTACTTTTATCATCCTTAGGCCCAGTCTACTTAGAAAACCAAAGTAAGGAACCTATTGTTTCCAACCTGAATCATCTAGGTAACCAAACAAAACCGACATTTCTTTAAGAGCAGTCTTTCTGAGGATCCCGATCTGTGCGTCTGTATAACAAGCAAAAGGAAAACAGTGCGTTCTCCATGCTTTGCACGGGATCCCATCATCTCAACCGTTTTTATTGTCCTCGAGTTGTGTTTTGGTTTTCTTTTTCCAGTCATGGGCAACAGGACATTTTGTTTAAAGCCCACATTTGGTGCACATTGACTAAGTAAATAATTCTAAGCTCTTCTGTTCTCATTATTTTCCCCTCTAGAAAAAATTAAACCAATGAAGGAATCATAAAACTTTGAGTCCGTAAAAATAATTTAGTGAAATTGTTCTTACAAATATGATAATGACCAGTCACTGTGAGTGTTTTTCAAGCAGTTGTGATAACCGTTGCTGAGATACTCACACACTCTCGTGTATCTCCCTTATGATTACAAACATTTATGAAGTGATTGACTAGAATTAGAGCTGTAGTCCATGACCTTGAAGAAGAGTTTTTCCTCTGTGTGAAACTCCTTGGCCCATATGGGGATTGAACTGCAAATGTTGGCTTTATTAGCATTATGCCAACTAGTAATTTTTCGCATGAAAACCATGAGAAGAGTTAAAGACCAGGACAATAGGACGATTGAGTTTTCCCTGGCTAGACCCTTAAGTCTCATGGTTTATCCAAATATCTTAAAATGACGACTGCAACGGAGCAGAATTCAAATCACATATGTGTAGAAGGATGACTAACACAAGAACTGTCATTGTTCTCACTGAAGTCTTCAGTCACTGGGGGAGGAAGCTATTGGGGAACACTTTCTAGTTCTGGGGTATACACATGAAGACACATGTTTCTGCATGCATATGTGGACTGACATGCTTTATACATGAAAAATAATATCTAGGATGCTTTTATAAAATAGTTTTGATTTTTTTAATTTTAAAATCAGCTTCAAATCACCTCTGGGGTTATGTCTTAAGAAAGAGCTTGCTAATGGATTTAGCATGCTGGTTTGTTGTGCTCTCTCTTCTCTGACTTACTAATTGCTGATTATTTATGTTATTAGGAAAATTAGACATTTTGTGTCCCTCAAGAAACTGTGTTGTACTTCCGACAGCAATAAACAGGTACTGTATTCCATCTGCTCCACCTCTCATGGCACCCCTGTCATGCGTTAGCTTCTCATGGATTTTTTCTTGTCATGTCTTTGGATTTTGCTCTTTATTAGTCAACTAAAAAATTTCATACAGAAAATCCAGCCCTTCTGACAAAATATTGCTACAGAAAATAGTCCTTCATTGCAGCAATCAAAACCTGAGTTGTAAATAGAGTGATATTCATTCAAAAAAGTGATTGCTGGATTGTTTAACCAGATTTGCATATTAGGACCTCAAATTTCCAAGCTCATTATTTTCTCAGACTGATAGTACAATAAGTGAAATTAATGAGATTGTGGCTGTACTACTACCCAAAGCAATTCTTAATCAGTTCCTTTCTCCTGATAAAGAGCAGTATCCCTTTCTTAGCTCACGTGATCTTTTGGGGTTTGTTTTTTTTTTTTTGCTTTTTGGAGGGGGGAAGGCAGGGCAATTGGGGGTTAAGTGACTTGCCCAAAGTCACACAGCTAGTAAGTGTTAAGTGTCTGAGTTCAGATTTGAATTCAGGTCCTTCTGACTCCAGGGCCTGTGCTCTATTCACTGTGCCACATAGCTGCCCCACTCACGTGATCATTTGAGAAATTTCTCTCCCTCTTCAACTCTTATATCAGAAACATGAAACCACCACAAATCTCCATATCTTTAAGTTTCTAAAATTGAAAAGTTTCCTTTAAAAAAAATTGAATGGTTTAAAAAATAAATTCGTATATTAAGAAAAAAATTTAAAGTAGTTATGCTGATGGTCTTCCCTAAAGTCCTACTTTAGTGGCTCATCATGGTTTAGAGATCCTTGGGATTATGTCAGCAAAGGTCCTGCCAAGCTGTCGTCTGAGGACCAACCTGAGGAGTTTGTAGAGCCCTCGGCACCAGGCTGACTTCACAGAGATGAGTTTTTCAACATACTAACGTTTGAAGACCATGTCCTAGGTCACGGAACGGTTGTAATCTCCACTGGTGGCGGGTGTAGCCACTGTGATGAAATCACAAATCATTAAAGTAATGGTAACAACAAGGTCTTAGCCCCAATTTGGTCACTTTCCTATCTCTTGCTTGTGTTTCTTTGTTTTGGTGCCTGTTTAAGTGTATTTATTAAGAAGTGTCCAATCCACGTAGTAAGTAGTGGCGCAGTGTGTGGGGCGTGTGTTTTCTGGCCTTTGCCCTCTTGCAGAGCACGCGTTGCTGTTGTCCTTACAAACCGAAGGGTGGCCTTCAGGCTTTTTTGGAATGCTTGGTGAAACGGTGTCTACTCCAAGTAGGAAATAAACATAAATCGTTATGAAGCAGAATTAGACGATTGATTGAAACTGTCGGTCAAATATACTGAGATTTGTGTGTATTTGTGCTATGAGTTTCATTTAGTCAATTGTTAATTCTTTAAATGTTGTGTTGGGGGTGGTTGGTGGCCCAGTGAAAAGAGCATGGGCCCTGGAGTCAGGAGGACCTGAGTTCAAATGCAACCTCAGACACTTATTACTTAGTAGCCATGTGACTTTGGGCAAGTCACTTAAACCTAATTGCCCTGCCTTCCCCTCTGAAAAAAGAAAAAATAAAATAAAATAAAAATTAGATGTTGTAGTGGTAAGGTTGAAATGATTACTCTGATCTTATCCTCAAGTTAGTTTCATTGATATGTTCTGATTTAAACTGTAACTTCCCACACAAAGGAAATTTGCCGTTGTAACTAGAGAATTCAAGGCAAAAAGGTCACTTTGGGTCCTGCCACATTCTTTTTGGTTTTATCAGTTTTTATCAGATGACTAAATCTCCACTTATGTATTATGCAGTACAGGTAATTATTTTATAAGGCAGCTAATGTGGTTCAGTGAATGGAGTGGGGGCCTGGAGTCAGGAAAACCTTTGTTCAGATCTGGCCTCAGATACTCACTAACTCTGTGACCCTGGGCAAGTCACTTAACTTCTGTTTGCCTTAATCCACTGGAGAAGGAAATGGTAAACCACTCTAGTATCTTTGCTAAGAAAACCCCAAATAAGATCATATGTTACAGTGAGGATTCCTCTTGTGCATGTGTTGGACTAAGGAGTCACTGTGGTCTATTCTTATCCTTAAATTCTGTGTTTCTTTGGTTTTGTTATCAAACTGCTTTCTTTGTATTAGGGCCTCTTCTTCTCATGTGCTTTTCAATCTCCTTGCAGTCATGGAAGTCTAGTTCTCCCAGGAAGGGAATTCATCCATTTTTTCAGCACCAGACACATCTTCTCTCATGTCCTCCAACACACTGGGTTGGAGGAGTAGTAGGTGTCAATTGGGATAATATATGTAAGATACTTTACAGACTTTACATCATTATGTAAATATCAGTTATCACCATCATCATTGCCACTTCTAGCCTCTCCCCCTGCTGGCATTCTGAAAATGATTCATTTTCTCCCTTCAAAATCTTAATGGCAGAGTTGACCAGTTCAACCAGTCACCACTCAGCCCTTTCCACATCCAAGTCCCATGTGTCTATCCCACCCCCACAACTCACTTTCTTCCCTTCTATTTGCCTACTGATAAATGCCAGTATAGAAAGTCACAAGTTTACTGAATGAGTCTGCCACAAATGCATGCCGTCTAATCTTGACTGGCCTTTCATCTGCAGGTCAGTCCTTTGATTCTGTATTATGCTTTCCACATTGGTCAGTTAGCCAACAAGCATTTACTAAGCACCAACTGCACCAGACACATAAGTGCTGGACAGTGGAGGAAGGTAAAAGGCAGTCCTCTGTCTCCAGAAGCCCACAGTCCAGCGAGGGGGACAACATGAAAATGACTACATGTAAACAATACATGGACAGGGTAAATTCATGACGATCCATAGAAGGCAGGCTAGGATTAAGGGAATGAAGAGGACTTCTTAAAAAGGTGGGATTATAACTCAATCTGGAAGGAGACCAGGTAAATAATAGTGGAGAAGAGAGGAGAGAGAGTATCCCAGGCACGGGGCCAGCCAGTAAAAAGGCCCAGCGTTGGGAAGGGGGGTATCCTGTGTAAAGAACAGCAGGATTCTTGTGTCCCTGGACCACAGAATGTGGGAGAAATTAAGAAGACTGGAATAGCAGGAGGGGGCCAGACTGTGAAGCCTTCTGAATGACAGGGTGGTTTCTATTTGATCCTGGAGTGACAGGGATAGCTAGATCCAGTGAGTGAAGTGTGAGGGTGGGGAAAACGTGCTTATGTTTGCAGGCAGTAGACAGATAGAGATCAAAGGTTACTACGAGGAGGCGATCTGCTGAAGAAGACACAATGTAGGAAGATCACTTGCTTAAGGAAAGAACGGCCAAAAGAATGAGGAAACTGTCCTTTGATGTGCTAAATTGCCCAATTACTTCTTCCCTCCCATTTCCCAACTCTTACTTAGTTGGAAACTTGAGACCATTTGAAGTTGAAAGGACCATAAATGGAGAATTATCAAGCAGTCAGAAATGATTTACCAAGTACTCTGGGGGCCCCAGGTCCCCATGCTACACTATGAGTAAAGACAGGCAAGAACATCTTCCCTGCCCTCCAGGAGTTCACATTCTCTTGGGGGAGAAAAGGCACAAATAACTATGGAGGCGAATACGACTGAGCCAATAGAGAGCTAAACGTAAGGTCAGGGAAGCCTAAATTTGAATCTGGCCATTAACATCATCAGGTGTGACCTCTCTGGGCCACAGAGTTTTTATAAGTTTCCTCACTTATAAAATGGGGACGATTATAATAATACTTACGCCTTTCAGGGTTGTTGTCGGCACCAAATGAGGTCATATTTGTAAAGTGCTATGTAAATGTAAATCATTGTGATTATTATTTCATATGATATATGGAGTGTAATTTCGGGGGGGAAGGCACTAGCAACTGGGGGCCCCAAAAAAGGTCTCTTGTAGGAGGTGAATCTGTTTAAGGTTTGAAGGAAGCTAGGGAACCTGGGAGGCAAAGATAGGGAAAGAGAACATTCTAGGAAGGGTTACAGATAGGACTAGGGAGGGTTACAGAGAGGTCAAAAGTTCAGTGTCCAGAGATGAAAGGACAGCAAGTAATCAGGGCAGCTGGACCACATAGAGTCTGAAAGCTTAAAAGACTAGAAGGGAGTCTAGGTCAAGCAGAAGACTTTATATTTTAACCTTGGGGTAGTAGGGAGCCACTACAGTTATTTGACTGGGGAGGAGAGGGAAGCAAAGAAGTAAAATATACTAAGACCTGTGCTGTAGAAAAATGAACCATGTAGGCAAAAGCTCATGAAATCCATGTGTGGAACCCAAATAAAGCACCTACTGAAAAGATCACGTCTGGTTTCAGTAGGTACTATGGAAAACGTTTAGATGAATAAGATGTGGATCTCTTCCTTTAAAGAGCTTACTGTGTAGCTCAGTGGTTCTCGACCTGTGGGTTGCGATGTCTTTCGGGGTCAAACGACCCTTTCACAGGGGTTGTCTAAGACCATTGGAAAACACATATTTCCAATGGTCTTAGGAACTGAGACACGGCTCCTCTATCCATCTCCAGGTGGGTCCGCCCACATGCAGATACACCCACATACGAGTATTAAAGGGTCGCGGCACTAGGAAGGTTGAGAACCACTGCTCTAGCCAAAGCAGAGGAGAGGTTTTTATTTTGTGTATCTTCTTGACATGGTCCCCTACTATCTCCTTCTACAGCAAACTTTTGTTATATGTGAGAGCTAGCATGTTTTGAATGTGAGCTATGTAACTGTTCACTCAGATAGAGGAAGCCATTCTCCATATAAGGCTAACCCAGAGGCTAACTTATCCCCATGACTTCCAAGTACACAAAGCCAGATGTCATCCACAGAGATCCCAATTCATAAATATGGTTTGTAAATAGAAAAGCTCGTATTTCACTCTCCTAAAGGCAAAAGACACCCCAAATAACCTAACAGTGACTAACTAACGCTACAGCCAGCTGTTCTGAAATTGAGTAGGGGGCTTGGCAGCAAGGTAACATGGAAATTCTAGAAGGTGTCCAGAGGTGTCTGATCCTTACACTCCAGAAAGGAAGACTGGAAACCAGAGATGTGCAAGTTTTCCCTGATTGACTGAGCAATACCCACAGGTCGCACACTTCCCAATGATACAGTCCTGGAAAGCTAAAGGGAAAGGGAGAAAACCATCCCCATCCATCTTTTCATTTCTTTCCATTTTCTTTTTTTCTTCTACAACTTGAATCCTATCACTCTGTCTTTTTCTTCTGCCCTGCCACCATTTATGTAACATTTCCTGGAATACCAGCTGTGCACTTGTGTTCTACCAAACATGGAGAAAAGAAAATTATTTGTGATGGGATTTGGAGCTAACCTAGTCAGACAAAACAAGTGAAGTATGTTAAACACTGAAGAAAGTTGGGAAACCTTGCCGTGACTTGGGGGATCTCTTTTGTCTGTTTGTTTGTCTCTCTTTGACAACTCACTCTTAGTTTCTCTGTTCAAGACAAGGAGAATGTGGGTAAAAGAGAAGAGAAAATGGGTCTGATGTCACACAGAGGCTTCTTCATAGAAGCAGCCTTTGAGGAAGAGGGAGAAGGGACACTTACTTTGGAGGGTTTGTCCAGGTCCTCACTATTTTGAGATACTGCCATTTAAATCAAGGGTAAGAGCAAAGTGCAGCAAGTTATGGGAAGATGAAAACTGAGCTGGACAGAAGAAGTAAAAATGGGCCGGGAGAGAAAATGGAAGCATTTGGGCTGGCCCTCCAGAAGGCACTTATTCTTACCATGGCAGAAGCTCCTTATTTGGTGCATAAACTCTGTTGGGCCTCTACGTTATATACCACTTTAAACATTGGCTCAAGTTACTGGATGGCACCTATCATCTCTGGTAGTCGCAAAGTCAATCAACGGGTGTTTATTAAGCACCTACCACACTGCCAGGCAATGTGCTGCGTCCTGGAAATACAATTGTCCTGCTCTCAAGGAATTCAGTCTATAGAGAGAGACAACATGAAGACAACTGTGTGCAAACAAGATATCTATGGAATAAATTGGAGATAGTCAATGGAGGGAAGACATTAATGTTAAGGAAAGGCTTCTTGTAGAAGATAGGATTTTTTAAAACTTTTTTTGTGTGTTTTTTGGAGGAGGGAAGGCAGGACAATAGAGGTTAAGTGACTTGCCCAAGGTCACACAGCTAGTAAGTGTTAAGTGTTTGAGGTCATATTTGAATTCAGGTCCTCCTGACTCCAGGGCTGGTGCTCTATTCACTGCCTTACCTAGCTGCCCCAAAGATGGAATTTTTAGATAGGAATTAAAGGGAGCCAGGAGGCCAAGATGAGTTAGAAGAGAATTCCAGGTACAGTTGACAGCCTGTGAAAATGCCCAGAGTTAGGAAAGAGAGAATTCAAGGAGCATCAAGGAGGCCAATGAGGATGAGGGGTAGGGAAGAGATTAAGGTGTAAGAAAATTAGGAAGTTAGGAAGGGGCTTCATGAAGAGCTTTGAATGTCAACAGAATATTTTATATTTAGTCTTGGAGTTGATAGGGAGCCACTGTAGTTTATTTAATGGAGAGGTGACGTGGTCAGACCTATGCAATAGGAAGAACAATATGACAACTGAGTGGAGGATGGATTGTAGTAGGGGAAGACTTAGGGCAGGGAAACCATGCAGCAGTTTATTGCAATAGTCCAAGCGTGAGGGGATAGAGATTTGCGCCAGGATGGCATTATTGTCAGATGAGAGAAGGGGGTAGAGTACGAGAGATATTGAAAAGGTGAAATTGACAGGAACCTCAGACTGGGCATGGAGGGCTCCTTGTAAAATCAGGCTCCTCTCAAAGGCTCTCTGGTACAGTGGATATTTCACCCAGTAAACATGTATGAGGCTCTAGGCTAGGAAAAGCACACGTGTAAATAAGGCTGTTCCTGTCCTGGATAAGCTTATACTCTGATAGGGAGATTATACATGTACCTAGATAAAGAGAATGGAAATTCCAAGTGAGAACATGACTGATACAGACGTTTAATATGATTGTGCATGTGTAGCCTCTGTCTGATTGCTTACTGTTTGGGGAAGGGGAGGGAGGTAGGAGGGAAAGAGAAAAGAAAATGGAACTCAAAATCATATAAAAATGAATGTTGAAAACTGTCTTTACATGTAATTAGAAAAAATAAAATGCTTTTAAAACAGTAAAAGAAAATTTAAAAAGAAACTTCCAGGTAAGGACAGGAACTTTCAATTGAGTGCTTCAGGACTGGAGGTGTGAGCGTAGAAGTACAAGCAGCTGCCAAAGAAGGCAGGAAGGTGAGTGGATTCGAAAAGAATTTTTGAAATTCAGGAGAGGAGACGTACACAGAAATTCCTGTAGTCTGCTGGAGAAATAAATAGGCCAAGCGAGGGGCACAGGAAATCTTGACTTTGTCTTTGGAGGCAGATTATTGCAAACTGTAAACAATGCTCGTAAACTTTTATCGTGCTGATAATGTCCTCGCCGCGCTGCAGAGTACACTCCCAGACTGAGTCCCTTCAGTCACATACCACGTATAATCCAGTTCGTTCCATCAGCCTGTCCAGAGGACATGCCGTAAACTCTCTGTGTCTCCCTAGGGGAGCTGGCAGACCTCCAACACAATGCTGAGAGTAGACAGAAAAAGGGGACTGGATGCTTTCCCAGTGCCACCTCTCTTTTTCCAAGGCTTTAAATAGGGCATCTTTACCACCCAAATTAGCTGGTGCTCTGGCAAGAGTGGAACTGGAAAGCATGAATATCCTAAATTGCTGACATCATCTTAACAGACCTAAAGAAGCACTCAGATTTTGTGATAATAAAGCCTTTCACTACCCCTTCAAGAAGCTTTGAGGGTTTTTTTTTTCCTTTCTTCTTGTAGAAAGACATTGGAATGGGATTTGGTGCTCATACAGAATTAGAGCAGTGTTGCCTAGGGGAAATACTGGTGATGCATCTTTCTGGTAACTAGTGGTCCTGCCCCACAAATCTGGCCATAGTTTTGCTTCCTAGGACATACTTTAAAGCAATACAGAGTGCAGGCCACTGCAGAAAATATCCCTTTTTCTTCTTAAGAAAGCCTCTTTACACAAAGTTTCCAAAGTTATGGGCAAGTGAGCAGTTTGTCTTTAGTGCACCCTTTCTCAGTGATGCTCCTTCTCCATTGGCCTCGGCACCCCTGCTTTCCTTCGTCTCCCCTCCCTATTAACATCTCTTTTCAGAAAAGGATATAACAAGTACGTATGTTTGTCGGAGAGGATCTGACAAACTCATTCACGTTGAAATGTTGACTGGTGATGAACCACCGTAGGTTTTGAGATGGAGAGGATCTTAGAGGCCCCCTAGAGAGAAAACATAAATGGAGAGATGGATAGGTTGATAGATGTAAGGCTAGAAAGAGCATTTATTAAGGGCTTACAATATCCCAGGCACAGAGCTAAGTACTGGGGATACAGATAAAAGCAAGCAAAATGGATTTGCCCTCATGGAGTTTACATTCTAATGGGGAGAAACATCACACACAGGGTGTGTGGAAGGGGAATAAAGGTGGGAAATAGCTTGGAGGCTTAGTTCTGAATAAGATAAGGCAAAAGCTCATGCATTAGAGCTGAAAACCCAATAAGTAGCATCCCATTTGTGGTGGGAGGGAGATGAGAAGGATGGATAAACGTGAAGAAGAGGGCCAAGAAGTGGCTTGAGGTCTGGTGCTGGGCAAGACATGGGAAAAGGTCGCTCACTTATCAGAGTCCTGCAGGGACCGTGGGACAGTAGAGGGAAGAAGATAATGGGCAACATGTAAGTAGCATAGAAGGAGACTACCTAGCCCCAACACTGCCACCACCTCATTTTAGAGATAAGTGACTTGACCAAGGTTGTCTTCACAGAGGTGTTTGCATTTTAATAAGACCTTTGACTGGACGATTGAATGTCTAATTGTATAATATCTGATGTCTTTGAATCACTTGGGGCAGGAGGTATTTGCAAGATAAGGGAGATGGTCTGGACTCTTCAGATCATGTTGCCTATTTATAAGCCCAGCTTTGCTCAGGTTTTTAGGATGATCAAAATAAACAAGGAAGGTGGTAAGGGTGTGAATTCTAGGGGCCCCGCACAATAGAAATTTTCTAAAGTATGAAGAATCTTTGGGACCAAATGGAAAAACACCTTCTTTATCCAAGGGGTCAGAGACCAAAGCAGGATCTGCCTCCTCTAAAAACTGTTACAGGCAGACACAAGGAGGAGTTCTTAACCTTTTTTCTGCCCTGGACCCTGTTAACAATCTGTTGAAGCCTGTAAACCCCTTCTTAGAATAATGTTTTAAAATGAATGAAGTAAAATACATAGGATTGCTAGGAAACCAATTATATGGAAATACAGTTTATAAAAATATTTTTAAAAATAAGTTCATAGACCTCAGATTAAGAACCCTTGTAAAGTCCTATAAAGGATGCTTGACAGAGGGTGAATATAACACTTAAAAAGAAGAATGGGAAGATTTTGAGGAGGTATTGAGATTTCTATGAGACCTGGAAATGATGCCATCCCAAATTTAGCTTAGATTAGATGTGTGAAGATCTTGTTCAGCATGTACTCCGGTAGGTCCTAAAAGGTATCATGGGGGAAAGGAAGCACAGATTAAGGCCCCCTGTAATCTCTGTCAAGCGGCTACACTATAGGTAAGTTTAGATCAGCAAATTTCTTTGTAAATCCACCTCCTTCGCTTCTCTATGTCACTTTCTTGTTTGTTTGTTTTTCTTAGTTTCTGAGTAGAAACTCATTTTGAAAAATTCCAAACTTGCCAAAGCTAAGGAGAAGTGTGATTCTCCCCGCCTCAGACTTTAATACATTGGGGAGATCAGTATATACTTAGAGGAGAAATATGGTGGTAGATTCCAGAATCCAGAGAACTAGACCAGGGGATCAAAGCAGATGAGTTTGTAGGAACTCAGGACTGAATGGATCGTTGGTGACTCACTTCAACCGTCTCATCACAAAATGGTGGCATGGGACATTTGGGAAGCTTCCCAGGGATTTCAGGATAATTGTGTTAGAGTCACAAGAAGTAGTTACCTTAGGAAATTAGGAAATGCAGTCTATTTAGAACGAACTCTCATGTTCTATTTTAACTGTTTTATAAGCAAGATGAAGATCAGAGAGGAGCTGTGAGGTGGTTTTCTGCTTCCTACCACAATTATAATTCCCTGACACCAAAATATTAAGAGAAGAAAAAGAAGAATTGGAAATGGAGGTGAATTTGTACCAGTGAAATCCTATTATAATACAGATATTTGGAAATTATGTCCATTTCATTCCAGCATCAAGTTTCTTGTATACTGAAAGCGTTCATGTAACATGTAGGAAAATATACAGTAATAGAATACTTTACAACAATGTCTAAGAAGAGGTCTTGTTTGAGGATATATGTCTACTTATTCACCCTGCTGTGAGGGGAATGTATTGAGTTTGGAAAAGAAAAGGATATAGCCTCCTTTTGTTGATCATCTAATTATTCAGATCTTCTATGATCCATAGCCACGGCTTTGTCCTAGACAAAATTTGAAGTAGGCAAAAGTCATATTCAGTGATCTTCCTATCCCACCATAAGGGAGATAGTGTAGTACAATGAAAAAATACTGGTTCTAGAGTCAGATGAACTGAGTTCAGATCTCATCTCTGAAACATTACCTGTGTTACTCAGACAAATCATTTTACTAGCCTAAGGTACACTGTCCCTTTAAGTTCACTGCTTTATATCACTTAAAATTATGTGAAGAACAGTAACAATGAGTCACTGTCTTTACCTTTATCCATTTCCCCTTTATCCAAATCAACAGCTTTTCTTAATAAGTCAGGTTGGAGTAACTAGAGTTATATGGAGTAAATTTTTGTTTTTATCCCAATTTTTTGAGTCAATTTTGACTTTAACAGTTAACTAATTGATATTATGGTGACTTAATTTAAAAGTCTCTGGAATTTGTCAGTTTCACAGAGTCCCAATAATATGGGGCATAACACCCATTTAGTCCAACCTGCACTTCAACAAGAAGGTCATGGAGCATTTGCTTTGAGATCTCTAGTGAGAGGGAACTCACTGCCTCCCAAGGCAGCTTATCACACTGTTTGGCAGCTTTTTTTAAGGAAGCTTTACCTTAGGTCACATTTAAGTTTGCTTTTCTGTAATTTATACCCATGGCTCCTAAAAATCCACTGAACTGCACTAGGTCCTGATTCATGCAAATAATAAATCCAGTGGAGTGGTTCCCATGTATTTGAATTTGCACTGTTTGAAGTTATGATTATTTAAATGTGGTCATTTATTCCAGACCAGAGGAAATATGTAGTATGAATTCAAATAATGCTACCACTTAACAGGATTTATCATTTGCACTAATTGGGACCTAGCTACAATCAAATCCTTCTTCCACTTGACCACCATTCAAGTATTTAAAGATTGTGATTATGTCCCTTCTAAGTCTGTTCTTCTCTAAGTTAAATATCCCCAGTTTTTCCAACCACTCATCATATGGTGTGATCGCATGTCCTTCACCCTCCTGGTTGTTGTCCTTTGGCTACTCCCTGGTTTCTAGGGAACTTCCTAAAATGTGGTTCTAACTATTGAACACAATTCAACCCAACCATAGCAGACGCTGAGAAACTGGTCTAAGCTTCAGTCTCTGCAATATTCTCCAGAGGAAAGGTTTTTAACCTTTTTGTGTATCATGGAACCCTTTGGTAGTCTGGTGAAGTTTAGCCATCTTGGTTAGAGGCTAATGGAAACAGCAATGTAATTGTTTTCTCTTCCAAGTTAATGGTGGTTGTCTGTTATTTGGCCATTTCTGTAATGCCCAACTTTTCATAACATTCTTTGGGGTTTTCTTGGTAAAGATACTGGAGTAGTTTGCCATTTCCTTCTCCAGCTCGTTTTATGGAAGAGGAAACTGAGGCAAACAGGGTTACTCACCCAGGGTCACACAGCTAGTAAGTGTCTGAGGCTTGCTTTGAACTCCAGTCTTCCTGAATCCAGCCTTGGCTCTAATCACTGAACCACATAGTTGTTCTCATCAATGATTCACGTTATTGGGTCCGCTGACATGTAAGAACCCTTGCTCTGGCACATAAACAGAAGTCATTTCCATACTGGTCTTTTTGTTTATGTCATGGTGAATACTGCTAGAAGAGATGACAAGATTTCCCATGAAAATACTATTTCTTATGCCCTTGGATGCATGATGTAACCAGGGCTTTTCTTTGCCTCTCTGGTGACTTCTTATGAGTCATTCTTCCATTCAGCTGCAACAGCTTTATGTTTTTAGGTCTCAGTTGTCGTGAGGATGACAACAGTGATGTCATTCAGGCCTTCTGGTGACATATCAATTCACAAGTTAATGGAGTGACAATAGGTCAGGTCGGAGTTACTGTACCTGCATAGAGTGGAGTTTCAGATTTACCCTTACGAAATTTTGAGTTGGTTTTGACTTTTATTCTAACTAGTTGATGTTAAGGTTGACATTAAAGTTGATATTAACTCATTGGTTAAAATAATGTTTGTAGATAGTTTAAAAGTTGCCTGATAGTTAGCACTCTCTACCCTGTTTCCCATCCCTCTGCCACTATCAACACAGAATCAGAAGGGAACTGCTCAGGACCAAGCGCCATTTTGGATTTTGTTAGTTTCATGGTCACCATGACCAATTCATTACTTTCTGAGCAGCCTGTTTATACTTAACTAGCTTAGTCTTCAGAGAGAAAATACAGTCTGTCATTGGGACCTAACTCAAAGCTTTTCTCACTGATTAAAACCAGTCAGAGTTTGTGTTTCACATCCACAGTGTAAATAGCAGTTGTTTGTTCTGGCTAGAAACACTGAGGCTCTTCCCTTCCAAGACTGACTTTTGTTTGTTTGGGTTTTTTTGAGTAAGGTAAAAGAGGTCATTTTTTTGCCTGATTTCTTATCAAGCCTTAATCACTGAATGGATATTACCTTAGACAAACTGAGACCTGGGAAAGACCTTAACTTAAAAAGGCCAGGGTCTCCCACTGCATCCAGGGCCATCTCCAGTCATCCCGATCTGTATCTGGCCACCGGACCCAGATGATTCTGGAGGAGAGAGTAAGGCCGGTGACTCTGCACAGCCCTCCTTCACTTAAATCCAGTTCACTTGCAAGTTATGGCATCACCTTCCTGAAGTCATGGTTCTCTTTGAGACAGAAAGACCACCAACAATAACAGTTACCACTACACCAGGAGAGAGTATTGAAACAGGACTTGTTCCTACTCTCTATCAGTGGCATTGTAGGTATCACTGAATACCTCTGGGAAAGAGATGGCAGAGTAGGTTTCTTTCATCCTGTGGATAAAGTTGTTTTGTGGGGGAATGGCAGGGGGATCTGCTTTTCCACATTTTGCATCCAATTGTAGACTTCTAAATCCAAAGCAGTCCCCCAAGTTAAGATCTTCTTGAGTGGAGATCCAGGAAGTCCCCACCAACTCTTTGCACTTACAAGGATGCTGTGCCACTAAGGACATTTGGTAGAGGGAACAGATGGAGTTGTTCTTGGAGTCCCTGACACCTAGTACAGAGTATCTTAGCCAGTTATTGCTCAGTATATAGTAATGACTATTCTATAAGTATCTGAGGATTTCTTTTATTTAGCTGACAGGTGGGGAGAGGATTCAGGAATGAACAGACTACATTCTTCTTTTTAATAACGAATTAAAGGCAATGGATTTGGAATCAGGAAGACCTGGATTCAAATCCCACCTGAGACACTAAAATTTACTGACTGTATGATTGAGGTCAAGTCACAACCTCTGTGTACTTCAGTTTCCTTCTGTGTAAAATGAGGGATTGGATTTGAGGACCTCTAAGGTTTCTTCTGCCAACTTTATATCTGTGACTTCTTTTTATTTTTATTTTTTTATTTTATTTATTTATTTTTGCTTTTTGGAGGGGGGAAGGCTGGGCAATTGGGGTTAAGTGACTTGCCCAAGGTCACATGGCTAGTAAGTGTTAAGTGTCTGAGGCTGGATTTGAACTCAGGTCCTCCTGACTCCAGGGCCAGTGCTCCATTCACTAGGCCACCTAGCCACCCCAATCACAGTAACATCTTAAAACCAGGATAATGTGCCACCCTAGAGACAGGATTGATCTCTAAGCCAGAGATACTGTTTGTCAACTGTTCAGATTTTCCTCCTCTTTTATGTCTGTCTTCAAGGATGTATGACCCTATGAGCTATTTCATAACCAGAGGATTAGATGGCTTGATCCCATGTTTGGGACTCATTGTTAATTTACAGTTCTTTTTTCTTGAAATCTCCTTTCTGATACTTTCATCCCCTCCTAATCTCATCGGTCAGATTTCCAGATGTCCTTCCACGCCAGCTGGATCATGTACACTTAGTTGTTGAGGCAGATTCCCAGTCTTTTCCTGACAAGCCATCACTCACTGCTTCCAGATGATCCTTCTTTTCTGATCACTGGCCCCGTGTGAGGGTTTCAGGATTCCTGACCGAGGCCTCCTGTCTGTTTTCATTAGGGGTGTCTGTCCAGCCGCCAGCACTGGTTGGTGATGTTCCCAGACTGGGTAGTTTTCTGTAATCTGCCTGGAAAAATTCATTCTGCATTTTTTCCTTCTCTCTTTCAGCTTTTTCCTTCTGTGATCCTTTATTTCTCTCTTCCTTGCACCTTTGGTTTAGGCCTTAGCTGCACTGCTCCAAACCATTGACTTTTCCTCCATGTTTTCCCTCTAGTCCACTGCTGGGCAATGGACCCCTTTGATAGTCTGGGGATTTTGGACAAAGTTAAGCCTCTAATAGATTTAATCAAAAGAGAAAAATAGGGAAACCACGTTATGTGTCAGCCACATTGATCGGTGTTGGTTTGGACGACTTCAAACAACTAAACAATTGATAGTCTGGTGAAATCTTCCCAGAATAATGTTTTAAATGCAAAAAAAAAAAGATCCATGAAATGCAGTTATCAGGATATTTAAAATTAAAAGTTCATGGACCTGGGGCTTAAGAGCTACTGTTGTAGCCTATCCTGGTCCATTGTGATCTCCAGTCATCAGTCCTCCCTCATCATCTTTAATTCTCTACCTGCCATTTCTCAAGTCCCCTTTCTTCTCTCTTTCATGGGTTATAAGATCTTCTGCTGCCCCTTTTTAATAATTCCTCTCATGCTTCTGCTGAGTGTGTCTTGATCTTTGAGGTCGAACAAGGGAAGCCCTAAGACGGTGTGATAACCATTGTACCACATTAGTGAGGTCCCATTTCAGAGAGCCTTGCTTGGTAGAGATACAAGAATTCTAGATCTGAGTTTGTGTGCCCAGTCTGGAGGGAGCATGTCAGGAAAGATTCTGTGTGTGTGTTTTTGGATATATGGATATTTTCTCCACTCCAAAGAAATGAATCAAAAGAACAAAATGGCCTCACAGAATATCAGAGGTTAAAGGGAGCAAGCACAAAGGCTATACCTGAAAAAAAAGGGGGGTGGACAATGCCTCTCCATCACTCCCATTAGCCTTTGCATAGAGACCTCTAATGAGGAGAAACCCACCACCTACTGAGGTTACCCATTCTACTTTGGGGCAATTCTGACAAATATTGTTTTTCCTAGTCTGACTTTCTATAACTTCCACTTATCATTCCCAGTTTTGCTCTCTGAGGCCAAGCAATTCAAAATTTCTCTTTTACAGAATAGCCCTTCAAATACTGGAAGGCAGAGATCAGGGCCCCTCACCCAAATCTTCTCTACTCCCAATTGTACATCCCCAGTTCATTATGTGATAACGCCACTCATTGGAATTTGGGGTGGATGGATCTTCCCTCTTGTTTTGTAGAACATTTTTATCAGCACAGGTTACCTGTGCCATACAAACACCCCAACACCCTTAGAAGCTGTTCTGGACCATAATCTTCTCTTTCCAGAGGAGAGGAGAACCACAATTTCAAATGAGTCATTGAAAGTCCTCCACTGAGGCAGTGGAGAAGCTGAGTGGAGTAGAGGAGTTCTCCCTTCAGGACATTAGCAGTCTGGGGAGCTTCCTGGAGAACAACCAAGGACCTTGGAATCAGCTCCAAATTCCAATTAGGGTCGTTATCACATAATGTTTAGCGTATGTGTTTTAAATCTAGTTTTATTTACACCTGTTCTCCGCCCATCCTTCAAGGTCTAGCTCAAGTGGTGCCTTCTCTCTGTGAGGCAGTGTATCAGTGCCAGGGGCTCGGGGTCCGGAGTCAGAGGACCTGGGTTCCAATCCTTACCGACTGTGTGACCGTGGGCAAGTCACTTAATCTATTGAGGCCTTGGTTTCCTGGTTTATAAGAGAGGATTCGACTCAATGGCCTCTAAGATCCTGTCCACTCTAAAGCTGTGAACCTTCCCTAAGCCGTTCCGTGCATGTTATTTTCCTTCCTTTCAAACCACCACTCTACTTACAGTCTGTCAGTCAATCAACAAGTGCCTACAACGCTTCCAGTACTGTGCTAAGCACCTGGGATACAAAGACAAAAGTTAGGCAGCCCCTACCCTCAAAGAATTGATATTCTACAACATGATATAGATGTAGAATATATATGTGTGGATACATCTACATATATGTGCGTATATCTGGATTTACATGTATAATATATAAATATGTGTATGTATATATATACACGCACATATATTGAGTATAAGGTAGTATGTGTTGAATATTATATGTGTATATATACATACATACACATACACCCCACACACACATCTTAGAGAAAGAAAGAATGCAAGGGAGTTTGGGGAGGGAAGGACTAGCAGCTGAGTATCAGAAAAGGCTTCCCCTGGAAGAGGGTGCTATCTTCACCTGTCATTCAATGTATACTGTCTTTTGACATCTCTATTTTTGTTATAAGGCTATTTGTCTTCTCTGTGATTGCCTTATAGTTCTGTGTTTCTACAATTAGAATATAAGCTTCTTGAGGGCAGGGTTATTGCCTTCAGCACCCTATATAATGCTGGGGTAATATTAGGTGCTCAGTAAATGTTTGCTGAGTGATGGTTGGATTTTGAAAACAGATTTTTAAAATACTGACCTAGCAGTCTTTGAAAAACATAAAAATCTAGCCTAATTCTCTGACCGGTCCTATCTTTGGACATGGTTTTAAGATCTATATGGAGCCAATTCTAGGTGTGACCAGTCTGTGAAGAAGAGTGTTCATTGGAGTGTGAACTGGGACCACCAAAGTGCAACTTCTAAAAATGAAATTGGGATTGAAAACAAGGCCTTGATTATCTTTGGGAGTGATTAGCAGCATTTTAGAAATATGCATTCTGCAGTCAGGATATTAGCATGATGGATGACTTATGTACTTAACAATACCTCACACATATTAGGCGCTCCACAAATATTTGCCGATGTTCTAGATAAAGCCATTAGCTAAACATAACTCATCTGCAAATGCCCACATTTCTCTCCTCTCGGCTGCAGTGCGTGTTTAAGCTCACTATTTAAAGAAATATCTGTGGTTTCACAAAACCGCATTTGCTGCCGTCAGACTCCAAGAAGAGATAGCTCGATGCCAGCCCCTTCCAGTCATCTTTGTCCCGAGTAGATTAAAGATGTGTTTGAGGTTGAAGTGTCTGGGCTCCTCTTCACATGGGAAAACGTTCAACCTAACCCCCGTGAGGTGTTTTTGCAGGAGAAGTGATAAATTTACACTGAGCCGTCTATACTTCTTTGCCTAGTTTTCCATATGACTTACCATGTGCATTTCCAAGATGGTTTGATGAGGATAAGTCTGTACTTCATGGGATTTGAACCAGGTTCTCTGCTATGTAAAACTATTTATAGATAACCCGACTCCACCACTCTTGAAAGTCTTTTTCAGAGGTCATCAGTAACCAATCCAATCCAATAGGCATTTATGAAGTTCTTTCTCAAGACAAAGCACTTTGCTATGTACTGGGGCAGCTAGGGGGCACAGCAGATATGCCTCGAATCAGGAAGGTTCATCTTCCTGAGTTCACATCTGGCCTCAGACGCTTAGTAGCTGTGTGACCTGGGCAAGTCATTTAGCCCTGTTGGCCTCAGTTTCCTTATCTATAAAATGAGCTGGAGAAGAAAATGACAAACCACTCCAGTATCTCTGCCAAGAAAACCCCAAGTGGGGTCATGAAGAGTTGGACATGCCTGAAAGTGACTGAACAACAAGGGGATAAAAAGGCAAAATGAAAAATAACTTCTGCCCTCGTGGGACTTAGTAGTTTACAGGATGTAAACAGATAAGTACATGGCGTTTCAGACAGGGGAGGGAACTCACAACCAAGAAAGGCTTCCTGTAAGAGGCAGGGTGTGAGCTGAGCTTTGACCTTCTAATGACCAACTCCAGTGACTTTTCCTCAGTCTTCACCCTCCTTGGACTCTATGAAACATTGATTACTATCGGTCATTCCCTCATTTGTGTTCTACTCTCCAGGTTCTGCTCAAACCTCTCTGACCATTTGGCTTCAGACCCGTCTTCTTCCTTCACTCTCTACATGGAGTCATTCCCTAAGCTTCACTGATTTAGGCCCCACTCTATATTCTCTCCTCCTGATCTCATTCATTTCCCAACTCCATCCCTTACCTCCCGCATCTGGGCTAACAAGGGAAGGGAACAAGCATTTATTCACTGAGCACCTTGTGTCTCCCAGGCATTGTAAGTGCTTTACAAATGGCATCTCATTTGATCTGGCTGGGTCGCTGGCCCTGACCTTTCTTCTGGGCTTCGGTCACATATCTCCCAACTGTCTGAGAGAAAGCTCCAACAGAATGTCCCACTGATATCTCAAGCTTAGCTTTTCCAAAATCAAACTTGTTCTCTTCTGTCACACACACACACACACACACACACACACACACACACACACACGCATACACATGCGCACACACGCATATGCACACACACGCACATGCACACACGTGCACGCACACACGCACATGCACACACACACACTCTACAAACTCTTCACAACTGTTCCATTTACATAAACGACTCCACTATGCTTCTGATCACGCAGGTTCAAAACCTCAGATTATTTTTGTCTCCTCCTCCTCCCTCACCTCCTGTTGGGCCTGCCAGGTCCATCTGCACAGCATCTCACAGTCTATTGCCACTGGCCACACCATGTTTGCTCAGCCCTTCACTGTCTCTTGTCTGAACTTTAGCAAGAATGAATTAACTGCTTCCAGTTTCTATTTTAACCCCATATGGTGCTGCCAGATTAGTCTTACCTTCCTAACTCCTATCTAACCTCCTCATGGAACTCTCCACTCAGAGGGCTCTCCACGGCCCCCTCCCAAACCACTGCGCAACCACAGTGAGCTCTGGCTCTTGAACAGTTGTACAACAGTCAAATGGCCCTTGATGCGTGTCTGAGCAAGACAACAGGAAATGAGGTGGTGAAAAGTGTCTTCCTTTCTTTGGGATAGTCAATTATTTTGTTGCTTTTTATCATGAGAACTTTGTATCTATGTCATGACAGCTTTTATGTTAGAGGCCTCAACATAAAAATCCTTGCTCAGCATTTGTCACCAAGAAGAAAGCTAACTAGATAGCTGTGATGAAGGAAAGAAGCAAGCATTCGTTGAGGTCCTGCTATATGCAGGGGACTGTGCTAAACACTTTACAGGTATCTCCTTTGATCCTGGCCGGTAAGTACTGTTCTTACCCCAGTTTTACAGTGGCAGAAACTGAGGCAGAGGTTGTGACTTATCCAGGGTCACATGGCTAGTAAATGTCTGAGGTTGGATTTGAACTCATCTCCCTGACTCCATATCCAGCACTCTGTCTGTTGTGCTGTCTACACACACAGACACACACGCACACACACATCTGAATAGACATAGGCACTGGGAATGTGATTTCATTGGAACAGAGAAGTTCTAGGTGAAGAAGATCCCTCCACCAATACAAGTCAAGACCTCCTCTGCAGCTGAGAGTATTGGGAAAGTTCAGTGACTTACCCAAGGCCATATAACCAGTCTGCCAGAGGCAGAACTTGAACCATATTCTCAGACTCTAGAACCAATGCATTTTCTGTAATATAGCTGACAAGTTCAAGTTTCTCCTGGCTTTGAGGTTGGCTTTCTAGCTATGATGCCACACTATCTCACTATTAATAAATAAATTACTTAAAATTTTTAAATAATCAAGATTAATTCAGGCATTTAGGGGACTTGTTATTATAAGGGAGGAAGTAAGGGGTAATGTTTTACCCCAACTCTAATTAGAATTTTAATTGTCTAAGACCATTTGTCATATTCTTTCATGCAAATTGAACCCAATATATTTTGTATCATTTTGTATCTAGCTTCTGGTTTATTTGGGTTTATTTGGTTGTTTTCCTTCATCTTTTTTAGTCTTCTTGGCTGCTATTACCCTGTTTAGGAAGTTACCTATTCCAGAGCAACCTTTGGCATATGAATTCCCAGAAGGAATTAATCTCCCATTTAAACACTAACTTTCCAATATTTGTCAGCATTTGAGTAGGTCTTGAGTGCTTATGAATCTCTGGCTGGCTCCATATATCCTTCTGTGCTGTACCAAAGGCTGCTCTTGGAACTAGGGAAATTATGAACATCTGCACATTAGTCTCAGGTCTCTTGGCACTAGCTGGAATCATTGGCTCTTGAGCCATCATGCAGCAAGGGAGAAGGGGGAAACATCAGACCATTTCTTCATTCATTCATTATGCGCTTAGGATGACATGGCTCTGAGCACACCATATCAAAATACAGCTGTTCGTTGCATTTAGTGGGTTGTGAAGTGATGATACTTACTCCAGTTTTACAGTGGCAGAAACTGAGGCAGAAGTTGTGACTTATCCAGGGTCACAGGGCTAGTAAATGTCTGAGGCCAGATTTGAACTCAGGTCTTCCTGTCACTGAGAACAAGTGACAGTAAATCAGAACAAAGGACATGGCTCCAACATTTTTCCGAGAGGACCTTTCAGATTTGTGCATAGCAAGAATGATAATGGACCTTGAAGTTCTTACAAAAGGGTCTCCATGCCTTCAACCTGTCTGGTGCATCATTTATCCACTTCAAAAGCATTAAGTGGTAGGTTCCAATAAATGTCTCCGTTACTCTTCCAGTCACATTCCTGGAAAGGTAGCAAAAGAGCTTGATGTGTTTTGCATTAAAATATGTTTACCTTGGTTTCTACTTTCAATCCACTTTCATGTCAGTTTCCTTATGAGAACAGATTTGCTGAACGGAGGCGTTAGAGCATGACTTTGAGTGCGGCTGAGGCTCGACGATAGGAAGAATACATTTCCTTCCTTCGTCCATTGTTCAAAGTCTAAGGGTGAACAGATGAGGCAGGCCTCTGAATGTTTTGCCTTGTTCACATTTCCCTTGTACAGCTTCCCTACCCCTTGATCAGTCAACAACATTTATTCATTATTCCCTGAGCAAAAAGTATAGAGCAGGAGCCTTTGGCAGTCTGACAAAGACATTGTCTCCCTTCTTAGAATAAAGTTTTGCTGATTACATTCATGATTTTAAAAAATGCTAAATTTCATTTAAAGGCTAGCCAAAATAGAGATGTAATTTTTTTCTCATCCACATTCATGGACTCCCTAAAATCTAACCACAGTTCTAATAATGGGGAAGAGGGTAGATAGATAAGAGCCCTTGGGTAGAGATTGGTGCTCTCTACATCAGCTGATCCTAAGCAAGGGTGTAGGGCAACTTTCCTCACTGTTTACTTTCTTGGAGATACAATCAACAATGGCGGCCAGTAGTGGTCTGCCACAGAGCTCCTTCTCTAGCACGCTTGGTGGGACATCCCCACTCTCCAGAAGCTGGCCCTAGATACCACAGCCAAGATCAGCCTATGAATAGGGGGAGGAGATGGTTCTCACTGTGATTTGATTCAAGATAAGAGTCAAAATGATAAACTCTAGTTCATGACATTCCAAGTCCAAAAGGCTTTAAAATCATCAGGAGCTTCCTATTAAAATAGAGACACTTTGTAAGAAAAATTCAACATTTTCTACTTACTCTCTAGCTAATAACCAGGCAACATCCATGTTCTGTGTGAATGGAATGGAGGAAAAATAGCTTGGGAGAGTGAGGAAAGGATCAAGGAGGAGGAAAGAGGAATCAAGGTGGGAGGAAACCAAAGAAGAGGATTCCTTCGCCATTTTAAAGAGTGTGGGCAGATTCGGAATTGAATTCATGGGGATTTCTCAACTTGCTTTGGGAAACTAATCAGATTTTAGGGCCCGGAGAATTCCTCACCATCACGAGAAAAGATGAAGTGCTTGTTTGCATAGTGACAGGCTAGGAATGAACAAAGGATATTGAAGACTGGTTCTTGCCAAGGAAACGATACTCTCGTCATCTAGTGGGAAAGATTGGAGAACTCTAAGTGTGAACTAATGACAGAAACATATCAGTGTACACATAACCAGTCATGAGTTTGACTGGCACATGAGAGCTTAACTCAGAAGGCTTTTTAATCAGGGATATGAGAAGGATAATAAGTAGAGGAGTTTCTTAAGTTATTTGGGACTCACCAAAGGATTGTGGAAGATTTCATGGAGAATGTTGAGTTGAACATAGTTTTAAAAGGGGAAAGAAATACAGTCTGATAGAAAGGAGTAATAAAAATGTTAATCTTGAGACTGTCAGATGGATATACTTCAGGGAGTGCTGATAAAAAAACTGAAGGGTTTCATTAGAGAGAAATAGTGACTGTGTATGTAGCAGTAGAAGTCCTTGGGAAGCATAAGGACCTTGAAAGTTTTCTAGACCTTTTGCGGAAGAATAGACAAAGCTATCTAGGAGTGGAAAAGGCAGCCTCAGAAGGTAACTGGTCTCCCCTCAGTGGATATTTGTAAGCAAAGGGAGGCAACTGGATAGCTCAGTGGATAGAGCACTGGGCATGAGTCAAGAAGACCTGAATTGAAATCCAGCCTCACATACTACCTGTGTGACCCTGGACAAGTCACTTCACCTCCTATTTGCCTTAATCCACTAGAGAAGGAAATAGCAAACCACTCCAGTATCTTTGCCAAGAAAACTCCATGGAAAGTATTGGCATGCTGTGGTCCACAAGGTCACACAGAGTCAGAGACAACTAAGTGACTGAACAACAGCAACCATAACAAAGCCAGAGGTAGATGACTTGTCAAGTCTGTTGCAGAAGGGATTTCTGTTCTGGGGTAGGTCTTGTAGGTTCCAACTTTACAGATTCTCTGAAACCAGTGGGGGTATCTTTGGTCTTGATAATTACAAGTTTATTAGAGGAGGCTTCCAAAGTCAGCTCTGAACTCAAAGAAGCCTGATATTAGAAGACTCTCCTCTCCAGCCACACTTGGGGCACAAAGATGACCAGTCGCCCCTTGTTGGCTCCAGCAGTGTGAGACCATGTAATTCTACATAAAAAGCAAAGGCATCTTGGCTTAACTCCAATGGGGTGTTTTTGACAGGGGGGGAAATTTCTATAATTATATTTTAAGCTGTATTGCCTATTCCTGCTGGTACTCCTCCCACATACCCATACTTCTTCTGCATTAATACTTTTGACTGTCCAGAGCGGGTGGGAGTGGCAAATAGGGAAGAGGATTAAGTTCTGTTCACTTATTTTATCTAAATAGACACAGCAATCTTTTTTTTTTCCCTGTTTGGAGGGTGGAGGGCAGAGCAGTTGGGATTAAGTGACTTGCCCAAGGTCACATGACTAGTAAGGGTTAAGTGTCTGAGGCTGGATTTAAACTCAGGTCCTCCTGACTCCAGGGCTGGTGCTCTATTCACTGCACCACCTAGCCACCCCTAGACACAGCAGTCTTGATAAAACTGAGTATTTCATTGAGAAAAATCTTCATCATCAAGTAGTATTCCCCCAAATTATGGAAGCACAAAGGATCTCAGACTTGGAACTGATGAGAGAATTTCATTGCATCCCTTGTCACATCCTAAATAAAAAGAGTCAGAAGTCCAGGAACATTATATGAATTACCCATGGTCACACAGTTTATTAAAAAGTTTGCCTGAGGGAGCCAAGATGGTGGAGTAAAAACAGGAACTTGTCTGAGCTCACGCCTCAACCACCTCCAATACTTAACAAAAAATTAAGCAAATTTTAGAGCTACAGAACCCACAAAGTGACAGAGTAAAACACATCTCTAGCTGAAGATAGCCTGGCAGACCTACAGGAAGAGTCTATCGCACCAAGCTGGGAGCTGAGCACAGTCTCATGTGGGCCACGCTTGCACAGACTGGTGGCACAGATTGGCCAGAGCAGAACTCAGGGGACTGAATTACTGGCAGCTGTGGTGGTTTCCAGCCTTCTCCACCCATAAACGCCAAAAACAAAGTAAAAGGTCAAGAGGGAAACTGTATTGGAATTGTGTGAGAGAAGAGCATGGTCCAACCCCTGCCCCCAGGGCAGTGGAGATGGTGGTGGCAGGGCAGCTGCTTCCTGAGCTCCAGCCCCACAGATGGTGGAGGGACCAAGCAGCTGATCAGAGGGCAATTGCAGGAACCTCTTTGCTGGCACTGAAGCAGGATTCTCTTGCTTTGCCCTGCATGGATCTGGGTCTCAATCTTGGATGGCAATCCTGGGGCGAGGAGTGCTGGCATGGCAGAGCTTGTGGTGGCTGTGGAGAGGGAATATTCCTCCCAGTTCTGAGGCAGGTGCCTAGAAGGAACTCTGACAACAGCTGTGCAAAACCCCAGCAATTTGGGACACAGCACTCTCGACTCTGGAAGCAAAGTTCTACTGTGGCAAAGAGTTCAAAAGTCAAGTATTTGGCTGGCAAGATGAACAAACAGAGGAAGAGAAATCAGATTATAGAATCATTCTTTGGTGACAAAGACAATCAAAACATAGAACCAGAAGAAGACAACAAAGTCAAAACTCCTGCATCAAAAGCCTCCAAGAAAAATATGAATTGGCCACAGGCCATGGAGGAGTTCAAGAAGGATTTTGAAAATCAAGTAAGAGAAGTAAAGGAAAAATTGGGAAGAAAAATGAGAGTGATGCAAGAAAATCATGAAAAACGAGTCGACAGCTTGCTTAAGGAGACCCAAAAAATACTGAAGAAAATAATGCCTTAAAAAATAGAGTAACTCAAATGGCAAAAGAGGCCAGTGTGGAGAAGAATGCCTTAAAAAGTCAAATTGACCAGATGGAAAAGGAATTTTAAAAGCTCACTGAAGAAAATAATTTCTTCAAAATTAGATTGGAGGAAATGGAAGCTAATAACTTTATGAGAAATCAAGAAAATATAAAACAGATCCTAAAGAATGAAAAAAATAGAAGACAATGTGAAATATCTCATTGGAAAAACCACTGACCTGGAGTGGAGTGAAAAACCACCAGATCCAGGAGAGGTAATTTAAAAATTATTGGACTTCCTGAAAGCCATGATAAAAAAAAAAGCCTAGACATCATCTTTCAAAAACTTATCAAGGAAAACTGCCTTAATATTCTAGAACCAGAGGGCAAAATAGAAATTGAAAGAATTTACCAATTGTCTTTTGAAAAAGATCCCCAAAAGAAAACTCCTAGGAACATTGCAGCCAAATTCCAGAGTTCCCAGGTCAAGGAGAAAATATTACAAACAGTCAGGAAGAAACAATTTGAGTACTGTGGAAACACAATCAGGATAACACAAGATCTAGCAGCTTCTACATTAAGGGATCAAAGGGCCTGGAATATGATATTCCAGAGGTCAAAGGAGCTCAGATTAAAACCAAGAATCATGTAGCCAGCAAAACTGAGTACAATACTTCAGGGGAAAATATGAATATTCAATGAAATAGAGGACTTTCAACCATTCTTGATGAAAAGACCAGAACTGAACAGAAACTCTGACTTTCAAATACAAGAGGCAAGAGAAGTATGAAAAGGTAGACAGGAAAGAGAAATCATAAGGAACCTGTTAAAGTTGAACTGTTAATACCCCTACATGGAAAGATGATATTTGTAACTCATGTGACTTTTCTCAATATTAGGAGATTTAAAGGGATATACATACATCTATACGTACATACGTACATATGTACATATATGTGTGTCTATGTATGTATATGGGTATGTATATATACATATATGTATGTATAGGTGGGTGTACGTATGTGTTTGTGTGTGTGTGTGTATATGTATATATGTATATACATAGAGAGAGGGCACAGGGCGAATTGAATATGAAAGGATGATATCTAAAAAAATAAAATTAAGAGGTGAGAGAGGAATATATTGGGGGAATGAGAAAGGGAGAGATAGAATAGGGTAAATTATCTCATGTAAAAGAGGCAAGAGAAAGCTGTTAGAATGGAGGGGAAGAACAGGAAGGTGAAAGAGCATGGTAGCTTTAGAGCATGGTCTCCTTTCTCCGACCCCAGATGAAGTAATAAACTGATGCCCCCAGTTCAGCCAGAAATATACAGTTTTCTTAGCTCGTTTGGAGGGCTGTCTCTAAGAAGTGTCTTCTGACAATGCTCATCATTTTCTTCACGTGAGCGCATCAGGAATGCGAGGAGTTAAGGCAACATGGAGACGGGATGTAGGACCAGCCAGCAGCAGCACTTAGGGCCAGCTCTAGGGCACCTCATTTTGAATATTGGTCATAAGCTTTGAAAGGAGAGGTTTCCTGCATTAGAAGCAGTGACTATGCCTCATCTTAAAGGATTGCTGAGATCTTTGAAGAAGGCAGATCTTGCTAAATAATGGCGTTCATGGCATCCATTCCTGTAATCATTTCAACCTGATAAAGTATGGGCGACTCCATCTTTATTGGCTCCTCCTCTTAGAGGCAGGGAACCTGAGCTCCAAAGAGGTGAAATTAATTGAAAGAGGAAGTTCTGTACTTATGAGTCTTGCCCCTTTACCTTCACCAAATAAATAAAACCTGCTGATGTGTAATAGCAGCGGGAATAGGTAGCACAGTGAATAGAGCACCGACCCTGGAGTCAGGACGACCCGAGTTCAAATCTGACCTCAGACGCTTAAAACAAAAACTAGCCATGTGACCTTGGGCAAGTCATTTCACCCCAACTGCCTTGCCCTCTCCCCTCCAAAAAAAAGCATAAAACAGAATGAAATGTGTAATAGCGACATATCCATTTGTAAAGCAAACTTGGTATTGTGTGTGTGTGTGTTGTAACCTAGGAGGCAGAGCTCGGTCTTGTTGGAGGTTTTCATCACTTGTTGTTGTTACTCAGTTATTTCTATTGTGGCCCACTCTTCATGATCTCATTTGAGGTCACTTCTATTCTAGTGTCTATTAGTCCTTCCTGAGTATATTTTTTTTTCTTTTAGACTCATAGATTTTAGCACTGAAAAAGATCTCAAGAGATTGTCTGGTCCATTCCTGCCAGACTGTTCCTGTTGTTGTTCAGTCATTTCAATCATGTCAAACTATCCATAACCCCATTTGGGGATTTCTTGGCAGAGGTACTGGAGTGGTTTGGCATTTCCTTCTCCAGCTCATTTTGGAAATTGAGGCAAACCAGGTTAAGTGACTTGCCCAAGGTCACACTGCTAGTAGTTGTCTGATGTCAGATTTGAACTCAGGTCCTCCTGATTCCAGGACCGGCACTCTATCCCCTGAGCCATATAATTGCCCCAGTATTTAGAGAGTATTGAATGCTGATAAGGTTTGTCATGAGGAGTGGGGAGTGGGTGGGAGGGTATATGTGGATTAAGAAGTGGTTACAGTGAGTCTGGGGTTGTTTTTCTAGAGGAGAATTTTTGAATCACATTAGAATTGTAACATCTGTTACAGTGTTTTTAATCAAAATTGATTTGGGTTCCAGCATTCCAATTCATGCTCCTATTTGGCAGTCTCAATTTAGCAAGAATTCTCCTATGAAATGCAGGGGGCTCAGGTCATCTGTGACTGCTCTGGGCTCATTGGAGTGCCTTCCACTAAGGGCTTTGTGCTGTATCATGCACTCTGGAGGAGGCAGCGTGATACAGGGACAATCATGGAGAATAGAGAATAAAGAAGAATAGAATAATAGAGAAAATGGATAAGTGTCATTAGAGTCAGAAGAGCTGGTTCAATCCCACCTCTGTCTTATTCTATTTGTGAGTCAAGTTACTTGGCTTTACTGGGCCTCAGTTTTCTCATCTGTAAAATGAGGGAGTTGGACTGAATCCTAAAGTTTCTTCTAGCTCTAAATCTATCATCCTAAAATAATAACAGAAGTAAGTAATAGAAAGTCTTCTAAACTAGTTTAGAATTTTTTAAATGTATTGCTTAATCACTACCCTTTTATTAGAAGAGGGTAAGATGGTAGAGCAAGGGTTCTTAACCTTTTTTTGTGTTGTGAAGCCATTTGGCAATCTAGTGAAGCCTATGGACTCCTTTTCAGAATGTTTTAAATGCATAAAACAAAAAGAGAGGATTACAGAGGAAACCAATTATCTTAAAATACAGTTATCCAACTTTTAAAAATAGAACAAAAGAAATGAAAATTCACAGAGTCAAAGTTGTCAGATAGTCAACAGGCATTTATTAAGAGTTTACTATGAGGGAGGTATTTTTCTAAGTCCGAAATAATAGCTGGCATTTGGACGCTTGCAAAGCACTTTGTATGTTATCTCACTGGGTCCTCACAACAACCCTGAGAGGTATGATGATCATATTACATGATTATATTATATTACATTGCATTATGTTATGTTATTATATATTATATTATGTTATGTTATTATATATTATATTGCATTATGTTATGTTATTATATATTATATCATATTATATTATATTATTTATCCTCATTTTACATATGGGGTGTCTGAGTCTGAGAGAGGATAACTGACTTGTTCAGGGTGTTTGAGGAACTCAAACCAATCATGCCTTTCGTTTTACAGTGGGAATCTTTTGTAAAATGAGAATGCTGGATTAGATAGCCTATGAGGTACTTCCAGGCTCTAGGTCTATAATCTTATGATTAGCAATGAAAAGTGGTCAAAGGTATTCTTTGGACAAAGGCACAGAAGTAAGAATGAGCAGGATATATGAAAACTGTGCTGGTCCTAACTAAGAAAGAAGAGGGCTGAGGGGAGAGGGTCTTTCTGACTCCCAGTCTAGCTCTCTCTCTCCTCTGAGCCACCTAACCCCCTCTGGTGTATCAGACAAAAGTAGGAAACTATGACTTAAAACAGTAGTGACAAAGAGAATGCTGACTCATTTGGGGGGAGAGAAGGTAAGAAGGATGAATTAAATCTTGCAAGCTCTCATTTGTGTATCAAAAAGAGAACATGAGATACATATGTTTCTCTAGATTGTACTTCACCTCATTTTATCCAGGACCAGTTTTCCCTCACACAGCTGCTAAGAGGGAACCAGCTTTTCGATGTGATTTCCAGCATGTCAGTCTGCATTTCTCATCATTGAGGAAAAGAGCTTCCCAAGTCAGTGATCCCATGCCCCAAGCCCCAGGAGCAGAATCTGACATTTATCTTCTGACAGAAGAGCTACCCCCTCTTGTGGCCAGACCAGTGTCAAACCGAAAGATGACTAACTCCCTCATTTCCTTCCCTTGCTGATAGTGAAGGGCTGCCCTCTCCATGGTAAGAGGCAGCACTGGATTGGTAACCCTGGGTTGTTGTTGTTTTTTAATTTGGGGGGGGGGGGGGGTTTGTGTTACATTTTCCTTAAGATCCTAACAGCACAAAAATCACATGCTCAGGGCGAGAGTGAGTCAATAGCATGTGCAGTTTCATGACCTCAGAGTCCCACATGTTTACACTTCTGAACTAGGTCTACTATCAGAGACTTGAATGTTGGTTTTAACCTAAAGGTTTTTGGAGATCAAGAATATGTGAACTTTGTGGCTAGGGGAAAAAATGAATTAGATCTTTCCCACTGAAGGAACTGCTCTTCAGGCTTGAAAGATATTAGATCCCCAAGGGAAAAACCTGACCTTTATCATTCTCGTTTCCGTAGCATCATTTTGAGAAAAACATGGGTTTTCTGATTCCATAGTTCAGATACCATTAGTTTCTCCCTCTGGGAGGATCATCTGCCTTACCCAAATCACTGTCCTGAAAGTTCCCCATTCCATCCTTTATAAGGTGCCAGATCAGTCTCTCTAAAATGCTACTTTAATTCCATCATTCCTATTTAAAAAGTAACATTCCATCTATTTGACCCAGTTGATCCTACCCAACCTTGTTTTTCACTGCTTCCCAGCATTGACCAGTCCTCCCTCTCCCCTCACCCCTTTCTTTCTTAGTTAGGACCAGAACAGTTTTCATGTATCCTGCTCATTCTTACTTCTGTGCCTTTGTCCAAAGAATACCCTTGACCACTTTTCATTGCTAATCATAAGATTATAGACCTAGCCTGGAAGTACCTTATAGGCTGTCTAATCCGGCATTCTCATTTTACAGAAGATTCCCCCTGTAAAATGAAAGGCATGATTGGTGGGTATGGACAAACCACACACACAGATCCCCACGTGTGGGGGTCCATTGTGGACCCGAGGTGTCCCTTTATCTGTACACCCCCCCAACACACACACTGTCTTACAATATACTTATTAGCTCCTGCATGGGACATGTTGGTAACCAATCACTTTCGATTTGTTCACTCTGATATGGTTTTACTCTGGCAGGTCTAGGTACCCAAAGGCAGAGCTCGACCACATTTTTATTCTCAGATCCTCTCAGGATCCTTGGGGTAACTCTGTTGGGGGAAGTGCACTACCCCTAACTCTTGAGCACCAACCAACCATTCTCATTTTAACAGCCACATGGTAAATGAAAATTTTACAACAAACCACTGACAATAATGGTATTTCTAGATGTTAAACATACCTAACAAAAAGACAAAATATTGAGATAACAACAGCATGATGGCAATAGGCCTCTAACTCCAGAATTAGTGTGTTCTCGACTGTTCCATGCTCCCTCCAAGTCCCTTGCTTTCTTTAAGAGCCAACCAAAGATTCTGCTGTGAGACCTTCTCTGAAGTCTCCTAGTACTTACTGTTTTACACAATCAAGCTTTGATAGAAATTCTTTTTCATAGAATCTCAAGGCCTTAGATCCTAGGGATCTTATTGTTATTATTGGGGAGCTGTCATTAGGGTGCCTCCAACTCTCTGTGACCCCATTTGGGGTTTTCTCCACAAAGATACTGGAAGGGTTTGCCATTTCCTTCTACTACTCATTTTACAGATGAGGAAACTGAGGCAAACAGGGTTAAGTGACTTGCCCAGGGTCATACAGATAGAAAGTATCTGAGAACAATTTTTAACCCACTAAGTTGAGTCTTTCTGACTCTAAGCCTGGCACTGCAACCACTGCACCCACCACCTGGTAGCCCAAGGATCTTAGAAATCTCCAAATCTAATGCTCTCATTTACAGATGTGAAAACTGAGTTTTATAAAAGTTATTTTTTTTCTTAAGGTTGGTAAATCAGTGCCAGTGAGTCAGGGTTCTCATTCTGGTGTTCTTTCCATCGTACTACAATGCTTCCATGTTTGGCATTGTTTTCTTTTCTTTTTGAAAAATTCATTTGTTTATTTTTAGGTTACAACAATCAGTTCCATAAGCTTTTGAGTTTTAAATTTTCTCCCACTTCTATATTTCCCCTCTCCCCAAGATGGGTATGTAATCTGATATAGGCTCTACACATACATTCACATTAAACATATTTTCACAATAGTCACGTTGTGAAAGAAGAATTATATAACCAATGGAATGAACCATGAGAAAGAAGAAAAAAACAAAAGATAGAGCAAATAGTATTCTTCAATCTGCATTCAGACTCCTTAACTCTTTCTCTATATGTGGACAGCATTTACCTTCATGAGCCTTTTGGAGTTATCTTAGAACTTTTCATTGCTGAGAAGAGCCACGTCTATCAAAGTTAGTCATTACACAGTGTGGCTGTTACTGTGTACAATGTTCTCCTAGTTCTTCTCCCCTCATTTAGCATCAGCTCATGTAAGTCTTTCCAGGTTTTTCTGAAATCTGCCGGCTAACCATTTCTTATAGCACAATAGTATTCCATTACATTCACATGCCACAGCTTGTTCAGCCAATCCCCAACTGATGGGCATCCCCTCAATTTTTAATTTTTTGCCACCACAAAAAGAGCTGCTACAAATATTTTTGTACATGTGAGTCATTATCCCATTTGTATGATCTCTTTGGGATACAGCCCTAGAAGTGGTATTGAGGGTCAAGGGGTACTGGCATTGTTTTCTAAGCTGTGTGTGTGTGTGTGTGTGTGTGTGTGTGTGTGTGTGTGTGTGTGTTCGTGCTAGGGTGGGGAGGTATCTTGGATCTTCTCTATCATCTTGATAATTGACTTGTAACCTCCTTGAACACAGCCACCATGTCATCTGCCTTTGAATATACAATGCCAAATACACAGAATAATAAATTCTTGTTAAATGGCATTGAATGAATGAAAACTTCTTACTATTGGAGCCTGTGGCTTAAGATCCCAGCTCTGAGCTCACAGACTTTGTTTGCATTTGAGGGTCATGAAGTAATATCAGTCATATGAGTAACCTCTCCCAAGCCCAACATCAAAAATTTGTCTCAGAACTCAAAGAACCCTGTTTCCAGCTTCTCTACTACTTCTGGTAAGCACTCAGGCTCATATGCATTCAGTAAAGAACAGTTTTTATTAATGGACAGAAAAACATAGAAAAAAATTAGGAATAACTCCTGTGGAAGACTACAGACACTTAGGCAGCTAGGTGGCACTGTGAATAGAGTGCTGGGCCTGGAATCAGGAAAACTCATTTTCCTGAGTTCAAATCTGACCTCAGACACTTGCTAGTTGTGTGACCCTGAGCAAGCCACTTAACCCTCTTTGCCTCAGTCTCCTCATCTGTCAAATGAGCTGGAGAAGGAAAGGGCAAACCACTCCAGTATCTTTGCCAAGAAAACCCCAAATGGAATCGGGAAGAGTTGGACATGATTGAAGCAACTGAACAACAAGAGAAAAGGTCTGGCAGGAATGGCCAGGTAAGCTCTCGAGGTCTTTTTCTGGGCTAAAATTTATAATTGTAAAGAAAAAAATACACTCAGCAAACTCTAATAAATACTAAAATCGATTCCTAAGTGAGGCAGTAGGAGTATAAATTCAGAACTAGAAGTACTGGTCCAGCTCCCTTCATTTCACCAATGGAAGCTGAGGTCACCCAGGTGGTAAGGCATAGAGACAAGGCTCAAATGCAGCTTCTCTCATTCAGACCCATGTTGCTTTTCACTGTCCTGCACTGAATCCCCCTTTCTTCAAGGGAACTGGTTAAGATTAAGAGTCATGTGGGATAACTGGGACTCAGCCCTACCTGGGAGGAGCCTTCTAAGGAAATGTGCAATTCTGTAATGCTAATAGACTACTTGAACATCCCTGAAGGGGAGCCCCAAATTCTTTGGGCACTGGTTTAAGCTGCCCCCTTACCTCTAAAATGGGTACTTCCAGCAATGGCCAAGAGGCAGCTAGGATCAGTGGGCCCAGAGTCAGGAAGACCTGACTACAAATCTGGCCTCAGACACTCACTAACTGTGTGACCCTGGGCAAGTTACTTCACCTCTGTTTTCCTTAATCCCCTGGAAGAAGAAATATCCTACCACTCCAGTATCTTCGCAAAGAAAACCCCATGAACTGTATTGGCGTGTCAGAAGAGACCGACATGACGGAATGACTGAACCAAGCAAGTCATTGGCCAAGTGTGTCATTCCAGCACTAAGTCTCCAGGGCGTGAGGAAGAACTGCTGCCCAGCAGTCTGCCCAGGTCAAGGGTTCGGGCTTGGTATCATAGATCTAGAGCTTGCAGGGACCCCGAAGGTCATATCTTTTAACCTCCTAGTTTTCTAGATGAGGAAACTGAGGCCTCTGGAGGTGAAGTGACTTACCCAAAGTCCCCCCGACACTGAATGAGAGGATTTGGACTGAGGTCCTCTGTCTCCAGAGTCCCTATTCTTTTCAAAGTACCACAGTATTTGGTGGAGAGGGAGGAAGAAAAGAGTGATGAGTTTCTTGTTGTTGTTCAGTCGTGTTCAGCTCTCTTGACTCTGGGGTTTTCTTGGCAGAGATACTGGAGTGGTTTATAACATCCTTCTTCAGCTCATTTCACAGATGAGGAAACTGAGGAAAACAAGGTTAAGTGACTCACCCACGATTACACAACTAATAAGTGTCTGAGGCTGAATTTGAACTCAGGTCTTCCTAACTCCAGGCCTGGCACTCTATGTACTTGTACTCCCTAGCTGTCCCATGGTAAGACTTAGATGTTATTCATAATAATAGTTATTATTATAGCTAAAATTCATACTTTATGTATTATAGGAAACCCAAAACAGCCCTATGAAGTAGAAGCTGTTACTATTCCCATCTTGCAGATGAGGAAACTGAGACTGAAAGAAATTAAGCCAGTTGCCTGGGGTCATAGAGCTAGCAGATGCATCGGAGAAGGGATCTGAGTCTAGGTCTTCCTGACTCTACACCTGCCACTCTATCCATTCTCACAAGCTGCCTCTCATCTGAATGCATCAAGTATTGGTTGTGTGAGTCACAGCATTGACATCAGTTACCTAACAAAGAAAGGCTTAGAGAAGTAACAGGAGTTGGACTGTTGATCTCCACCCCTTTCTGTTTCTCAGCCCCAATCTCCTGGGCCTCTCATGACTTGTTTTTTTGGCCCTTTGCCTCCCCTCCCCCGCTATACCATGGCAGGGGGTACTGCCAATGTAACAGAACTTTGCTATTATGACTGGTGATTGATCTGAGAGATGCCTCCAGCTTCTCCTGACTATGTCTGCTGCCTCTCCCAAGCAAAGGGTCATCCAGGGAAAGAAAGAAGTCACCCCCAAACTATTTTCACCAAAAAAACTGTTTGGAAGCCTAGATGTTTTCAGTCCAGCAATTTAAAATGTGTTCTTCTAGTGCATCTCCAGCACAATAGTATCCTGATCTATAAAGTTGAAGATCCAGATGAAAGGTAATAAAAATTCATGTCTTTGTTCGAAATGAGAATGTGTCTCACGACTGCAGTTGCTGCCATCTGCTCCTTTCCCGCTGCAGTAACCCAGGCCACCCCAGTAAATGAAATCTATCTCTACTGTCTTGGTGTGACCTGCTTATCACATTACAGAATCCCACTTACTTGAAAGGAAAAACTCTTATTATAACATTATAGCATTACTGTGATTGCAAACGTTCAGATGGTATTTTTCGCACGTGTCTTCAAGGAGAAATCTGTCCAAACCACATGGGATGTTCAGGTTTTTCTTAATTTATAAATACTGCTTGCATCTTCCATTCTGATGCCTTTTTTTCAGGGCAGAGTTGAGTTCTTTAATACCTCTCCTGTGGCTCTATTTCTAATGGAGCATTTCCAGACTAAATTAAGAGAATTATTCCCATTAACCATTCTTAGCTGAAGATAGCAACCTCCTCTGGTCAGCCCTACAGGAGTGGAAAATGTAGCATTACCATGTGCCACAAAATAACAAGAGACAGCAAGCAGAGTCTAGAGAGGAAGAAGCTCTGGTCTTGGAATTAGGGAGCAGGATTCTAATCCTGGTTCTCACCTTCACCAACCATGGAACTATCAGCAAGTCCCTTTACCTACCTGAGAATGACTTTCCCTATCTGCAAAATGAGGGGCTTGGACCAGATCATCTCTCATCCATGATTTTCTTTTAAAATAAGAATTTTCCCGATTTCATAGCATGTAGTTCCTCTGCCCAGTTGTGCCTAACACAGTGTCTGCCTGGCCAATAGTAGGTGCTTAATTAATAATCATTGATTGAATGGATATGAGCGATAGATAATGCAGCCATCATTACTTTGGTAAAACCCTAATAATAACCCATGGATGAGGGTCTCTGGCACGATCATGATCACAGACAGCATCAAATCTATGCCACCCAATTTAACACTTGATTACATGGAGCGTTTTTCGTTTGTTTCATGAGCACAAATCTCAGCTCCCCAAATTGTAAAGCACTTGATGTCAGGAGCTGATCTTAAAGGGCGGGGCACATGGTAGCTGTCCAACAATTACTGTTGGTTGAATGGCTGGAAAGGACAGTCTGACAACTGACTAAACGTCCATTGTATATTTTTAAATGTTTGCTGTAAAACCAAATGCGTGTTGTATTATGGGTATCAGAGAGGCAAAAAGTGATCATCTCCGTATTTAGAAAAGGTAAACGTGGGCGGTATGGTGGGGCATCGTTATTGCATTTCTATTTAATCTGCTAAGGGCTTAGAGGAGATATTTTGGCAAATGGGGAGAATTCATTGGGAAAAGGAGTTGTTTCTTTGTATTTTGTAATCCCAGTTCCTAGCACAGTTCAGGCTCATAATAGGTGCTTAATAAATGTCTATTAATTAATTAGTAGTGAAAAAGTGGAAGGTATAATAGTTAGATGAAGGAAAGGCTGACTAGAAATAACTGTCATTTCTAAAATGCTTCAAGGCTTATAAAATGTTTTCTTTACAAAAAATAATGCAAGTATCCTCATGTCCATTTTACAGCTGAGAAAACTGAGGTCACATGTATCGTGTCAGAGGTAGGATTCACAACTGTGTCTCACAATGGTTCTTCCCACTACACCACACATTACCCAGTTGAGCAGAGTAGGAAGAAACCAACATTTTATGAGAGGAGCATCTACTTCTAATTTACCTAGATTTGAGGGACGGAGAATGTGGCTACACACAATTTGCAAATATTTAGGAGAGGGAGAGGTACGCAGCCCCTCTCAGCCATGACCCTTGCTACCTAGATACGCCATGGAACTGGGCAGAGTGGTGGCTCGAGGTGGGCCAAAAGATGTCATTGGTTTTTGCCAAGCTGGTGCAAGGTCTGGAAAATGACCACATACATAGAATGTTGGGAGATAACGCAGAATTGAAATGGGGAATGAGGGACATTGTTGGAAGAACCAATTGCAGAAGACAACATTGCTGGCTTAAAGGCCAGTGTGGGAGAAAATCCATTCTGATGACAAGAAATCTAGTAAACCATGTAGTAGAACAGTTGAAATGGAAGATGGCTATGGAATGGACAAAAGACTTCATTTCAGGATAGGAGAAGATAGTTGTTGTTCAATTGTTTCAGTCATGTCTGACTCTTCATGCCCCATTTGGGGTTTTCTTAACATACATGCTGGAGTGGTTTGCCATTTCCTTCTCCAGCTCAATTTACAGATGAGGCAAACAGGGTTAAGTGACTTGACCAGGGTCACACAGCTACTAAATGTCTAAGGCCATATTTGAACTCAGGTCTTCCTGACTTTAGACCTAGTGCTCTATGCACTGTACCACCTGACGGCCTCACCTATAGTATATTAAGGGGATGCTTGTTCCTTCTTCCTGTGAAAAGAAGACCTGGTTTTCCCCACCTTCCCATCCCACCCCATACAATCTCCTATAGGACAGGGTTTTTTTTTCCTTTGTCTTTGCACCCTAAGTGTCTAGCACAGTCTTGATAGATAACAAATGCTTAATCAATGCTTGCTGATTAACTGATTGAGAAATCCTGGGTAATTTGAAGCCCGCAGAGAAGACAATAGGAAAGAAGCCTTTCTGCTTCTATTCTCCCACCCCAAAACTGGGACCACAGTGACTTGTGCAAAGCCTCAACTAATGGTCATGCCAGAAGTTCATTTTGGCTCCATTTCCCTCTAGTCAAGCATACTCTTCACTTGAGGGCTTAGCCTTTATTCCTCTGGGCTCTCTGGTGAGTTTTATAGGCATTCAATTCTTTAGTCTTGCAAGGCCACGTAGGAGAAATGTTCACCAAATAGAGCTGCCCGTGAAGTGAACATTTTCTTTCATATGGTGCTCATCTCATGATATGTGTTTCTTATTGACTCCGTTCAAGATATTTTTGTCCTATCTCAAAGTGAAGACAAATTGGGGGCAGTGTCGTTGGCAGGACAGTGATGGGACATTTTGATACCAAAGGCAGAATGCCAACCCTGGGCCCGTCTTTCCTCTCTAGGATGGCAGCTCATGTGAAATAAAATGAGGTTTTGAATGAACAGCATTTTCAGAAGCACAGGGCTCATGGAGATGGGGCTCTTTTAGCCTCTGCCCTTCCATTATCACTCATCTTCCCTTTGTGCTATGCCTTCTCTTGTTTAGATCTCTAGGGACTCGATTTATAAAGCATTAGTACTGGTGATAACTTGGATCTTATGCTAATGGCAGTACAAATGAAGCAGTGGGGGTCATTAAATACTTTAATGACTCTCTCTCGAGTGCTAGTATAATGAGAGTAGAAAAATGTTGGATCTTGGCAATCTCTTATGCTCCTGCCAGAATCCCGCATGCATATGGGAGTTCACTTAAAAGTGCTGAGCAAAATTGCCGTCGGTTATTGGCAGTTCCTCAAGACTGAAAAACTTGAAATAGACTGAATTTTCTTTTTGAAAATATTTAGCCTCCAGTTTCTATTTGTCCATCACAAAGAAATGAATCCAGGCTAGATTATGAAAAACCAGTGAGATAAGCACAAGTTCACTGCTTATCAACGAAATCTGTTCCAGGTCACAAATAAAACAGATGTCAGGCATTAGGCCTTTAGAAAGAGAATTTTCACAAATTAAAATCAGTACTGAGTCAGCTGATGGTTTATAAAATATCACTGTGCTCAATCATCCTCTGGCACATACAAATTCATAAATGCACAATGGAATCATCAGCATTCTCTAGGATTTGTTCAGTTAGAAGTTGGGTGGGTTTTCCCGTGTGCCAGGTTACAAAGAGAAGGCATTGCCTTGGGAAAAACACTGCCCTGGGTTTCAGAAGACCTAGGTCAGCGGTGGGGAATCTTTGGCCCTCTAGGTCCTCAAGTGTGGCCCCTTTGGGGCCACATGTGGCTAGGGTCTATTTGCCATGTGATCTGAAAAAAAAAGCACCTGCCCTCAAGGAGCTTATATTCTATCAGGGAAACATGCACACCTGTACTACGGCAATGTATTGATCAGTCCATCAACAAACATTTAGCACCTATTGTATGACAAATACAAAGTTAATGCCAAGCAATTATAAAACGTGGGAGGGGGCAGGGAAGGCTGAGGTAGAAGACGGCTCTTGAGCTGAGCTCTGAAGGAAGCCAGAGATTCTCAGGTGGAAGTGAGGATGGAGTGCATTCCGGGCGTGAGGGACAACCTATATAAAGATAAAGGTGAGGAGAGATGCAGTACCAAGTACTAACTTTAATAAAAATCTGAACTTAGCCCAGTATGGAACAGGTAGGGTGCATATGCCATAGGTAGAATTGCAGTGGAAACAATTTCTTTTTTAGGGGCCACTGATCTCCCTTTCTACACCCTTTTTCCTATCCCTTGGCTTCTCTTTCACCTACATAAGGTCATCATGTTGCCTTTTAGGTTTCTAGCCCTTCCCACTTTAGCATCTTTCCAGGCCTGCGGTCTCTAAGACTAACAAAAATCTAGGATTATCCTGTTCTTCCTCCCTACTTCCAACAAAACTACCATTTCCTCATTTCACTGATAATATGAACTGTGAGTTGGGATGAAAGTAATTAAATCAAAGTAATTACTTCTAGATATGAACGATTGAATTCCCGTAAGGTTTGTATGGAGGCTTAATCTTCTCAAGGAGTATTTGCATTTTAAAAGAGGAGTTATTTACCCCAAATTTATCTTGAATTGGCAGGATTTGTGGTAATTGGATCAGGAAGTCCCCTCTTGGACAGTTATCTACTATGGATCTCCAATCTTCTGCCCTCCTGTCCCCATGCCAAAAGAATGAGGATCAGCAACTTTCTAGCCTACTGCCAACAGGTTTCCCCAAATGACATGACCTAACCAGAGTTACCAGCAGACTTAGAAAATGAGGTTTGAAGAACATCCTGGGAGCCCCCAGTACTACTGTTTCCAAAATCAATTAATTAATAAGCATCTGTTAAGTGCCTACTATGTACAAGGCACTGTTTGAAAGAAGTATAAAGACATAAATGATCCTCTTAGCAAGAAAGGAATGAGGGCCCATAGAAAGGCAGGATCATAAAGGGATGTGTACCCCATGGTATTCATCCTAGGGCCAAATGGGAACTCACTTGCAGAAAAGAAGTTTGATCAATCCTACTAGATGGGTATCAATGGGCATCTCCTCCCTCCCTTCAACCCAGCCCAACTCACACACTTGCCCTGACAGGACTTCAGTGCCTGCAGTGCTTAAGTCTAGGTGAGAGGGATGTTACAGTAAGCCCATCCCCTCTGGATTGATTAGTCAGTCAACAAGCATTTATTAAGTATCTACTGTCTTCTCAGCCAACTGTGTTAAGTGCTAGGGATGCAAAAAACAAAAAGGTAAAACCATCAGTACTCTCCAGGTAAAGGGGGAGATAACGTGCAAATGATTATGAACAAACAAACGATATACAAGATAAGATGGATGTAATTAACAGAGAGAAAGAAGTGGCATTGAGGCAGATTGTGAAAGACTTCTGATGGTAGGAAGACAGGGACGTCAAGGGGCAGAGAGGAGGAGGGAGAGAGTTCCAGGCATGGGAGGCAGCCAGTGAAAACCCTAGGACTGGGGAGATGGAGTATCCTATGGGAGGAACAGCAAGGGGATCAGTGGCCAAACGGTAAGGTCAGAACTCAAAGCTTACTTGGACGTCTCCGGGAGTCTCACAGTTGAATTCATTCCCTGCAGGGCAGAGCAAGAGCAGGACAAGAAGAAGGTTTTATGTGTGCTGCAGAGCTGGGATGGTCTTATTTATTGTTTTCGAAGAGAAAAACTGAGTGATTAAGGATTGCTGCTGAGCTAAAGTAGAAAGAACAATTTGCAAGAAAATATTTGTACTTACTTATGGCCATATCTTAGATTCATACCCAAATCAGAGTCCTTGTAGCAAATGGTCTTTCTCACTAAGAAAAACTATAAAACAGTTGGTCACAGAAGAAACCAAAAGGCCCTCTCCATGTGGAATGGATGAGTCACAGCCTTTAGTCACGTTATAAGCAGGATATCACAGATGAGTGCTTGTCATATAATAGCTCTTAATGATTTCGAGAATTATATGGAAGCATCTGAGCTGAAGAACACATCCAAATGCTCCCCTTCCACATTTCATTTTTACATTTATCAGAAGGCAGGAACAAATGTTTGTTCTTCAGTATAGAAACTCATCTGGGGCAGCAATTTCCTTTTACCTATACCCGATGGTAAACTTTCTGGCTCTAAGAGCTGATGTGACTTTGGCTTTATAATTTTATGTGGATTGCAAAGTCTAAAACACAGTGTCAGGGGGTGGGAAGGACGGTGTCTGTTTAGATCTCAGCTCTGCTGTTTATTTCTTGTGTGACCTTGGGCAAGTCATTCTCCAGACCAAGGTGGCTGTTAAGGTCCCTTCCAGGCCTAACTGTGGTTTTCATCTTAGTTTTAACTACCACTTAAAGTAGCTGACAGGCTTCCCATCTTAGGTTGTTCAGTCATTTCAGTCATGCCCAACTCTTCATGACCCCATCTTGGCAAAGATACAGGAGTCATTCATCATTTCTTTCCTCCAGCTTATTTGACAGATGAGGGATTGAGGCAAACAGAGATAAGTGACTTGCCCAGGGTCACCCAGCTAGTAAGTATCTGAGACCAGATTTGAACTCAGAAAAATGAGTCTCCCTGACCCCAGGGCACTCTGTTCACTGCACCACTTAGTTGCCCCTGTCTTGGGTACAAATAAATGCTTGTCTAGTCAAGATATTTGTTAACAGATGAATTTTAGCAGCAACTCCATGAGGGACTATACAAGTCAGCATGGATAGAGGATCACTATGTGGACAGAGTGGTGGGAAGGCTGGGCCTAGAGTCCAGGAGATCTGGGTTCAAATTGTGCCTCTTTATACATTCTAGTTATATAACCCTGGGCAAGTCACTTAACTTCTCAATACTCCAGGTAACTTGCTGTGACTATAAACTGCATACAGTTCTTTATCTGTATTGGCAGAAGTCATTCCCACAGTGATCAAATCCCGGGTCTTAACCAATCCCCCAAATCAGATCAGGGAAGTAATAGTAATAAAAGTAATCAAGATTTATACAGTGCTCACTGTGTGCCAGGTGATTTACTTTGATCCTCACAACAACCCTGCGAGGCAGGGGCGATTATTAGTCCCATCTTACAGATGATAAAACTCAAGAGAAGCGACTTCAGATGATGCATACAGAGATTAAATGACTTACCCAGGGTCACACAGCTAATAAGTGTCTGAGGCTAGATTTGAACTTAGATATTCAAAACTCCAGGCCCAGTACTCTATTGACTGGGCCATGTAGGTGCCCCTGATGATTCTTATTTTTATCTCTCATGAACAGAGGGTGGCAAAAAGAGCAAATGAGATCCATATAGATGGTAGAACTGCATCTGTGATTCCTAGTATCAATGGAGTTGCCCCACTGGTCATTGGTGTAGATGATAATCAACATTTGTGATCCGTAAAGAAATTAATCATGAATCGCAAAGTAGATTTAAAACTGATGGGGCATGTGCTGTTCTCCAGGGATTGTTGATGGGATTTGTTTAGATGCAGTGATTTCTACATGTGGGCTCCAACAGCCTATCTCCTCAAGCCCCCAGCTGCGGGGGATTTTCTCAATCGATGTTTACTATCTTTATGACCTTGGCTGAGTTACAATTTTAAGAAATCAAAATTGTTTATTTTAGGTTTTATGAGAATCTCTTTCCTTTGTATAATTAAATAGCTCCACCCTAGCATATTCATGTGGAAAACTACAGAATGTTACTCTTTTTGAACTGGATTTTTTCCCCTCTTTTTTATTCTTTGTTTTGAGGGATGGGGAGCTGGTGGATAGTGTTGGGCTTGGAATCAGGAAGAGTCATCCCAAATCTGACCTCAATTTTTACTAGCTATGTAACCCAGGACAAGTCACGTAGCCCTGTTTGCCTCAGTTTCCTCATCTGTAAAATGAACTGGAGAAGGAAATGGCAAACCCTTCCAGTATCTTTGCCAAGAAAACCCCAAACAGGGTCATGAAAAGTTAGGCACAACTGAAATGACTGAACAACAAAATGAGGAATCCCCCTTTGTGTGATGAAAGTAGAGGGATACATTGAGAAATGTATGTTATAGAGGAGAAAAATATATCAATAACTTTTTAAAAATTCCCCCACAACAATTCATAGTTGTGAAAGTACCTTCCTCCTTTCTCCTCTGATTTTCTTTGTGATGTCAGTTTCTGTATTTAAGTCAGGCACCTATTTGGAATTTATTGTAATATGCCGGTCTCGACTACTGTTTTCTGTCCAATTGTATTTCCCCATTAGTTATTATCAAATAGGGACACAGATTTATAATATTGGGTTTCTCAGACACTGACCCAGAGTGTCAGATTGGTTCTGATCTGTACTTTTTCTAGTCTATTCCACTGTTACACTTTTCTATTTTTTAACTAGTACCAAATTATTTTGATGACTTCTGCTTTAGAATGTAATATAGTTTGAGGTCTAGAAGTATGGATTATAATGAGTAATTGACATACCCACACATACACTTAAATTGTTACAGTTGTTTTAATAGAATTTTATTTTTTAAAATTTGCATCAATATTCATTAGTGATTTTAGTCTATAATTCTCCATCTCTGCTTTATCCTTCCATAATTATGTGTTAGGACTATATCTGTTGCCATAAAAAGAGTTGGATAAAATCCTTTTTTCCTCGGGTATTGAGAATAATTTTTGACCCATAAGAATCAGTTACATGTCAATCATTTGACAGAATTTACTTAGACCAAGGCTCCCCCTACCTTGGGTAATTCATTTGTGGCTCATTTAATGTTTCTTTCTGAAATTTAGTGGTTTAAGATCTCCATTTTTGGTTAATTTTGCTATTTTATCATCTTGCAGACAATCCTCAATTTCCTTTCAATTCTCCATTTTGTCGACATGTGATAGTTTCTAGCAATTCTCTTTATTTGTTCTCTATTCATTATTTATTCACATTGTTCATTTTTGAATTTGATTATTTGATTAATTTTCTCCCCTCTTTTTAAAATCACATTAACCAAAGTTTTTATAAATGTGTTAGTCTTAAATAAGCTTGTAGTTTTTACCATTTCTGTAGTCATTTCTTTTCATTTAATTGATTTTCTAACTTCTTTTGTGCTAATTGTAGGCTTATTAGTTAGTCTTTCTAATAATTATTATTGCATATGTATATTTTCAGAAATATAGTTTATCCTCTGAGGATTGCTTTAACTAAATCACAGAAATGCTAGTGTGTTTTTTCCTATTTGGAGTGTTTCTAGATTAATTACTTGCTGTTTTCTTTTGGAGGAATGGCTTAAATTTCTCCTTTTTGTTAAATGTCCAGACATTTCCATTTTGTTTTGTGTTACATGCACATTACCTTTGCTTTTTTGGGGTATGACAGTCCACTCTTTTCTCTTATTTCACATAGATGCCTGGTTATAAAGGGCTATTCACATTTTGCTTTCCTCTCTAACTCTTGGGAGCTATAAGGCTAATGCCTTAGAGTTACAAGCTTATGACTTCTCAGATTGTGAGCTACTTGAGTCTCCCCATCATACTTTCCCATCTGGTTTTTAGACTTCTGAACAGTTTTCTTATATTTTTCTCTGGACAATAGTATTAAGACTTTTTAATGGTAACACACAGTATTTTAATCATCCCTGCCCATCCAGTCTTCAAATTTGATCATTTGGGATTATATAGAAATAGTTTTTTGTTTGTTAGTTTTTGAGACTGGATCTCCCTATCTCACTTAGGCTGCAAGTGTTCGATGAGCATGAGAGCTTTGACCTGCGCCATTTCTGACTTGGACTGATTCTCCCCTCCTTAGGTGGCTTGGTGGGCTCTACTACAGGGGCTCACCATATTGGTGCTGGACTTAGTGCAGGTACCTGGTTAACTTTAACCCTCTTGTAACTCAAAATTCCTGAGTTCAAGTGATCCACCAGTCTTAGCCTCCTTGTACAAAGTATGACCAATGTGTATGACCACATCTGGCTTTTATGTATGTTTTTAAAATCATATTTTACATATCTTTTGCCAAATTTTCTTCCACTTATATATTTTTGAGTTCCAAACCTATCATCATCTTTTTCAAACCCACTCTTATTTTAAAAGATTCTCCAGAATGTGCTCCAAGTTGTCTATTTTATTGTCTTATTTCTTCTTTGACAGCTCTGATTTCTTACACAGTTTTCATTCTAATTTCTACTTTAAAACTTTTATTTTTCTTTTGTACTATTCCAAAGCGTGTTGTTGTTTGTATCAGCAAGCACCCTAGCATACCTAGGGCGGCTACTAGCACAGGTTCTTAGATCTGCTTTTCTAAAGGAAAGCAACTCAAAATGGGTTAACAATCTTACTTTAATCAAGCATATCATTTAACTAGTTCAGGGG